>JAQQSE010000145.1:0-600000 GCA_035772565.1 Antheraea assamensis
ACACGACAAACTTTTGACCTTTAACATAATATGTTAACTACCAGTGACTAAAATATTTTTTACTCGACATTTACAATTCGCCCTTAGCAAAGTATTTATAATATAACAGGTTCTATATACGTTTCAGTTCATCTTCTCAATATAATATCAGAAATAATGAAATTATTCAGACACGTTCCACAAATCCAAAAAAAAACAATATGAAAAAATTTCGTCAAGCCTTTTTTCAGATACACTCTGATTAAATATGTTAAGAGAATTCGCATTGTTTCAACTGCATTAATGTTACGAATTTATTTTTATCTTTAACTATATCATGTCAGTTTACAAAGAATGAAATAATGGAATTAACATTAGTACTAAATAAAAGGCATAACAATACTTTATAAATTTCTATAAGATAAAATGTAATTAAAATGAATGAAAATTCAAATGTAGCATAGAAGCTGTATAATTAAAGAATTCCTACATAAAAGCAAAACTTTCTATAGACAGTAAAGGGGTAAACTTAACAAGATAAGAGAACATAACTGCTTTCCAAAATAGGAGTAATAAATGACCCATCACTTAAAGAGTAAGTTAGTATATGTGACTGGTAGCTTTATTATAGACTACACAGAAAATATCGTTAGTATTTTGTAGTAGTAATGACCACTTTAATATTTAAAAATTAAAAACCAGTCTCCGATCGATCTGGGCAAATCACGCGTACGAAATCATGTGCATAAACTAGTTACTACATGGATTAAACCTAGAATTAAGCAAATATGATCAAATAAGCCAAAGACTAAAAAATACTTTACCTTAAATTTCGAAGCCAACAGCTTAAGAAGAATAGATTTCAACTAAGTCTAGATAAAATTAAATTTATATGCATGAACATTACTAATGAACGTAGAAAAGTATAATTATTAAAATTAGTCGTATGGCAGAGAACTATTAAAATAATACTATTGACCGGACGTTGAATGTACTAGCTACTATTGACCGGAAGCTTTTAATTAGCACTACCGAGATTCAATATATTTTCAAGGTTATTTTTTCCAAATGATATCAACTGAAACTTCGCGTGAATTTTTTACATATGAACACAGTTTTCCACGAGTATTTTTTAAACATTCATTACCTTATTTATTTTGAAGATAATGAGCATATTGCAACATGAAATGGACAATCACCTGATTTAATATTCACAGCGCTTTAACGGAAATAGTATATGCTCGTACTGACATAAAACCGGCGGATGTCGATGACAACAAATAATGCTTGAGGTTTATTCATATTATTAAGAACCTTATCGTGTAAAATATATCGCAATTAGTTATTGTAATATAGATAGTAGGCGTGATGGTCTAGTAGTATGATCGTTGGAATATCAATCCGATGTCCGCAAATTGGAACCCCGGCATGTACTAACGAATTTTTCGGAATTCGTGTATATTTACTGATTTAAATTGATAATACTATCGGCTGATGGTGAAAGAAAACATCATGAGGAAACCCGAACCTGAGAAATGTTCTTGTAGTACCTACCAACTTATGGGGGAAAAATATAAACTGTGAATTACTCTGTGTTTGAAATCGACAATACGTCGTGGGCTGGCATGGTGATTATGCCCATACCTTCTTTCAGGTAGAAACCTCTGCCCTGCGGTGGGTCTCGACTCTCGACTCTCTTACGGGCTGATTATGATGAGTATAGATTAAAGTATGCCTGGGTAGACTTTCATTTTCATTTCAAATCGCCAGTTAAACATAATTATCCAGACAATTATAATAATATGTATATACTATAACACTGATATGAAGTATTAGCATAAGTTATACTCGGAACATATGCAGTCGGTTAATAAAAATATGTAACATATTATAGATACAATGAGTTTGAGATGATGATAAATGTACGTCAATGAGGTAACACGAATTTGAATGCAGTCTACATAATACAATCCCCAGAAGAACAATAACACTATAATATATGCGTGTTTGTAAGACACTAGTTGTGTCTCACAATTTTACTTGTCTTTTTTTGTTTTGTTTTACTTACAACGTTAGGAATGCTTAAACAAATTTCCTATAAAGCACGATTTAGTATAAGGAAACGACCACGTAACCGACTCACTGATATAGGCATTGACAGTTCGGCCCTTCTCGGTTATGTTCGTTTCGCTTCGGACGGCAGCCTCGCTCGACTCCCACATACTGTACTACGCCACACGACGCTAACGCGCTCTCGATTAGCTACACTTTCTGATCTATACTTTCTACGAATGGTGTTTCGCTCATAAGGTCATAGTGTGATGTTAAAAAGACTTATTCAGTAAATAGGTTACTGAATAGAAAAAAAATATATATATTTCAAAACCTACTGGTTTCAAGATATTAGCGCGATCAGGCAAACGAAAAAAAAAGCAATCTCTTAAGTTTTATAATATTATATCTGTATTGCTATATATCGGAATTCATCACGTAGATTATAATTGAACCTTAATTGTTCTAAGTAAACTTGTGGAATAGGGCCCGTGGGCGAAACCTTGGCATTACACAAACCTGACACTCCTTACGCACACCGAGAGGACATCATACAGCCGCCTCACCACCTATAAACTGGAATCGAATCTGGAATGGTGTGGGCGAAATAAGTCAACGCGTAGGATTCCAAAACAATTTGTACAATGTTTCGATTGTTTTATTGGAATATATTAAAAAATATTAGTTGTCTTTTATTATATTTTGAAGCACATAAAAATAGACACAGAGATTTGTCATGAGTTGTTATTTCCGAAATGAAACTACTTTTTTAATCATATTTTTATAAGAATAATTTTACAAAAATCATTTTTATAACTTTGTTACACTTTCAATTTCCTTGTATCAATAATAATTTAAGCGTACGCTCATGACAGAGATAGACTGAAAAACACTTCCAAAACAATTGCATTACGATCTCCTACATTTTATATGAAATTAGCAGGCC
The DNA here is from genome assembly GCA_035772565.1 of Antheraea assamensis. NCBI lineage: Eukaryota > Metazoa > Arthropoda > Insecta > Lepidoptera > Saturniidae > Antheraea > Antheraea assamensis. The sequence continues at coordinate 2,978 of JAQQSE010000145.1, forward strand.
CGGCGAACGTTGTCCTGTCCTGATATTAAACAATATATACTTATGTGCATGAAACACTTAAGGTAACTAATGTATTTAATTTGATATGGATTAATACTGTATCCGTCTAAATAGCCTTTCAAATACCTCATTATATACGACCCTTTTTTAGAAGATTATTAAATTATTAGCCTCTTTTTACTAAATGTATATGAAAGTATATACGGTAATTATATAAAAAATATATATATGTACATCTGTCTGTTTGTACATTCCGGATAATCTTCGAAACGGTTTGACCGATTTTGTCGAGGATTTCACTGGCATATAGCTGACGTTATGAGTAGTAAATTGGTTGTTTTTTTTTTTTTTTTTTTTATATATTATAGGGGGCAAACGAACAGGTGGGTCACCTGATGGTAAGTGATCACCGCCGTCCATAGACACTAGCAACACCAGGGGAGTCGCAAGTGCGTTGCCGGCCTCTTAATATATGTGGGTCTCCGGCGCTCTCACTGACCGAACGAAACGCAACAGTGCAACCACTGTTACTTCACGTCGATTTTCTGTGAGAGGGTGGTACTACCCCGGGTGAGCCGACCCATTCATGCTGAAACCAGTATTAGCTTCAACGTAGCTCTACCACCTATTTAAAATGTTCTATGTTATAAAAATATAAAGAACTCTTATTTACAAAATAAGAACAAATATAATTGTGTATAAAGATATAAATACGAACGAAGTCGCGGGCGGCTGCTAGTCTTATATAGAATACAGATAACTATATATTTCTTTATTTAACTATTCATTCGTTATATACAAATATGAAGTGTGGGAAATAACAATTTAACCGCAAGAAATACTTAGTGAGATTAATGTCAGCAATTTCCTGATATCCACATATCACATGCGCTGTTTATCTCAACTTATATTAGCGCATTCGTGTGGTCGGATGAAAGCCTCGCCAACAGAAACTGTACTTTTGTCAATTATTTCAACTTTCTTGGAAATTAACTGCGGTAAATGCTGGTAAACGTATATAAACTTAAAATATATATTCTACTAGCAGGCCCGGCGGACGTTTTACTGCCCTGGTGATAAAAAATATATACTTATGTGCAAGAAACGCTTACGGCGGCTTGACTTTTTCCGATTCTTTCAACAATTATCATTATATTTCAACCAATTTACAAAAAAAACCTTGACAAGTAATATACCTAAACTTTCGCCATGCATTACTCTACCTATTAACCGCATTACAATCCGTTCCGTGATTTTTGAGTTTATCGCGAACATCCAGACCGACAGACAGACGCGGCGGACGAGTTTGTTTTATAATATGTATTGATGGGATATTATAATTATGTCGGACTTGGTCGCAACTACCATATACCAGGTGTAATACGCACATTAGTGGAATCGTCGCGTTTCGGGATCAGTGGTGGTGTTTATGTAACAGAGTTACGGGTTGATATGGAATTGTACCCCATTGCGTCGCGATTATCAAGCTCATTACAAAGCCCTCACAGTAACGACTCTTTTAGTTTGCCGCGTATCAATGTATATCCATTTGGTACTTGATAAAATTGCAAGCCGGCATTGTTTTTTTTTCGAACTGACTAAACTGTTGACCTGGCAAGGCCTCTACAGTTTCACCGGACTACCAAATCACGATGTGCAAAATTCTGCACTCGTACTTAATCTTAAATATATATTTTTTAGACATACAAATGTCATATACGCATAAAATATACTTTTAATTTTAGAATAAGCGAATTTAAAGCCATGATGGCGTTGTTGATAGCGTGTACGGTTACCAAATCGATCGACGTAGATTCGTGTCGGAGCTTTCCCTGAAGGAAACCATCGCGATGAAACCATAGCATAGTTGTAGGGTGTTTCTTTAAGTGCGCATGGCTAGCTACCACCCTCTAGTTGAAAATTTGTCGCCAAGCACCTTTTGGTGTGTTCCGGCAGCTGTACTTGAGAGCTAGTTCCACTCTAAATTTATGATCTTAGGCCACATCGTTATTAGGCATCAAATGAGATTGTGGCCAAATACTAAAATTTATTCAATATAGAAAAAGGAACTGAACCTATACATACCCGTAAAGGTGAAAGAGTCCTAAAAAAGATTTCTTCTTCAATTGAAATATAAAGAAAAGAAGTGAACGTCATCAACAAGAATAAACGTGACGATCCCAGCAAAATATTTCCTAGTGGCTGGCGAACAAAATAAGGATGTCCTGAAGTCGATGCACCGTCACCTATAACCAGGACTGGTAACACCGACAAGACTGCTTGTGTTGACAGAATGATCCCAGGGTGGCCGCTATCAATCTTCATACTAAAAGCCAAATTATAGTGGCCAACGTCTGCGATTGTAGGGACGACAAAAACAGTTAGGTAATTTGTATAGTTTTCAAAAGTTCGATATTACAAATAGAATGGAAACAGTATTCCTACCTTACATTTCTGTACTACGCTAGGCTAAAATATGCAATGTTGTTCTATACTGATGTTAAATATATCCATGTTACGTTTATAAAAAATAAAATTAGTATGTTTGTAGGAGGTAATCTCTGAAAATTCTTTCACCTGTATTCATAAGTTCATCTGGAGAGTCATTGGGGTATATTTAATTTTTATTAAATTCTATTTTACTTTAATATGAATGAAGTAGCGAGCCGTTACTAACATTCACTATAATCGAATCGATTCGAAGCGATGATGGCTTAGTTTGTAGTGTGTTCGGACACAGCGTCGAAGGATGTAGCTTCGAATCCTAGCAACTGAGCCAGAGCTTTCAGTGAAGGAAAACATCGTGATGAAACCATAGCATGGTGGTAGAAATTTTTCTAAGTCTCCCTGGCTATCTACCACACTCAAGTTGAAAATCTGTCGCCAAGCACCTGTACGTGTGTTTCGGCAGCTGCACTTGAGAGCCAGTCTCCCTCTAGGTTTAGCGTGACTGCCATCTTAGAGCAAATCATCATTTAACATAAGATGAGATTGTGATCAAACATTAACTTTTAAAGTATATAAAGTACGCGTTAGAAGTTATACTTCTTTGGTGTAACAAGATAAAAGTCTTTTCAAAAATTTTATCTTTGCCTTATTCTACATTTGTAGAAAAAACGACACTAACCATAGAAAAAAGGTATTTAATACATACATACTTTTTTTGAATAAAATGTTGGCTGTAGCTAACTTCAGAGTGTCGGTTTTTCGTGACGGTGTACGCGCGCATCGTAAAAATTTGCTCTCATCATTTTTCCCTAACGCGCCAGAAGAAGTATAACTTCAAAAAAATAATAGTTGTAAACGAATTCAACATAGAACTCGTCAATTAATTACTAAGAAATAAAATGGTGGGCTTAATAACAAGATAGAAAAAATAACTTTCATGTTTTAATTAGATATCGTTAGAAATGATGTTGATTATAATTGACTTATAATCACTTGAGTTTCATTACGTTTTGCTTGGCATCATTTAGAATTCTCTATATGTTGTAATATCCGTTCTGCAAACATCTACTCCTTAACAATTGGCACTAATCCTAACTAATGTTTTAAATGCGAACTGTATTGTTTGTTTATTATGATTTCACGCCTTAACTGCTCATCCAATGATCATTAAATTTTGCACACACGGCAGTAGGTAGGTAGGTCCGTGGTAAGGCTTTTTTTAAGTCCGCCTGGCTAGCTACCAACCTTAAGTTTAAAATCTGTCGCCAAGCACCTGTTAGTATTACAGCTACACTTGAGAGCTACTCTCCCTTTAAGCCTAACGTGACTACGATCTTAGACCACAACATCAATTAACATCCGATGAAATTGTGGTCAAACGCTAACCTACAAAATATAAAAAAAGGGATACAGAAAAGGACATAGAGTAACTTACCATCCGGAAAAAAGTACTGTTCCTGACGGATAGGTCTCAATCGACACTAACGCGAGCGAAGCCACGGGTAAAAGCCAGTTACTAATAAATTCACTTGCGGGTTCAAGTATAGCGAATATCTGATGTGAATATTAAACTTTCCTGTTTTAATGAAAGTTCGTTAGAAAAAATGTTGATTATAATGGACCGATAATCACTTGAGTTTCACTATATTTTTGTTCGGTATCATTTCGAATTCTCGGTATGTTGTCATATCCATTCCTCCACCATCCATCGTATACAATTTACATTAAATTGATAGTATATATTCACATTTTATAAATTTAACATTAATTAAAAATGCCTTTATTTTTTTCCTGTCTGTACCTCGTCGTGCACCCGCATTTGAACAGCAATCTTCGCATTGATACAGTTAGTGGTCGTCCGCGACGACCTTGCTACCAGGACACAATTAGAACTGTGTCGCGAATGCACGAGAACAGGATGGCGCACGTGCCCCGCTCCTGACGACCGTGTGTATCCTTGGACACATCCTTATATCGTTAGGTTTGAAATTCCTGAATAATCAAAATTATTTTTGCATATACATGATTTGGATTGTAGGGGAAACGCCATGGTGATTGTGTACACTTGGTATTGGGTTTTTATAAAAATGATAAATGCACTACATTATTTCTAGTCTAAAATTATACAATACCTTTATAGTATGAACAAAGTAATTTTTTTTTTTTATATTATAGGGGGCAAACGAACAGGTGTGTCACCTGATGGTAAGTGATCACCGCCGTCCACATAGACACTAGCGACACCAGGGGAGTCCGTAAAATCCGTAACGGATACCCACCCCGTCGGGCAGCGGGGGGTGGGTTATGTCCGATTCCCACGGACTAAAAACCCCACGGTGCCTCTCACACCTATTGGGCCGGGGAGCAGGAACTCATCAGGGGCCCCTTCTGCGGTCTGAGGGGTCAAGGTGGTAGACCCCTTCGGAGGGGGCGGGTGTTAGACCCCCCCCGACGAACTGTGGGAGTCGCTCGGCACAAGCGCCTCCACCACGCGGGCCTGTGCAGTTTGACGCAGTGAAGTGCGTTGCCTGCCTTTTGAATGTGTGGGCCTCCGGCACTCTCACTGACCGAACGAAACGCAACAGTGCAACCACTGTTACTTCACGTCGGTTTTCTATGAGACGGTGGTACTACCCCGGGCAAGCCGACCCATTCATGCGTATAACAGCTTAGTACCGTTTTCGCCGCTGTTTGTCAACCGATTTTCGAAATTTTGTGTTTTCAATAAAAAAAATGAAAACGTACTTTTCCCCAAAACATCGACTACATTGTATGTACTTCAATAAATTAAAAATTGATATATTATGGTGTATTTATACAAGCTCGCAACTGGCGTAATAGAAAAAACGTACAATTATTAAAATATTATACTTAAAAATAATAATGAATCGTGGTCGAATTTTGACCACCGCTGGCACACTAATAAAATATAAATCTTCAAGTAAATAACACGTAAAATGTTTGTCTATAAGTCACGCATACACAGCTACACAAATTATTATTTTCGGCGTAACTGTCGATTATTGCCTTTAAAAAGACTATTTGTCCACATTAATTACAAATACCTATTTAAAATTGTATGTATGTATTCTATATTCCGATTCCATTTGACTGATTATTATGTAGGTGTTTTTTTATGTAGAAGAATTTTGTGCTATCCGTCTTACTTTAACCCACCACTAGATAGAGCTACCTCAATATTTTACTGTCTGCTTTCTTTTGCAACCATTGATGTTTCCTATAAAATGTGGGGTTAAACATAAGATATCAATGGGTAATCCAGTGGAAGCTTATTACAAACTCTTCCAAGTTACACAGTTATAAATGTCTCCTCCACGGCTCAAACGGATATTGAGTTTCTATCGTAAATTATAATAACCTTACAGCCCATAAGTGAATGCTAATAGTAAAATTTCTAACGATTATATTATGATAGGTGATAATTATCAATAATCATAAATCACTCAATTTCTACGACAAACTTCGAAGCAGTACTGAATACTATATAACTTCTATAAGATGTTTATTTGTACATAATTAATTCAATACTCATTTAGTAAGCTTTGCTAGCATTAACCTTACATATTATAAAATGTGACGTCCCTCTGTCTGTTTGTCCGTTAGCTACTAAAGCGAATTACATGACTATATTTTCATATTATAAATGTATACTTTGGCCAAGATTTTGAATATATTTTGTTTATTATTATTATTACAATAAGAACAAGTTGTGATTTTAAAAGCAAATTAAGTCAAAATAAAGTATTTTATATATTCTTGCAATATTTACCTATAAAGCATTCAAAAGTGTCCAGAGTATAATCTCGCAGTCCGGTGAAACTGTAAAGGCCTTGCCAGATCAACAGTGTGGTTAGTTCGAAAAAAAAAGTCTAGTATAATTAAGTAGACTAATAATAACGTAATGTTTTCAAAACTTTATTAAGATATTTTACTGATAACCTTCTTCTATATATAAATAAAATGAGAGGGTTCTGTCATTGGGAGTGCATCACTCAAAATCTACTGGCTATATTTCGATCGAATTCTTTTCGTTTTACTTCATAGACATTTGATTCCTAAACAGAGAAGTAATTGTCGCGGTAGCTCTGTCTACTATAGTTATTAAAATTTTAAGAATTTACCGTTTTTAAAAATACTTCCCTTTCCGTTATATGTGTTTTCTTGTCGTGGAAAAGTGGAGGCTTATGTTTTTCTCCTGTATATAAAATATAATTGTTAAGATAATAAACGAGACCGATGAAGTCGCGGGCATCAGATAGTATTTTATATTTCAGAAAAGCATAGGTAATTGACTCAAAAAAAAACTTTACATTATTCGTACATTTAATTTCATAAGCATGCAGATATAGCATCTTTATTTTTAAATAATTGGGATCATATTCTTTGTTTTTGTTATAATATTAGTAAAGTAACACAATAAAACTTTTTAAAGATGTTGACCTCCCAGAGAACGTCGTCACTACTGGGTTATATTGTACAAACCGGAAGGTCACATAATGTATAAATAGGTGTACTTAGTCAAGCATAGCGCAGCTGTTTGCAGAACCAGTATACAAAACAAGATTAAGTACTATAATGTAATCAGTTTTTAGACCTCATGGGACAGTTGTATTAAACCCTATTATTGTACCGAAAGATTGTGTTTACGATTCCGTCACATAACTAGGTGACTAGATTTTGTTTGATACGCTTAATTTATTGTCAGTGATACGTTTTAGAGTTAAATATATTACATCAGCTATTAAGTTGCCATGATACGAACTATGCTTAGTTTGGAATGATATTACAATGTGAGTACTTTTTAAATAATCTAACAAAAAAACGAATGTATAACTTTTTCCTTACGTGACGATACCTATAAGATATCTTCAATCGCAAACCGCGTTAAAGAACTTCGTTTTGAAATAACAACACATAATGCCAGGGTGCGGTAATGTAACGTCAGTAGAAAGAAGCGTTACTTTTGAAATAATTTGTGAAATACAACGACTTATAAAATTTATTTTTGGAAGAACACGGCTGATCCATTGAAAGGTTATAAAGTTTCCACGAATCGTTTCTATCTGTCATTGAATTGTCGAATTATTTTAACTGTTACAAATATTGTTTTAGAATAGCGCGATAATTGAAATAAAGAGTTTTTCGCTCTTATTCATAATTTAATGAAGTTAAAGGTTCTATATAATATAAGATATTTGTTAGAGTTCCATAGATTTAATGAGTTAGGAAAAAATGATGTAGTACATATTAATGAAGCGATTATAGGCTAATACTATGAAGAAAAATAAATATGTTTTGATTACTTTAACCCCTGGACTGTCTAAAATTATAAAAGTTTAAGTTCCATATAAACGAATGTAAACCTCATAAGGCACAGGTCAACAGATTGTTGGCAGCTTAAACTTAAAAAAATACCTGATTTATTCCAAAACTTTGAAATATAACAAATTATGTATTATAAAAAAACATTATTTTTACGTAAAACGTATTTCAAAATTATTTTTCATTTATACGAACTTTTTATTATTAAACCATGAGATTTACAAACGACCATGTCGTGAAATAACAAAAAAATTAAAAACATAATTCGCCATTTTGAGACCTGGGTCTTAAAAAATCAGCCAAGTGGTTAATGTAACATTAAAACAAATTATTCATTCATACGATCGTAGAATATTAAGTTGACTGGTTATTAAAGCACAGTTTCGTTTGTGTGTGTGTGTGTGATTTTTCATTAGTACTATTAAAGAGAATAATACGCTCTCTCGACCTGTATTACATCTATATGCGTAAATAATTAAACATTAAGTACTTCAAATATACATCATAGAGAAAGACCGCACCTTAACTGAAACGAGAGCAATATTTTTCAAAGAATACAATTAACCTACCTATATAATTGTAGCGTTCATTTCCTATAATAACAATAGCGTTTGTCCAGTTATTGTAACGGCCAAAAAAATAACACGACGCGAATTCGTCTGAGAAAGTGGGCTTGCCAATGACTTTGTGGACCGACTAGACCGCCGGTAGACGGAGAAACGGGGACGACTGATAGCCGAACAACGACTTATCAAACCTTTGTAATATACATCGCTATAGACTGTTATTATTTTTTTTCGTACCATTCAATTTAAAGCGGCAATGTATATAAAACATTTTGTAATATGAATACTTCATAGATTACGAACTCGTTGCACGTTTTTTATTGGAACAGAAAATCAAATCTTCTTATAACAGACACGATTTCCTGCTAACAGACAACATGCTGATAGATATAAAATAAAAACTTTAGAGAAAATATAATAAAATCTTATTTTTTGTGACTTAAATTTCCGAATTTCAATGAAAATTCGTTTAGACTGAGGCATTTTTCCTCATTGGCTTTAATATAACATCAATACTATATGAGGTCACGTTCCCAAATCAAGTGTAAGCTCAAACAATTAATACCTCATGAGGAACTTGACCTCTTATTGCCAAATCAAGCGTAAGATCAAACAGAACGAAAAAGCTAAAATGCATAATTTTTTTTCATTAATAAGGACCGTGTTTGGGTCTATACATTTTGTTCTTTGAAATTTCATAATAAATATGTATTATAAAAGACACTATTCACGAACATGACATTAATTGTTTTTGTCTATTTGTAAGTATGGATTTATCTAAAAAACGGGTGGTACAATTCTGTACACGCGAAGTATATGTCAAACCTCAACTGATTTTCTATAAGAATCATCAGAAATATTTTCATAAAATTCAAACAATTATTTTTTATTTTATACCCTTGATCAAATTTTGTTCATGGAAAGAATATACAAATTCCCAAATGACAAGCTTAAATTAAAATATTAACACTTTCTAATAGGAAGGGAATTGTAAAAAATATAATTGTAATAATTCTAGGCAAATTATATATATCGGGAATATACGTCATATAGTCAACTATAATGATTATATTACGAGACGAATATAATTTCTATGCAATAAAAGGACTAAGATCCGCGGACACAACTAGTATATTACTGTCTATAGACAAAATCATATGTTAATAATAAAAACTGTACACTATCTATTCGTTAAAATATACACTTGTTTTATCGATAGGTATATTTATGTAATTGTTATTTTAGTTTTTTCTTGTTTTCATTCTACAAATCCTAATGTTTCGTTGTCGAGAAAGTTCGAAAGACATTTTTTTATTTTTGTCAAAATTAATTATCGAACTTTTTCAAATAAAGTTTATAATCTAAACTTAAACAAGGTTAACAACCAATCTATAATATAATATATCCCACCCTGATAATAAAAAATATATACTTATGTGCATGAAATGCTCAAGGTAACCAATGTATTCAATTTGACAAGGATTAGTACGTACTGTATCCGTCTAAATAGCCTTCCAATTACCTCATTGAATGTGACCGGGTTTTTAGAATATAGATGGGTATAGTAAGCTATCCTTAAAAGATAAGTATATGCCATCGCAGACTTTTTTATAGATCTATAAAAAAGGAATTTCTGACTGTGAATTATTTTGGTGTATCTTAAAAGAATTACGCAGCGTTTCCGAAGAAAGCTCCCAACCGGCTTGACTTTTTCCAACACTTCCAACAATTATCGTTATATTTCAACCAGTGAACACAAAACTTTTGGTAAATTATATACCTATACTTTCCTCATATATTACTCTATCTATTGGTGAAGACCGCATTACAATCAGTTACGTAGTTTACGAGTTTGTCGCGAACATACAGACTGATAGACACGGCAGACGACTTTGTTATATAATATGTAGTGGTAAAATGAAAAAATCTAACTTCATAGATACTACAATAAAACTGATTGAATAACAACGGTAAATATTAAAGCCCAATAAAGGTTTCAAGGTGACATCCTTCTTAGTCAACTTAAATAGTTCTAAATACTATTAGAGTTATGCGTAAATGTACAAAATATTGGGTTTTAAATACAGAGTAAAAGTCCCTTATGACTGAGCAAACACTTATATAAATACTTGACAACCAAATAAAATGCTCAAACACCAAGAGATATAATTAATAAGTTGAGCGCATCATACTAATTTTACCTTTAATGGAATTTGTTTACATTCGGGTTACAACTTGTATTCTGATACAGGCTCGACTTTATGTTTCCAGAGCAATTAATAGTGTACGCATTAGAATTCAATTCCACTGGGATTGCCAGAGAAGAATTATATCCATGAATGGTCGTAATTGAAAGCGGCATATACCACAGTAAATATATGTAATCCGCTGGGCATGTTATTTCGAATTAAAACGCAACGAGGTGAACCACTATGGGTTATTCGTAATATTCACTTGATAGTCTTCAATCAAATATCGCACATATACGTACTTACGTATAAATACATATCGCTAAGAAAAGTCGTACTAATAGGTATCGATGGGTACTCGTGCGTACAATATTTATCACTTTAGCAGCCGCCCATGTGAAATGGAACAAATTCTAGTTACGTAACTAAGGCTTGTGTTCCATCCAACATGAAAGCTACGCGATACGATAATAAGAAAACTTACTGCTCGGTCGAATCAATGAAGAAGACATTATATCTAACTTTTAAATCTTTTTATGGCAAGACTAAGAATGATATAATACATTTTTTTCAATATTAAATCAAAATACGAGGTACTGAAAAATATAAAGAAATATATCCTGATATTAAATGCATGTCAATAACAATATTGCCGCAAAAATTACTAACTCTGTATTCATTCGTGATCTACAACCAGCAAGTAAATTGGTTTATCAATTTATGTTATACTGAACGCTAATTCAAATGTAGATAAACAAATAGAAATTTATTGATAGTTTACTCAAATAAAAAAAACAAAAAACACAATCACAAAAATAATAAAATCTTAGTTATATTTATGAACATGTTATTCGCTTTAATTATATACACAATATATAATACAAGACTGTTCGCTCGATTGTTTATTTACGCAACAAACTTACTTTCTTCTTTCTCTCGTCTTTGATTCACAGACATCATACCTAAATAGAGTATAGCTTATGTCAAACCTATAATTGAAATAGATTTGACAAAATTAAAAAAAAAATATTAAGTTGCTTAGGTTATAGAGCTCGCCAAAGAAAAAAACACGCATTCACTCCGAAAACACTGTGCAATCGAGTAAAAATATAAATACCTGGTAAGATATTGATTAAAATAAATTTTTAACAAATGTATTTTACTATGTGATTGAATTCAATGATAAAAATCAATAAGCTTAATTACAAAAAAGTCAAAGAGTTTTTAAGAAATTTTTGTTATGATTATATTCTCGTAGTTTCTGTATCGCATCGCTTAAGCAGTAGAACGCATACTTCCAGTTGTAGACGTATGCATTGCATCACAGAGGAAAAGTGAACGATCTGGTCCGACCCGCCTCGACTTATGGCCAACGATAATTGATTTCATAAACAACAACATAAAAGATTTACACGATAATGTTTTTAAAATTGTACACTTTAACATTGTTAATCGTTTTGTGCATGCGCAGAAAGTAAATTTCACTTAGCTTCGTGACGAATTTGGTACCAATCTGTGTTAACAAACCAAACCACTGTTCACGTGTATTTAAATAACAAATAATATAACAGCTGAAATGTCACTGAGCGAGGTCATCTAAATAATCGTAAACATAACCAAAACTATTCATAAGCAAACGGTGTCTTATTATACAAATAATAAAAAAAATCAGGAAACATTTAAAAGATTTGGTCTATTTAATATTGCCTTGTCGAGACAAACTACGTTTAGTTATAAAAAAAATATACTATACTGGTATTAAGAGAATTTGTATGTATTTAATAGAAACATGCCGGCGAAGCGGTTTAACCAACGTAGTATTTATTGCTTTGATATCCGACATGTACCAAAATTCGTAATTTCAATCAGTAACATTATGTGTTAGGGGTAAAGAAAAATATCCTAAATAAATATATGTGAAGAAAAAATAGATGTCGTTGACGTTTTAAATCAATATAAGGTCGCATCGTGGTCTAGCTATATAACCTTCCCTCAAGATAAGGCCGCTGGCCTAGCAGTAGTATTGTTACTAATTAGTATTCTTATAATTATAAGTAAATAGTGTAAAGTTTTGTCTTTGTTTTTAATGTCTTAAATTAAAAGCTAGTATCAGTTTGCATAAACTTATTTTTTTTTTCTTATTCATTCTCATACATATATTATTAAAGTTAAACATTGGACCCGTAAAATGCCCCAAGTGTTATTAACATGAATACTTAAATGTTATTATCGTACAGTTTTATTTATTTCATTTACCGTTCCGCCGATGATCTTTAGCGCGGACAGACGCCCTTGTAATACTTTTTACATTAAATTATGACCTACACACGTCAGTTCCTACAAAAAACTCGCACCCTTGACTGAAGTCGCGAATGTTTTAAAGAATTGTGATAAAAACTCGTGTTGAATATTCATTTAGTCGACCTGTTATTATTTATTCAAAATATTATATTCTTTATGACTTTTAAATGTGTAATGTTTGCTTGAATTTGTTAAATAAATTTCATTATTAATCGGACACTCATGCAAGGTGCGTATTAACGCTACAAACATTATTGCACTCATATATACCAGTTTAATGCGTGCATTATTGTACATGTATGTAATAAAAAACATTACTTTAAACTATTCATGAGTGTTGATTTGTCTATTCGATTAGATTTGAGGTGATGACGACTGAGAGATGGTAACGTATTCGGTTACGGTATCTATCGACGTAGCTTTTGGACGAAGAAGAAAAACAGCACAATTAAAAAAGTATATTGCGGTGGCAGATCTTTTTTTAATGCCCATTCGATTGATGAAGGCGTTGCTTTGCGGAAATCCATGATTAAAAGTATCGATTGTAGTCGTTACACGTTAATCTATAGATACCTACCAATAGTGTTATCGATGGCAGGTTCAACCATCCGCCAAACGTCGGTTTTTAATGACTTTCAATTGTTTCACAAACGTCTTCTTTTTTTAAATATATTATAGGGGGCAAACGAACAGGTGGGTCACCTGATGGTAAGTGATCACCGCCGTCCATAGACACTAGCAACACCAGGGGAGTCGCAAGTGCATTGCCGCCCTTTTAACTATATGGGCCTCCGGCGCTCTCACTGACCGAACGAAACGCAACAGTGCAAGCACTGTTACTTCACGTCGGTTTTCTGTGAGAGGGTGGTACTACCCAGGGCGAGCCGACCCATTCATGCTGAAACCAGTAATAGCTTCAGCGTAGCTCTACCACCTGTTGCAGTTAGACGTGACAGCGGCCAAACAATTTCAAATGGAAGTGTGAAGTAATGTCGACCCTAATTTTTACCAAAGTCAAGTTTAAAATCTGTCGCTAAGTACCCATAGGTGGGTTTCAGCAGCTACATTTGAGAACCAATCCTTGTCTAGGTTTAGTATGTTATCTACCATCTTGAAGTACACCACGATTTAAAAGATTGTGGTCAATTGCTAAGGTCTATAAAGGTATAAGACATGTTTGGTAAAAGTAATAAATTAATCGGTTATTGATTTATTTCAAAATAATCTATATCTATATAAGAATAACCCAAGCCCAGCCCAAACTAATAGGGCCAGGGCAGTGTAAGTTTGCATGTGGATTCCTTTTACGCTGTAAGTGAGCACTAAGAAAGTATTTTTTTTTAATTTAACTCCTCACATGGTGAAAACGGGATAAAAGTTCGTATGAAAATCCGTCATTTTTCTGTCAGTCAGTCAATCATTATTTTGTAGTTATAAAACAAAAAGTCTTTCTTTTTTTTTCGAACTGACTACACTGTTGACCTAGCCAGGCCTCTCTCCACAGTTCCACTAAACTATCAACAAAACGTCGAAAATAATGAGTGCATAGAAAACTCATGAGAAGACGCGGGAATTTGCTAATATAATAAATTCTACCAGATACTAAGAAGAATAGCACACTTAACTCCTTGACAAACGTTATGAACAGAAAGAATGGAATTACCCATTATCTAACACTAATGCATTCTATACTCATTTCTTTGAGACATATTTATGTCTAGTAAACTTTGTATCTACATATTACATACAAAATCGTTAATTTAGATCACAGCTAGACATGCTTTTCCATAGGATTTAAGTAGTAATGACAAAATTATTCTACTTTGAAAAAGTTATCGGTGTCAACTGCATAGCTAGAAATATTTAAATTACAACTATTCATGGCGAATGGCGCAATAGATTACCATAAGCGACAGTTTCCCCGCTTCCCCGATCCGCTACATCGAGTGTCGTGGGTTTAAATCCCACATGGAACAATTATTTACGTGATTCACAAACGATTATTCATGTCTGGATGTAAGTGTATTTTGTTTGTAGCCGTTGTTTCATATATGTATTAAGTCTCCGATAACTCTTGGTCCATTGTGTAGTCCGGTGAAACTGTAGCGGCCCTAAGAAGCCAACAATCAGTTCGAAAAAAAAGAAAAATTTGGTCCATAGTGCGGAACATGTTAAAAAGAGGAGGAAAAAGCCTATGTGCTTGCACGATTTATTTTATGATAGGTTTATAGGTCTGATTACAATCTCACTTAATGTTAATTGACGATGTGGCTCGAAATGGTATAATACTGGCCATTACAAAAAAGTTTATTCTATGGTTACATCACAATGTTTCCCTTCAACGAAAACTCAGGCTTATCGTAGCCATTCGTACTTTTCTCGTGAGGGAATCTTCTTAGATTTCCCACCTCGCCGGACCCTCAATGTTCTTCTCGCACCATTTATCCAGGTAGGCAGGAACTGCCTCTGCTATACTTCTACCCGACCTGGCAGGTGTTGGCCCCTCAGCAGGACCCCGACTTGTGGGCTAGCCATTTGAAATTACGTTGACCGCGATATCCGAACACTCTGACCTATACACTGCTACACTGAACTATTATTGTATTTTTACTAAGAACTAGCCGCCAGCAATAACATAACAATAACATAGTAATGCAATAACAATAATATAGATGCAATAACATAGATAACGAGACCAAACCTTCTGTTTATGTCAACCTGTCAATTCTATCAATATTTTTGAACGTCTCCATATTCATCTGTCTCACATTTTACATAAAGAAATGAGCTAAAAAGGTGCAGTCGTTCTGAAGTGATGCGCGTACATACATAAAGGAAATGATTTTTATTTATGTAGATTTTATTTGTCACGACTGGCTAAGCAACAGCGGCGATTGAAATCGATTTTGAAATTGCTTTCACAGTTAATGTTCGTCATGCCGGCGCAGTGCATCTTCCACTGTGACTTACACGAGTTTCCTGTTTGTAAATGTAATTTGAACAATTTAGAAATGCTATCGAATTGAAAGTCTATTTTTTAATTATAACCTGCTGTGTAATGAGAAGATAGCGATAGTTACCGCAACTGTCGGTAATGAACGATTCTATTGTTTGTTAAAAATATATTTAATCTTTGTAGTCTTAAACGGCGTTCCTTCATTTGGAGTTTTTGCACTGAGATGAATTATTTCCAGACAAGCTGTTACTGGCGACTTTGTCTGTGTTTTTTATTATCTGAATAACATAATAAAAATGTGAGTAGAGAAAAGCAAGCGCGGGTGCTTGACAATAGGCCAATTTGATTAGATTGTCGCAATTGGCAGCCATTTTGGTACTCCTTTGAACCTGTCTATCCCGTAGTTTTTATGTGATGCTCGTATAACATCTGACCTCTATCATTTGATTTATCTAAATACAAATGGAGGATTGTCATTTGTTTTTTACACGCTTAAATGAATAATATTAAATTCGATCGTCAAAAATACAAAAAAACTTAACAGTTTTTATAACAATCAAGATAACTATACAACAATGGAGACAGTTAAGCTTAAAACAAAGACGCTTTAATAACAGCAATAGTTCCGTTCGTTGACAAATTACTGCAGTGTCAGCTACCTGGGTGGTCTCTGCGACCGCTTAATTCATCATTCAAATTTCACTTTACTATGATAGAGATTTTATAGTAAACTAGCTGTTACACGCATTATCACTTGCATTTAATTTTTAATATTTCGTATGCTGTTAACGCGTTTAGGTAATTAAAAAAATCTATATAAAAAATAACTCTTATGTAAGGCGCCGACCAAACTGCAGAACCGAGCGACATGTCATGGCATGGCACCTCGCTGACATAGGCATTCACATTCATCGGCTCATTGAGCGTGTTTTATCGGCTGTATCATGGCGAGTTTTCTGAAGAATTATTCAGCCTCATCTCATCTTCTCCTTTCCACTATAGAACCACAAACGCGGGTAAGCGTCTCCACAGATTCACAGTAGCAACCATCTCGGCAAGAACGAAGAAGTTCGAAAATTCTTATCTTTGTCGTACTATGAACATGTGGAATCGCCACCGGACTAGTGTGTTCCCTCCCTTTTATGATATCGGGTCCTTCAAACAAGGCGTATAGAGGCACTTTTGCAGGTCGGCATGATGGCGACGACTGCCGTTGGTATTTAACACCGACAATCGCCGTTGTTATTGGACTGTACCGTACTTACCATATGGTATTGTGCAGTCATTTTGCCGAACTTATATAAAAAATCACAATTCGGCTCTTCTCAGTAATGCTCGTTTCTCGTCGGGAGGGTTTTCTCGACATCACTCCCTAATACCCCGTCGACGCCACACGGCCCAGCATCGCAATTATTACTTTGGTCTCTTTCTTCACGTCCGTTCGTATTTTCTGACCTCTGGTTTGTATGATATTTGAATCTCTCCTATAGATCGTAACGTGACGTTAAATAAGGTTTCGAAGCGATGATGGCTCAGTTGGTAGTGTGTTCGGACACAGCGTCGAAGGACGTAGGTTCGAATCCAGCAACTAAGTCGGAGCTTTCGGTGAAGGAAAACATCGTAATGAAACTATAGCATGGTGGTAAGGTTATGTCCGTCTGGCTAGCTACCACCCTCAAGTTGAAAATCTGTCGCCACGCACCTGTTGGTGTGTTCCGGCAGCTGCACTTGAGAGCCAGTCTCTCTCTAGGTTAAGTGTGACTTATCATCTTAGACCACATCATCATTTAATATCAGATGAGATTGTGATCAAAACGTTTACCTATAATGTATTAAAAAACGTTATTTTTTACTAAAGGAATAAGCATCTAAATACAATAAATAATTTCTTAAATTCGACTGATAGTGAACAAATATCGTCTTGAATTTTATAATATTAGTACAGTCTGGAAAACACATCATATCTTTTAATTGATTTCTACTCAAGAGTAATGAGTATAGATATACAAACTTTTTATCCTTACTCCGAAGTTTTATCCATTATTGTATTAAATAGTAAGCCGCCAGACTTTCAAAATAACAAATGTAATCCAAAACAAATATATTGTTACATTGTATATTGTTACATTTCAACGTGTTATAAACTTAATGTTAACAAAGTAATATACCTGGATATACATATTTTAACGACTATATAGATAGAGCAAGTAAAAGGAGTGTAGAACATTTAACAATAGAGAAATCCTTGCCATACTAATATATCAGATACATATCAAAAAGTATCGTGAAGTATAAAACTCTTTCGTGACTAATCTCGCGTGGAAACGCAAGGTCTCTCGGTGTTAACCTTTCCATCGTGATTCTCATAGCATCTTGAAATGCCATGTGCCGGCATACACTGGGATCACTTTCTAAGCCACAAATGGATACGCAACAGGTCAATATAAAGGACGCGGATGGAATAGAAGGTCAAAGCGACGTATCTGGTAGATAATGTGTTTTGGTATGAATAGTAATCCTACCGTGAGGTTTAAGAAAGAAATTATAATGAAAATGTTGTTGGGCTTTTTCTGGAGTCAGCTTGGCTAGCTACCTACTATTATTAAGTTGAAAACTGTTCAAAATCAAAAATACTATATTCAGTTTAGACCTTGAGAAGGCACTTATGAACGCCAAAATTACCACTACTTCGGAAAACAACGCAGTCATCGAGAAGAACTGGTGAGAAACTCGATCGAGTTTATCTTTTTAACATATATATTTAAAATCATTACAAGTTACAATCGTTTTTTAGTAGATGCACAGAGAGGAGTCAATTCCAGACATCACCATCGTTCACATATTGATCCACTCTATAATAAACTTTTGACACCAAAAACCCGCTTGACATGGCGCTTAAATGTACAGTCTGGCAAATCGGTAATATGCTTTGGGACTTTCTTATAAAACCTAACACAACTAACAAGTTGCTGTTACTAATACACTACTACTATAATACTGTTGTCAAATACTTTTAAGGCATATTCCGGCAGCTGAACTTGAAAATCAGACAACCAGGAGCTCACCGGGGTAAGCGAGTTACCTGTTTAGATCACATTTTGTAATGTAACATCGATTAAGATTGTGAATTAATGATAAAAACTTGTATAATACAAAAAGATTATCTAATATGAACATATCTATGAGATCTAACCTTTCTTCTTTATCGTGTAAAAACATTTCAAGGTTAAATTAAATCACACTTAATCCGTGTTATTACAAAAAAGTTAAATACGCGTCGAATACTTGTTTCAAAAAAGTTTGATCACAAAAGAGTGTCTTATCTTTGTTTAGAAATTGACACTATTTAAATTTAAACATTGTATAATACTTGTATAAGTTCACAGTTCTCATTTTATTGTTGCGATTTATTTTATTTCTATTTGTCGGCAAAAGACGTTTCGTATTAATTAGACAACTTTGAAGATTCACAAGTAAATGACAACTACTACAATATGACATTAATGACATTTCACAATGTATTTATTTGAGATTATACTGTAGTTCCACTTTACGCAATTTGGGGTATTATTTTAAACTTGTATATTGGTTATTTTAATAATGACATCAATTTCTATACACCAAATCCCACAATAATTATAACCAACTTCACTTAAAATAAATAAATATTCTTAATGAAGATCTAAACAAAAATATTATTCGTAAATTGGAACGTTTTTGAATGATGAGATTGAATTGAATGAATGCTATTCAGGGTTGCTTGCATAAAAACAAAAACCAGATATTTAGCTAGAGACCGCTTAGGCGCTCTTTTCTAATAAAGTTTTTTAAACATGTGTTTAAAATTTTAGACACTATTTAGTAAAACTCGTGTTAAACGCGTGTTCATTTTTGTTTTTGTAATAAGACCGAATATATTTAATGTAAGCGACATTTTATACGTACTATTTAGAGTTCCGATTCTTTAAATTATTATTATTATCATAACATTTGAGAAAAACCTTTATTAAGCTAAATAATTGTAATAAAGTTCCAATAGATACAGTATTAAATATAAGTACTTGAAATTAGGCATCAAACTGTTGTAATTTACATGCAAATTATATTCATATACCTAACTCGTCCAACCCAGTTTTCTTAAATAAACAAAAAAAATGTATAATATACAATATAGGATTTAAAATTCGCATGATAACAGAATACGGAGCATAAATTAAGCACCGCTGCATTATATTATTATAATATTGACTATTCAGATTATCTAGGCAAAATAGTTTTGACGCGACGCCAACACGAACATACCTTATAATCGTTTTGTTTATTTGCATTCATAAAACTAATAGATAATCTTTATTACTATTATGGTAAGAGTGAGATTAGGTTAAATATTTTTTCAATACTAGAAGAATCATTGGTTCTATGTAACTAGATGACAACGCGATCGACAACCGTATCGAGTATCGTTCCGGTCTGACGGTGGCCGCCTTCGTCGCGAACCGACTGCCCGGTGTGAACGCAGCTTTAGGTCCTTTTTTATACTTTATTGATTATAGACTATTACCCAGAATCTTATCTGATGTTAAGTGACGCTGTGAACCAAGATGGTAAACACGCTCAGTCTAGAGAGACAGGCTCTCAAGTGCTGCTAATTTTTTTTTAATATACATGTTTCACGATTTCAACTTTGTCTTTTTCTTGATTTTCGCAGTCTATTCTAATCGTTATCAAGATTATTAGAGTCATCATCGATTATTGTTCTTACGAATTCGTATAAATAGTTTCGCTGCTGTTATTTTAACGGACGGATCGGTGAAGAGAATTCTAGTCGTACTGTAATGGGCTCGGCGCTAGAGTTTTGGGTGTAGTTCGCGGCGGATGCCACTAACAGACTGGGATAGTATGCGGCTTTGTCGACATAATTAATCGTTGACTCTTTTGTTAAGTTAAATATAGTAACGTAGGAATTTCACATAACCTTGCCGCTCCTCCTCGGTCTGCAGGGTTCCCGTGATGAGATTCTCCACGTAAAAAAGGTTCCTTGACACTGCTTCATGTGATTAACAAAGGTTCTTAAAATTACAAACGATTCGTCTACATACTATTGACCTCACAATATTGCGAACATTGAGAGCTTATTAGCTCAACAATTCTTTTCAAACAACCTCGGCTAGGCTCTTATACAGTTACCAATAATTGATTGTCATCGTGCGACAGTTGTATAATAAAATAAATAATGTCGCCTTCAATGCTAACAGTCGCCTTGTACAAGTCCAATTCTTCGCGATATTTTGTACATTTAAATAATAAGATTTCACTAATTTGTCTTATAATGAAACTATTTTATCAGGAAACTGAAATATTAATAATCCTTTTCTTTTCAAAATATTTTCGGCACGTTGTAATATAACCTTCAGACTTATTAGAACTATACCTGTTCGTCTCTTAAATATTCAATTTACAGTTAAAAAAGTTTAATATTTCCTTTCATTTAAAACATGGTAGGTACATTGTATAATACTTTATGCAATACTAATCTTTCAGTGCACTTTTTACATTGTCACTATATAGTCATTTGTTTCAGAGCCAGTAACTGGTACCCCATCATTGACTAGTATGAAAAATAAACAAGATAAATAGTTTAAAACTAAAAATACAAGTGATATGGAGATAGGTGCAACACGCCAAGAGCTCTTGAAGGCGAAGAACTGTTTGTCTATCAAAATAATAATAATGCAACGTAAAATATTGTATAACAGCCTATCCAATATGGACTCTTAACCATGACTTAAGCTTGAATGAAAAAGCGTTCGTAAGTCATAAATAAATTTTAAACACGTGGTTCAAAGTTGACCGGCTGAATTAAGAGTATTGTATACATAGAAACAAACGACAGATGTCCCAGTGCACATGTTTTATTGCACTTAACACGTGTTTAACATGTTTATTCCCTATTATATTTATATTCCATTACAAAGAAGAACAGATATAACAAAAACGATTGGTTCGTTTGTATTTTGTACAGTGGCTATTTTTTTTTTATTATTGAGCAGCCGTAAAAGACGCAAGTCATTGAGCAGTATGTGTTGCCAGTGACGATATATAGTGATGAGATATGGTCGTTGACGACCTCATAAGAAAACTCAAGTTTGCTCAGAAGACAAAGGAGAGGGCTCGGAATTTCTCTATGTCAAAGAATCAAATGAATAAAAAAAACTGGACTCATTATTATTATTAACATGTACCTCAGACGTATTAGATTTAAGTGACAATGAGCAACGCACATTGCAGATTAGTTAAGTGAATAGTAACATTATTTTCAAAACGACATAATCAACGGAGAAAATACATATAATTTCAGAGAGCATTTAATCGAAGACAAAAGATATTTATAGTTAAACGTGTCATTTAGGATTCTGTAATTGGTCTACAATATTGTGCATGCTCAACATCACGCAATGTAGTTAATACATCGGTATGTAATGAGTCAAATGTTACTTTGATTAGAATAATTCTGAGTTTGTAGGGAAAATTTTACAAATTCAATCCAATCATTAAGTCCACCGGTATGCTTAGGGTTCGCGTGTAACTGCAGTTCTTAATTTTCTTAATGTAAAAGCTCTAGTCTCCCATATTTGATGATGCAAAAATTACAAATGGTAGAATTATAATATTCGGTACACTGCATATGGAACATGCGCATATATTCCATTGTACTACAATACCTTACTTACGTTTTGTCCATTGGAAACGGTAAAAAAGAAATGAAATATTTAGTCAACAGCCCTATATATTTTTAATTAACACGTTCACGCCGGCGTGTACCACCGGTGGTTCGCGCTTGATTGTGCCATCGGGCGGCGTGTACCACCGGTGGCTCGCGCTTGATTGTGCCATCGGGCGGCATGTACCACCGGTGGCTCGCGCTTGAATGTGCCATCGGGCGGCGTGTACCACTGGTGGCTCGCGCTAGACCGCCTCATCGGGCGTCGTGTACTACCGGTGTTTCGCATTCGCAGACACTGATAATTTAACGTACACATATAAAAACGTTTATTTTGAATAAAAGTTATATTGAATAACGTATTACGTACGTAAATAACTTATAATATTATAAATGTAACTTAAAATCGATAAAATTAACAAAATAATTCAATATTATTTTATTTGTAAATTATTGATTTATTATTTTTTGTATAATCTGTTGAAACATTTCAAGCAAAGTGCTGGCTGACCCTCGCAGCGACCACAAAACGTCTTTACTCTTGTTGTTTTGGCAGTGGCATAATCTCTGCCCTTCGTTTTGGACAATTTTTTGTAGCATTCCTTGCAGCGTTTACGGAACTCTCTTGCCGACCCCTCGTGTGATTGAAGAATATGTTTATCTGCCGGTATATCAGAATTTATTTCTTCATTGGCTAAAAGGCGATCAATGATAACTTCCCTAAATTGTAGCATGTTCATGTTTTTAGTCCCCCATTTTTTGTGAATATACCACGCATTCACGAGGGAAGTTCCGCATATTAATTGTATAATTACTTTTCGGTACCATTTAATCGTTTTTCGTAAACAACTGTAATACGCTGATAGTTGATCTGACATATCTACACCTTTTTTGCCACATTATAATCAAACACGGCATCACTCTAGATCTCTGATCAGGATATAAAAACAACACGAGTTACACAATTTGCAAAGTAAGCACTCAATGTACTACTGAAGAAACAAGAAGCGCGTGCAAGCCTGAACACGCGAAATTAGCGCGCCGCCAGATGAAGCGCGACATAGATTTACGCGCCGCCGGATGGTGCATCAAATGAAAAAATGCGCCGGCGGGAACGTGTTAAATCAAAATATTGTTAAGCTCCATTTTACTGAAGTATCCGCTTATCAACGGGTGAAATTACTTACATATTAATCATAATTAAACTTTGTTACATTAAATTAAACATCGATTCGATAAACGTAATCACTTTCGTTACCTTTCTCCACGACAGCAATGTCAATGATGCTCTAATAGTAGCCTCGCATCAATCAAGCTATGAAAAAGCAGTCAGCCTTATTAATAGCCAACTTTCGCGATCATTCACATACAGCGTAGAACCCTGCTAATCGTCGCTTCGGGATAAAAATTGGTCGCAGTAACTAAATGTACAGTATGTGAAAAGAGATTCTTCTAAACAAACTACTGCTACTTGTGTTAAAATTTGATTTGATGGTCGTTTTTTCAAACTGGGTAGCAGGGCATGACAATTTATTCCGATGATATGTCTACCATTCATAACCATACATCAGATCTAAGGCCCACCACAGAGGTATGCTTAAACATGTCACATTCCGGACTTACGCAGTGTATATCAAGCTGACGAGAGGAGAGGAGCAAGAGACGACGATAACTGGTGATGTGTTGTCAATCTCTAGATTCTTGGATTATTCTATACTTGCTGACAAAGTGTGGAAACTTTTCTATCCTTACTAATATTACAAAGACGATTATGGGTTTGTTTCACGCCTTAACTACTCAACTAATCATCTTGAAATGTCATAAACACGTTAACAGGCGTATAGAAAACGACTGTTCCTGGGCAAAAGGTCAAATATACATTAACACAAGGAAAGCCGCGAGTAACAGCGAGCTCTACTATAACAGAAATTCGTATACAGCAAGGCTTCAATTCATAATAAGCGTAATTATGTTACTTAAACCTGAAGTTAAATAAACTCATTTTTCTAATCGCTCTCGTCATCCTAAAAAGAAATAATAAAATTACAAAGAATCCTTTACATCTTATCAACATAAAAAATCTTGCATTTATTCTTTTTTACGCCTAACATGTTCATGTAATAAATACTTAGATGAACTACTGGACATTCCTTTTCTAGTGGACGTTGCGCCGCGCTGTGCCTTTGGGCCGCTTTCAGCGATACAACCGCACACCCACATAAAGGCGTGGCTATATACAATAACTATTTAAAAAAAGAAAGTTACTTATCATACACAAGCCACCGACATCGTTATAGGTAATTGTGTGTGCTATTAAAATTTATTTATCTACAGTTTTTTTTATTGCAGATAGTTGATATCGAACATTGGGAAGAATTTCTAAACGTTATGCAAAGAGTTATCTGATCTAAGCTTTCGACTTTTAACCGTACATATTACTTTAAATATTCAGGTAATCAAAATATTATTGAAACAGCTTTCATGAATAGTCTTTGTTCTTGTATAACCGAAATATTTTTTTTTTCATTTGGGGTGAAACCTCTTTTTGCTCAACCATAAAATGTACAATGTACGTTGTCGTGAAATTAAAAAAATAAATAAAAAACAATCCGCCATTTAGGGATCAGGGTCTTGAAAAATCAGCCAAGGGGTTAACGAAGAATAATCACTCGTAGTTTTATTTTACAGATGTTTATATAATATTAGTCTACTCTAACTTTAACACTTCTAATTTTTTGCAATCATTGTAAAACAGCGCAATTCTGTCCTAAGTTATAAAAGCAAAGTCTTATCACACTATTATATTTCCAAAGAGTTTTTAAAGTGTAGTCGTTCTATTTGTTACATTAAAAAAAACTATTAAACAATCTATTCACAGATACGTGCTTTCACTCGCCGACGAATGAGCATTCCTATATGAAGACGACTTTATATCATAGCTTTTTTCCCATATCTTTTAGGAATTTAATAAACGAAGAACTTACGTTTCGAGTTGAATAAAACTGTAGTTCAAAATTTTCTGGTCTTATTTGCTTTTTATTTTTATTTTCGTGCATTTTTATTGAATTATATGTAAACTATACCTTAGTTATCGAACAATGATATTTAAAAACCGACTGTAAAAATAACGATGTATAAATTAAATTTCTTCTGTCATTTTCGATTCAAAGACGTCATATTTATCTATTATTTATTTTTTTACACATAAAAATAAGTGTCAAATAAACAAAAAATCCAAAAAATTACTTGCTATTATATTATTTTAAATATAATTTTCCAACGTATGTAACGAAAAATAGAATTAATTAAACTCTATGCGAATCGTAAGAATGTAAGTGACGTGCAAAACGTGTTGTTTTATCGCCGTGTCCTCGGGCGAAAGTATTAACGATTTAAGTCTATGCTTTTTTTCGAACTGACTACACTGTTGGCTTGTTAAGGCCGCTACAGTTTCACCGGACTACATTTCAGTCTATGCGCAATACTCCGGAGAGTAATCTTAAATCGCGCTGCATGCGCGATACAGTGACAATATCTTTCACTAACTCACAACACAGATGACACACCCACAGAGAAGATACATTGATGTTGTTTGGTTAAACTTTGTTTTTTTTTGGGTTAATTAGACTTAGTAAAAATTGTCAGATAAATCTAAATGCACATAAGCATATATAGCGTATTAGTACGAGTATACTCGTATATTCAATTTGCAAAATTGCAAATAACAACCCCAACCGAGTCAATTAGCACTCTTTGAGTACCTTCTGCGCTGCCTATCAAGCACGTTAAAAGTGTCAAAGATCTTCTCATCAATAGAGCTTAGGCAGTTTTAAACAAATCTTTTCGAGGATTTTGATCAATTTCGACGTTCGTTCAATTGTTTATATTTACATTATAAATTTAAATTCACTCAAAGTAAATGGTTACATATTAAGCAGATCAGGTTCAGTTATATAGTTACCTATTATTCTAACATACGTATTAAGGTACAGGTGCAGCTACAGCATTAGTGCGATACCATTTAACAGTACTTAAGTGTTTTACGGTATAATTGTCATAGGTATAGTCTTACGCAAATCACTTAATTGTCATTTAAATGGGGAAAAAAACACTATACGTTATCGTAACAAAACAAGTATCGACGTGAATTCTTACTGTATTTTGTAATGTAACTTATAATTTGTAACTAACTATATGAAACACATATTTTTAAAAAAAATTTCTTTATATGATTTAGCGCTTGACTACAATCTCACTATTATTAATGAAGCTGTTACATAAATGGGTAATACGCTAAAGCTACAGGGGGACTGGCTCTCAAATGCAGTTGCTGAGACAGACCTTGACAACTTTAATGTATTGACTTTTATTTTTTACACAAATTTTGATATTAGTGAAATTATAGACGTAGAAGCAGTTACCCATGACTTATTTTTACGCCATGCCAATAGATAAGTATTAGATAGCATAAGTTATAACGTTATATTTTGAGGAATTTAAACAATACATCAATTATAGCCTATATATAATTCTAACCTTTTTTTTTTTTTTTTTAAGAGGAGAAAATCCATCATGTATACCCTCACGCTGCCGGGGGACAGAGTGAGGGTTATGTGAGACTCCTACTCACTAAAAACCCCTCTGCCGCTCAGCGCGTATAAGGACCGGAATCGAGGGCTCACTATGGGCATACTCCTCTAGGCTCCGGTCACGCGCTAGGGTCAACCCGCAAGGTGGTGATACGAGGACCCTCCTCTCGGGGAGAGAGTTGCTCTCCCCATGCTTCTGTATTTATTGGAGCTGCGGCTGAGACCGCGCTGCCATATCTCGGGCCTTCCTTTATCAGCAACGGACGCCCCCGCGTCCGCTACCTGAAGGCATGTTAGGGAGGCCGAGGGTGGAATTGGCCACCCCCCCTTCTTCGACGGCCAGCTCTCCTACGGCGCGCCAAGGATATATAATTCTAACCTATATTATTGTAAAATTTTAGTCAAAATACATTCAATAAGTTTTGTGTGAAAAAGTAATGCATCAATCCATCTTCACAAATTTTCTCGTTTGAAATCTTGAATATAGGATATACGAGTAATTCTTATCTGGTTATATGATGACAAATCAAAATAAATATGTAAAAAAGCACATATATATAATACAAATTAATTTGATTTCACTCGAAATCTTTATAAAAATCCAGCACATTGCAGTTTTATAAGCATTTGCCCGATTGTTAACAAACCGGAAGACTCTTGATTATTTTATCTTCGATCTGTTCTGTTTATTTTGTATAGTCATTAGATTTATAATATACTTAACACCAGAATAGTTATAATGATTGTTTTGTGTTTTTCTTATCTTTATTCTGGTACTCAGATTCATAAAGCACATATCAGCCTCTGTAACCTTATCATATTCCCAAAACTTCCTTACACTATTGACAAACTTCTATGACATTTTGACTTATTGCAGCCAGGATTTCATTTATTATGATCTATTATTTTAAGTTTTAAATTATTTATAACAGTTTTCAGTTGAACGTTATTACGGCCACATTATATCAACAGCATTGCAAATCTTATGTTGAAAAGTATAAAATAAATATAGATCACAAAGATCACTCCATCATTCAATCCAACTCAAATAAAAGTACTTGAAATAATATTTTTATGTCGCTCATAAAGCCTCCCTGTGTACGTCCTTATATAAAACCCAAATCCCATAAGATGACAGATAGCCTCCGTCCTCTCTACTAACACGTGGAATGTTAATGGTACATTTATCAAATCCTAAGTGCGCGATGCCATTAGAACCATATAATAATATTACACCGAAAAGAATTAATTTCAATTTATTGAATCATTAATGAAATTCTTTATTCAATATTTATAAACGAAAAGATACCAAAATTAATTTAAAAAAGATGTTTTATATAATATTCCCACTTATTTGATTTTTGGGTATTGTTTAGCCGTCTTCATTTTAGTTCATTATCACCGTGCGTATATATTTAACTCACTCCCAAAGACTTATAAGAACGTGAGACATGAACAAATAAAATGAGAATGCTGTGCAAAATATTTCATTTATCATCAACTGACTTATGAAAAAGAGAGTGTACTTCTAGGTCCGTAGAAGTAATCATTACAAATTGACAAACGGTTAGCTATGAAACTACAAAATTAAATTGCACCTAGAAGATCAAAGCAAATATTGAGAATAGTTTTGCACAGTTTCTAGAATGAGTTTTAACCGGAAAGTACCTATAAACAGAGATACCATTGAAAAGCCTAATATTTGATAACGGAAGAAGCCAAATAATGCAAGAGTGCTGTATGAATGAAAGTATTGTCACAAGCCATAAAACACGATGATAAATTGTACCAGAAATATATTAACAAAAAATTAAAGAAATAAATCCATCCAATTTATAAATATAGCTTATAAGTGGAATAATGGGTAACGGATAAATGGAATAAATATAAATGGAGAGGAAAGGGTATTAAAAACAATATTACAAAAATTTACGATACTTTGTATATTAATCTTTGTCAATCAACAACACGTATTAAACAATAAAACTTTTGTCATAATATTACTCTGTGTTTATTAATATGTATTCAATTTGTATCAGAACAATGTAACAATGTGAGAGGAGATACTAAAGAGATGCATATTTCAAAGTGACTTTATGAAATGTCACTTTTGGACATACACAAACGATTTCACAGTTGTATCCTACAATGTTTCGTTCAAGGCACCACCAACCACCTCTAAAACTGATCAGAGTAATGTAACTATAATTCATAAAGAATTTCTCAAGTTGT
Source organism: Antheraea assamensis (assembly GCA_035772565.1). Classification (NCBI taxonomy): domain Eukaryota; kingdom Metazoa; phylum Arthropoda; class Insecta; order Lepidoptera; family Saturniidae; genus Antheraea; species Antheraea assamensis. Next base: position 32,323 of record JAQQSE010000145.1, read on the forward strand.
ATATATTATTCATTTATATATACGACGTAGATGAACAGTTAAAAACTACTGTTCGTTCACAATCAGAACTTAAAGTGTCCATTGACCGGATTACGCAAGCGTTTATTTATAAGGATGTGGTGTGGTGTTACTGAATTCAAACTCGTGCTACCATACATTACCTACATTAAATCATTAACAAGTCTGCGTTCAAGTTCGTGCAATGTTATGTCTGAGATCAGTAAAATTGACAATGTTTCTCTGGTTTCTCACTACAAAGGTGTGTTATGACATCAACACTACGTCGTGCGTGGTGCAAGTTACAAAGCGTTAGCTGTCAACTAATACTTTACTCCTAAATTCTAAAGTCCGTTAAATAAAATCGATATTCGTCTTCAGTTTTAAATATTTTGGAGTCTTTAACTTTTATATTTAATTTAATCTGACCTCCCCCCGATAGACCATTACTAATTACAAAGCTATATAAAACGTGATATACGAGTATCTACATTTTGAACTACTCTGTCATTGGCGTGTGTTTCATTTCTCTTTGTACTTATGCTATCCAATGCGATGGTAGATTTATTCCACAGACTGTTTCATATATTAAAATAATAATATAGACTACAGATATATGACTATTCCATTTGATAATACGATTATTGCTTGCACCAAATCATATTGCTTCGTGGGAGTCGAACTGGCTTGCAACGCTACTTAAGCGCTAACAATTAGTGACCGTCTCTATAAACAAAATGTATCTTTTTGTGAGTCGTATTGAACTGAACTGGCGTTTTAAACTCGTAATTCGTTTTAAATTCCACCCGAGTACTTTATACACAAACGATATAATGTTTAAGTACCGAATTAGGAACGGTGTGAAGTATAATTATTGTAATTTTACTATAATATTTTTTCTACAATTCTAGATTTAGGCTTCGATTCCCAAAATAAGGGCTTTATTGTTAAGTCTACGATTTCCTTTTTATCTTTAACTGGTTGTATCTTTTAAACCGTAATAGGCAAACGGTTGCAATTTTCACAGAATAAGTGTTATTTTGTTAGGCCTCTTCACCTATAACTAATACATCAAGTTAAGCTCACATCCACAAGCTAGTTTCAAAAACCTATGCTGTTGCTCCCACTCTGATTCTTTTACATACCAATATCTATGATCCATACTCATTGTTATGCAGACAACAGCACCATTTATTGATTACAACAATCCTGCTTACGATCTGGGAGTAAAAGAAAAGAGAAAAGACCAACTTGTGATTGAACTTAACCAATCTTTACCCTCCGCTCTAATACCTCTGGACCAAATAAATTGGTTAAATTCGATATGCATAATTGTAAAAGTTTTCGTTGCCTGCCGTTCTAATTCTTTACAACATTTCATTCGCTTTAAGTAACATCCGCAATATCCTAGCTATCGATATTCGTAGTGGTCTCAACTCTAGGGATATTTACGTCAAACGTATCACTACGTCATAAAAACTGTTAGTTTTGAATATAGTAAAACAATTCTTCACGCCCAATACGCGCGATCAGCTGCATCTTCTTTACAAGGCATAAGTTCAGTAGTGCATGCTTTTCTCATCTGTGGAACAAATTCACAAATTAACCACTTGACAGGATAAATTGTAGAAATAGGTGACATTGCCTGACGGAGCATGTTCTACCGTCTGTATTATGGCGAGTGTTTTTTAATAGCAGTTGAACCTAAATTTCCTTCTCTTTTTCATAAGCCACTGTGTAATGGTAACTCTACCCGGGCACGAAACAAAAATGTTACTCTTGCAAAGTGTTTGATTTTCTTAAATTATATTAATGGGTATGAAGATATTTAAACAAATAATAAGACTTTCAAGCCTGTACAACGCGTGGTAGTATTACCGAGATAGAATCCGGCTTGCACCAGACCGCCGATAAAGTGCCCGTATCAAAAGCTGCGCCCGGCGATATGGAGAACAACTCAACGAACATTACATTTACCATATAATTACGCCATTCGTTCGTTTATGTAGTGAGTGAACTTGTCTTCCTGCGTTGCCTTAATGTAGTTCAAAAATTTCACCTCAGTTAAGTTTAATATTTTGAAACGCAGAGTAGCCTATGTCCGGTATCTCTGTATACGTTAATAACATTAAAAGCTTGTATAGTTACCTTACCTTAGTTATCTAATTTATCTAATATCATATTAGATAACTTCCAATTTTTTTTTATCTTTCTAGTTTCTTTATTTCAAAGAATGATCAAGACGGTTAAGTAAGCCTTTATATTATACTCTCATATGCTAACTTTATTCTAGCCAATGAGATTCGTATTCGAAACCAACTCAACATGGCTAGGTCATAGTGAGAGTAGTTCGCGATCGCGAAATTAGGTAAGAACTATACATGCCATTATCGCTTATATTGCTATACTTGTAAGGCAGTAGTAGCAGGCCTTAGAGGCTATGATAATAGCTACTTTACTATCATTTGTTTCACACAAGATTCCAAGTAGGGTTGATGTCAGGCAGACGGCCCGCCGTAAAACATTTAATCGAATCTCAGCATAAAATATAACACCATGTTGTGCCGACCCTACACAGGGAGGATAAGAGCAAGAAGATGATTAGTATTTATATTCCATTTAAATGTATTAGAAATTTATAAGGCAGTAGTAGAATGCCTTAGAAGCGATGATAATAGCTACTTTACTATCATTTGTTTCACACAAGATTCCAAGTAGGGTTGATGTCATGCAGACGGCCCGCCGTAAAACATTTAATCGAATCTCAGCATAAAATATAACACCATGTTGTGCCGACCCTACACAGGGAGGATAAGAGCAAGAAGATGATTAGTATTTATATTCCATTTAAATGTATTAGAAATTTATAAGGCAGTAGTAGAATGCCTTAGAAGCGATGATAATAGCTACTTTACTATCATTTGTTTCACACAAGATTCCAAGTAGGGTTGATGTCAGGCAGACGGCCCGCCGTAAAACATTTAATCGAATCTCAGCATAAAATATAACACCATGTTGTGCCGACCCTACACAGGGAGGATAAGAGCAAGAAGATGATTAGTATTTATATTCCATTTAAATGTATTAGAAATTTATAAGGCAGTAGTAGAAGGCCTTAGAAGCGATGATAATAGCTACTTTACTATCAATTGTTTCACACAAGATTCCAAGAAGGGTTGACGTCAGGCAGACGGCCAGTCGTAAAACATTTAATCGAATCTCAACATAAAACCATGGTCTACCAACCCTACATAGGAGAGATAAGAGCAAGAAGACGATAAGTGCTTTATTCCACTTTTATATATTACAATGTTTATTTTATGTTGTAAAAATATATATAAAACTTGCAGTCAGTCAAACTTAAAGTCAGCTCGACATCTCAAGGTACACACTTTCATAATTTTGTTTGTCTCAATGTCTGTAAAGAAACAAACGCATACTGACGCTCGACAGGTACCGGTTAACCGCAAAGAACACGGAAATTAATGTTCATGGCTCTCTCTGCGTAACACTAATAACGCTTGAACAAGACTATTTTAGTACTAACGCGAAATAGCTTTCAAGAACCCGGTTGAGGCTAGAAATTTGTAATCACCAGGGATACTAAATAATGATAAGACTCTTGAAGTAAACTCAGTAGCCTGAGTATCTCTTATGGTATAATAAAGGCCGGCTTTTTCTGGGTCTTTTTAATTTCACACTGTTTTTTTTATAATTTCAATTTGTCTGTTATGAAATTCGTAATTCGTTATTGAAAGTAATGCTATGTGTATCACTCATTCATTGACGTCTACTCATATTTAAGAAATTTGTTATTTTAATATAACCGGTTTTACATACTCTTCTTCCATATTAGAAACATCTTCAATTTGTCAAAATAATATATTAAAATATTATATAACGAATGTAGTTTTCTTATGGTTGATAGTAGATATAATAGATATTAGTATAATTGATACATAATAAATATATTTTCTAATAAGTGCGAAGTTGAGTTATAACAAATGTTACAAAAAGGAGGAAACACACGGATCCTAAGATGGCGTCAAAAGTTCCCCGCTACGGTAAAGCTAAGACAGAGAGCCGTGTTTTAGTCCGGTGAAACTGTAGCGGCCTTAACAAGCCAACAGTGTAGTCAGTTCGAAATAAAAAATAAATAAAAGAGTAAACTTAAAAAAAGAAAAAATATCCCAGGAAAAGAACGACGAATTTTATATTGATAGAGATACCTAATTTATATCAGTCATTATTGAGTCACCTATACTCAACCCTGGCCCCATCACCGAAACTTAATGCCTCCACCTACATTAGGTCATGCTGCAATAATTTCCATACAATCTCACATTCAAGATTGTATGGAAATCGATGGCAAAATAACCTTCGTTTACCGTGAAGGCGGCCGGAGCAACGACCTAGACCGACGTAACTGCCAACTATTAGACAGAGTGGCGTCTCAGCTCTCAGCGGCTGACTGTGCCATTTTATAACTTAATTATATGCATTATTACCTAATAATGTATTGTACTTATGGATTACATTAACACTATTGTGAAATTAGATCAAATCAGTAAATGTCATAGTGAAAAGAAATAACAATGGTTCACTTTCACGCAGGCCGAAATTAAATACAACAGCTAAAGGTATAAAGCGAGACAGAGTATGAATTAAAAATTGTAGTTCGGTTAATCTGTAGAATCCTTAGTGCCAACAGAGTATGTCAGTTCGAAAAAAAATAAAAATGAAATAAAAATAGTGTACATGACATTTTACGAAAAAATCTTATTAGGTTAATTTTCGCAATTTTTTTTTTTTTTTTGACAGAAAGAAAGAAGTTTCGAATATGTTCTATAAAAACAATATATATAGCATACTGTATAACTTGATAGCTACTTTAAAACTACTACTACTACTAGCAACTTTTTCTATAAATGAATGTTTTCATAATCGATATATTTCAAAACTGACCTATTCGAATATTCGTGGAGTAATTATGGGCAAAATATTACTTTTCTTATCCCTACAATTTATTTTTTTTGCCGAATGTATGTAAGTATCTCACTTCATAACGGCTATTTGGCTAATTCTATTTCGTTGTGGTTGTAATTATAAGACCAACATTTGTATATACGAATACGTTTGAAAAATCGTACGTAAAATCTAAAAACTTTCAGTTAATACTCTTCATACGCAAGAGTGAGTGAATGAGTGAAACAGAAAATAGTAAGCGATCTTCAAAAATATTGACAGATTGACGTTTAGCTATTCAATTGTCATTATATTTAATTACATGGTCGTACTGTAACGGAAAGATTTAGTATAATTTTCTTCATCAGTTCCTTAATAAAAATAATTGAAATAAACTTTACACACTATGAGTGACATATCTTACAATAATGCACAAATGTGATAGTCGTTTTGAAATATCTACTTAGGTTACAATCTGGTTTAGTGGTCACAATAGGATTATCGGTAATGTAATACAAATACACAATATATGTAGAGAGCAGCATTAAGATTAAAAACTAGCGAATCGCATACGGATTTCTTTTAAGTATTTTACAATTTCAATAATATTTATCGATTAATAATTGTTATTACAAACGTAAATAACAGAGTAAATCACGCCATATCTTGTTAATTGTTATAATGAATAATATTATATTTCAAGACATATGTATATGTCGAAGAGGTCATTAGTACGGGAATATGTTTGACAACGAGACGCAATCGTTGCGACGGCAGCGCTGCTTCGACAGAGTTTGGACTGAAGTTCGTGCGAGCTGACGACAAGACTGCCGAGCATACAGAGCGCACTCCTCTGCTGACCGCCGCGTGGACTACCAATCTAGAAACAGCCTTACGTCTCGTTATATCTGCTTGTTAGTCGCACTGAATATGTCCTCTGACGAAAACGCCCACTCGGATCATCCTATTATGTCGACATATATATGACATTCAATTCTATGTTTGATATTCTTTCTTTCAATTGTCCACGTCGTAAATTACTTAAGAGATAACGTGTGTTATTTAAAATACATGTTCATGTATAGAATTTTATTAGCTACGGTCACTCTCATCGACACATTCTATTACTGTTTACTTTTATTTATTATAATATATTTTAATAAACATTTAAAATGCATAAATGAATATTAAAAATATATCGCAAGATATTTAAAGGGATAAAATATAATAAAATAATAATAAGACACACTAAATTGACAACCGCAAAAAGAAAACCTAAAATATTTCTGTTTGCCTGTCTGTACAGCATATCGCAAATTACTTATAACGGTTTAGGGTAAACGACCGAGTATCTGGCCGGTACTACAAAATATATCCTACTTGATTCAGATTAATTCGCATTAAATTCAAATTACTTGATAAAAAAAAATGTTAAATTCTAGCTAGACCTCGTTTCGACGTCCTCTTTTTGGTATACGGAATTCTGATGATTATTTAAAAAAGGCAAAACAATTTTTTTACCGTTCTTAATGATTAATTTTATTTGGTAACCAGTTGATACCCGCGATTTCATTATAGTAAAATTATAATATTATTTCATTGGCAACTACCTGTTTTTTGATAAATTTAGAGATGTTTTTTTATTGTTATTTTATCATTACTAATTTTTATGTATTCTAGATTTTAGAGTTACACTAAAATCTCAACTGATAAAATGACAATGTGGTCTAAGATGGTAAACACACGGGCACACTAACAAATTTTCAACTTGAGAGTGACAGCTAGCCAGATGGACTTAAAATAAGCCTTACCTACCACTATGCTATGGTTTCACATCTCGCAAGGATTCAAGCCTACGTCGTCGTCCGTACACGCTATAAATTAAGCCATCATCGCTTCAACTATATACTTAACTGTAACAATCATTTTAGTGATTTTAAGTTACCTATATTAAATTTTATAATTACTGCTTAGCCCCTATGGAAAGTTTCTATAATATATAGTATAGATAATGCCGTGTTAAGCAAACTATCTGCCAGTTAAGTCTCGTCAATCGGTTAAACCGTTTCGGGGATTAACTCGGACAAACAACTGACGCAACCGTTTTATTTATATTCACAGATGTGCTAATAACTAATACGGATGTTCAATATAATAAATAATGTATTGTCTATAGTTTGTCCACGACATAACCTAACCTCTTGACTGCATTTTCAGTTGAATCGACATTTTCCCGTTTCCAGTACCTTCAGCCTCGAACCTAACATGTGTTTTCGCTTGACTATACATACCACGGATAAGTTCTAGGTATTTCCCAGGCACTCTTTTCTTTTTCAGCGCTCACCACATAACATCCCGAGGTACTCGATCGTATACCATTTCCGGATCAATAAACACCATACGCAAGTTTTTATGTGCACGTCTGTATTTTTCGCACAGTTGACGATGTGTGAAAATGGCATCTGTTGTCGCACGTCCAGGTATAAACCTAAATTGATTGTCAGTCACTCCAGTTTCATCTCTTATTCGTCTCGCTATCACTTTTTCCCAAACTTTCATACTATGTGACATAAGCTTTATCTCTCGATAATTATTACAGTCCTGTACATCACCCTTATTCTTAAATATAGAAACTATTATACTACCGTACCATTCATTTGGGATCGCCTCCTCTTGCAACATCTTTTTACAAAATAAAGTCAACCACATCTATCTATCTACCTTTAAAAACTTCCATACTTCAATAGGTATACCATTTGCCCCTTCTGCTTTTCCGTTCTGCATACCATTCACAGCTTTCCTTACTTCACCCTCGTTTCTCTTCTGCACAACGCCTAAATTTAACGGTACAGCCTCTAACACTCTGGTCCAATCATTTTCTTCATTCATCAGTTTTTCAAAATATCCTTTCCAACGACTCTTTATATCTATATAATTCGTCAAACATTTTTCCTTCGCCGTCTTTTATACATTTAACATGTATAATATCCCTTATATTCTTTTCCCTTGCTTTTGCTGATGGAAACAGATATTTTTGTGTTTGTGAGCTCTCCAGTGATTGGTACAGATCATTTTGCACTTTAACTCTAAAAATAGCAACCGCTTTTTTTGCATTTCTCTTACATTCTGCAAATATCCTTCTCTTATTTTCTTTAATCGTGCTGTCCCTATCATCAATACTTTTCCACTCTTTAAAAGTTATTTCCTTTTCTTTCAATGCCTTTCGTATCTCTACTTTTCACCACCAAGTGACCTTATACAAATTTCCTCTTCGTTTCGTTTCACCAAAGATATCCCTTGGCACGACCCTTATAGACGATGCCATTTCATTCCAACATTCATTCACTGTCTTGGATTCCATATCCCCTCATGAAATGCAAATAAACTGTTTCATTTGTCGTTTTAACTCAAGAAGACCATACATTTCCTATACTTCGTGTAAGGTTTTGGCCGCAAAATTAACATTTTTCTCGTTTTTTTCCCATTCAGGCATATGATTTATTTTATCGGTTCTCACAGAGTCGATTAGCAGGTCTCGATGTTCGGCAGGACCGTTCCTCATTTTCTTTGAAAGAGTTGGTGTTTCTTGATTAGATATAGGAGGACTTCCATGGCTAGTAAATCTTATAGGCGATCCATCGCTACTGTGATTTACAAATATTCACATGTGTACCATTTTTTGGATCTCAAGGGAATTCCATACAGATCCAGCACAGAGTCCAGTAAATCAAGTATCAACGCCTCCATGTCATATACTTCAAAAGCTTGAGGACACATAACGTTTCTTCTCTGAAGTATCTTCGTTTACTAGCCGCGAATCCACTACCTACAAAAGTTGATTACATTGTCTTATAGAAATTTAAATTAGATTAATTTGTTCAAATCTTCAGAAAATATATGTCGGTGATTCAAGCATTTCAATGAACTCTGGTAACTGTGTGAGTCCTGTAAATTTATAATTATTCGAAAGCTTCAAATTTTTTGATTACCACTTGATTTTAGAGAGCTTTGTTTTTTTTTTGTTTATGCGGTGAAGGTGCGGTTAGGTTCGTAATCACGCGAATCACTATCTGTTACGGGGATAAGAAGAGATCATCTGTGACGTAGAAATTGTCCAGGAGGAACATATTCTCTGTCAGAGCCAGAATCTAATTCTTCATCACTTAGTAAGCCATCAGCAGATATAGGATTAACATGCTGACTAGAGCCATAAAAGCAAGCTGATACAATGTTCAACAATGAAAAAAATATGTTTTCATTTAGGCCTATTACAAAAGCTTATAAGGAACTATATCCGATTCCATCAAAAAATTGTTAGATTAGGTTACAATGCATACAAAACCAGATATAGTTTCATAAAAAAAGCTTTCTAATATGATACAAATACGTAGAAACGTAATAAACAAATAAAGCATACTTAAAACAGAACAAGAACAGTACTATAGTTTAATTTTGTATCCAGCGAAATTTATCTGTTTCACGTAGAAAAACTTTTTTGAAAAAGGTATTTACAGCCACTGTGTGTGTTGAATTTCACACCCACGCTTGTAAAAATGAGGTTACAATCAACTTTGTATTAGACAATAGACAAAAAAATATATATTTTCATATTGCCAAGGTACTAAAGAAAATTTAAACATTGCATTTAGTATTTAGTAATAGTAATTTAGTAATACGCGAAAATAAATTATTGAAAACGCGAACTATCTATGAGTTGATATGCGGTAGAGGCTTAAGACAAATAAATATTTTTGCGGTTATTCCACATACCAATGTCAATGGATTATATAAATATTATTTTACATTGCCTACACATAAATAGGAATCCCTAAATATTACAATACACTTCGATATGCAAAACAATAATAGCTGAGCTATTTCAATATTATTTTATATTATCTACATGAAAATAAGAATCCCTAATAACATAATAAAATGGTAATAACCATTATACTTAGAAGTACAAGAACAAAAAAAAAATGTTATATTCTGTTTTGAACGAGTACCGAATGTGTCCATGACCTAAGTACGAATAGGACAAAGGATGATTTCACCCTTTTCATTTGAACAATAACATTGATAAGTATAAAACTTCGACCTATATTATCGTATTAAGGACAATACGACCGTGGCATTTATTTTTTCTCAATACGCCTTATATAAAAAGTTGTATATCAATTTCGCGGTACAATAAAGAGGACAAAAAATATAAAGGTGCTCTCATAGTAACCAAAACCTAGAAATAGCTATATTTATTTTTCCTTCACATATGTCATAATTAAATATTATGCAGCCACCTCATCTTCAAAATAAAGAAGAATTTCGTGATACCTTACATGCTAATATTCATCAAATCGGCTACGCTACTTAGCGTGCCTAAGAAATAATTACATACAGTACTCGGCATTTGATTTGAAAGCGTTTAATAAAGCGTTCTTTTTATAGAATAGCGCAATGGCTGCTATAGACAAAAATAGCGCTATACGAAACTGAACTTGACGACTATCTCAATTTTCTCCCCGACGGGCCAAACCAAATTCGGGTACTGTACTCTCGAAAACCATTACCGTTCTGTGCAGGCAGGTATTTATTGATATAGTTAAAAATTAGACAAAATAAGAAACAAGAAACGAGAAATAAACAATATTTATAGTAAACAAACAATCTAGAGATATTCCCATATAGGAGTGCGAGGCACTATAAATTATTTATTTAACTTTGTACTTCTGTTTATTTATTATGCGTATAAATAAAATGAATTCCCTTTTGTTTGTACGGGCTAATCTCCGAAAGGCCTAAATCGATTTTGTCGACAAGTTCTCTAGCAAATATAGGACCTTTCAATGCATTATCTAGGTAATGTATTACTATACTTTCTATATAGGCTATTTAATCATTTAAAATTGTTGAAAAGGTTAGGTTAGATGTTAAATAATAATGAAAAAAGAGAACACACAATTAAACTAGGTAAATAAAGTACGTAGTTACAATGAAAGAACAAAGCTATTTTATTAGCAAAGTCGCGGACACTAGTTTGTGTTAAATAAAAACAAATGAAAATACAAATTTGAAATTTGTACAAAATAGCACTGCCAGTTTGTATTAGTTTGAAAAAGAAAAATACGCGATATACCGCTATTCGCAAACACTATGGGAGCGGCTTTAGACGCTTCAATAACAAAGCTTCAAAGCTAGAGCACAACGAACTTCTATGGACACACGCGTTGCGACTCAAACCGGATATTAGTCATGCGATAACGTTATCTGTAGCTACTTTCCCGAATCGCTGTTTTTTTTAATTGTGCACATAAATGTTAAATGATAACAAACGGCACACAGGGCGTCCGTATCGTAAAGGAAACATAAACAAATAATTGAAAATATATAAATTTACAATGTATTGTCGGTTGATTCTGTTGAAATTAAATGACGAATCGCAGTGTGTTAGTATGTCATCTTATATATAAATAAAATAATAGAGGTCTGCCATTGTGCGCACATCACGCTTTTGCTTTAGGTTTTCCTCTTTACATCAAATATGTTGTTGAGAAGATAGTAAATGATTATTATGTTCCTATGATTAGGATTGTTACTATATTTCTGTTTCTGGGTATTTCTCTATCATAATTAGTAATTCATACCATAATGCAATTTGTAACAATGACTCGATGATGAGATAAAAATTCGTTGTGTGTATCGTGACTTCAAGTGTGTTCTCTCTTTTTCAACAATGATTTGTCATATTGCTCTTGCATTGTGATAACTCGGGTCGACCCTTTTCATTGTCAACAATAATATCGCACAGCGAATTATCGATATTAACATAATGATGCCTTTAACGTTTTGCTATCGACTGCGTAAGAATAGTGTGTTATATTAATAGATGTGGTAATAAGGACTACCTTTAATATAATTCTTGAGTAATATATATATATATATATATATATATACATATATATTATCGAATCTTCAAACGAAGTGTGTGCGCACCAACGCCCGCGTATTTTACCACAGAATACGCCGCTATGGTCGGGCGGTAAATTTTGCTGTAGCTCATTAGCCGTGACCCTCCTCGGCAATGACTCTAGCTTAGGTTTGATCTTCCAGAGAGGAGCCCTCGAGCACGCAGTTAGCGTGATACAGTGACACTGAAAATTTTCACTCACCAGCTCAACACACTACACAGATCACTCCCACAAACGTGCCTACACAGAAGGAGGCGGTAAAGAGGTATGTACAATGTTACAGTTCCTATGATAAGCATGCAGAACGCAGGTACACATGTGTACCTCACTAACGCAAATATCTGACTAATTTAGAGTAACTTAGTTAGATTCAACAATCGGGATGTTACAATCAAGGCATCAGCTTGAGCCGTATTACGACCACTTTGACGCCCTTGAGTTTGTTGCCATTTGGCTGAGTGCCTCGCCCGAAAAAGTCTGGTGAATCTATAAAGGACAGCCCGCGTCAGGCCAACAGCGTCAGTCAGTTCGAAAAAAATGAAGTAGAGTGCTCTACACTTTACAGTCACTAATCTTACGACTGGAGAGATAGTTACCAGTACCTATATTATAGTAGACGCATTTACCATATTTTCAATCCTAGCGAAGGGTGAACATTTTTCGCAGGTATAAATGTGTGACTCTTTCCCAACTGTAAGCAATCTTCAATTCTTCCTGCCTTAGTTTTAACTTATATTAATATTCCAAGATTAGTTTCAATTTTCTTCCCCTACGCATATAATTTAGTGGCACAGTGGGCAGGATCCCTATTATTGAGTTAGGAGACAACGGGTTCGATCCTCGCACGTGACTATGATAAATGACTGGAATTGTAAATGTTGTGTAGGGGCATTAAATACATTTTTGTATACCAGCTGATTAGTACCTATAATATGAGCTATCCTGACTAATATCATGAATGCAAAAGTGTGTTTGTTTGCTTATTTGTCACACTTTCACACCTTAATTACTCGACCAATCATCATGCCACTTTGCATACACATTATCAGAGGTACAGAAAAGGACATGGAGTACCGTTCATACAAAAAAATAAAACTCTTACAGAGGGATAGATCAAATCTATATCAACGCTAGTGAAGATGTGAGGAAAAGCTAGTACCTATTAAATAAATAGCAATATGTTTATTCATCGATTTACACTCACGTATTTGTAGATGTATTCGTGAAACTGATTTTTAATCTTAACTGAACTGAATTCTACATTTCAAAAATTATTAAATGAATATAAAAAAAATCGAATGCTCATCACAATCATTTGCTTTTCTCAAAACGCGTCTAAATTTGCGAAGTTACTATCTGTACGAAAGATAATTACCATAAAAAAAATCTTTGAACGCACAGCAGGATGCGGACAACAAAGGGAAGGTTATAAATGAATAACAAAGAGAACGGAAGCGTGTCAACCTTTCTTATTGTTTAATTTCGACATATGGCGGACAATATGATATTTGAATACGTTTCGTCTATCTCGATTGACAAATACGGTATCGCCGAAACTTAATTGAATATTATTCATGTTATCTGATGTTCTCCTTGTTGTATCAGCTACTAGGTCAAGGCGATTATTATAAAGTACATGTGTCAGTTACTACGTTCGTGTAAAAAAATATAACACCTTTCTCGAAGGTCTATTAAAAATTGATAGCTATTTATTTTAAAGTAAACAAACATCTGTTTATCATAAATGCATATCAAATACATTTAGTTTAAAGCCGGCGTTGCAGCCAGTGAACATATATTCACTGACGACTTGCTACCTTTGTCGACCGGCTTGGAGCTCCTTATATGTCTAAATGCATCTGTACAATTGATATGGTCTGCTAATATTACATAAGTCATCAAGAACTCTCTAGTATAATTTATCTATAGTACAATAAAAGTAATATTACTTATTGATTTAAAATACTGACAAATATAATTCTCGATAAGTGCAATCTTAATTATGGGAATTTTACGACTTACTAAATATTATTTGCAATTAAAATAATTAAAAGGATTAGAATAAAATGAATGACTATTTTATAAGTATGCTTAATTTATATTTTGTAAGAAATTTGTGAAGATATCTAAATCCGAGGTTTAAGAATTAGGCAATATATTGTGACAGCATTATATTCAATGGCAAGGAAGAGGAACATCCAAATTTGTTTCGGTAATGAGTTATAACAGACATATTAAAACGATTTCGACAAGGAAATTATTACTTCTGTAACGATATTTCTGCAACTTATATTGTTATCCGATAGTAATAGGCGAAATAGTTTGATACATAAAGCCGTTGCTAAGTATAAATGGTACGAATGGTTTTGTGATTGTATGCATTTAACATAATGACAAAAATAGTTATAATGATGGTTCGAATGTTCCAGTGTATAAATAATGTATGTAGAAAGAATTTAAATGGATTTAAGATACATACTTTAATTCACTCATGTCATAAAACAAGTGCGTTTAAAAGTTCACTATTAGGACCAAAATCTGCAACACCGAATGTATTTCGATAGAAAGGTTTATATTGTTTATATTTGTCTATTGTCATCACGTAAGGAAAAAGTGTTATAGCTACTCCATGCAAGCCCCTTTCCGAGTAATCTGTATATACTCGTATTTATTTTCCATCATTTTCCCAATGCAAATTACGTAAAATAAGAAATCAAAGTTTTAGTAAAAAAAAAATATTTAATATTTTAAGAGAAATATTTATTCATTGAAAAATACTTATAAAATACTGCTCCAATGCGGTCAGACTGGATTGACGCCGTCAATGCTCTATCAAACTTAACGCACGTCCGCCAGGTTCTATTTCCACCGTTCAAACACTTCCTCCCTCACTCGTTCTCTACCGTCTTCGATCTTCTTAGAGGGCTCTCTCATCTCCTTCATTGCCGCCGTATGGTAGTTTTTTCGATTTCTGATCCACAGCAACTACCTCTGTGTTCGTGTCTCAAAGAAGTTGAACCCTTCCTTTGACGGAGGCAGACTTACAACATAAAATAATTGCTTGCTCTAACGTACAAAGAAAAGAGTTTTCACTAGAATGAAATTGCCGACATCAGCTAGTATAATTAATATATACCTAATATACGATATAACGTTCCGTGAATTTCTTATTTTTATACGTTCTTATTACTTAAACAAACTCATTCAAATCGAACACCGTACATAGCCGTGTAGTAAAGAATGCCGGCACGTAATCCGATACGTTCGTTTCCCGTGAACTTAGAATCGAGAATCAATGTATTCGTCGTATTGACGTAATGCTTTCTCAAAACCAATATTGACGTCGTGGGTATCTCGTGCAATATAACAGCACAATATTGATTAACTTACATATTTGAGGTATTCGTATAAAAAACCTGGTTCGTATAGCGACTAAACATGCACAGGTTTTTATTGCTTTTCGAATTGTGCTTCTTTGATTTTAGAGTTTTTCTTGGACTAGCTAACACCCATGACTTAGCTTGCGTTGTTATTACCTTAATTATATATTTCATGTATAGAAGAAAACCAAAGAAAAAATTAATGCATAAATCCATACTTTAATTACAACATTTATTTGTAAAGAATGCTATCTATTTACTGTCCGTCTCATACGCATGCGTTCCACACCGCTTGCCCACTCTGGATATCGTTGAATGCGGAGTGCTTACAAAAATAATAGTTTCTTAAAATTTAGCAACTTTATATTAAACTAGCAGACCCGGCGGAAGTTGTCCTGCCCTGATTATAAAAAATATATACTTATGTACATGAAATGTTTAAGGTAACTAATGTATTTAGTTTAATAAAAATTAATAGTGTATTCGTCTAAAGCCTCCAATTACCTCATTATATGTAACAATTTTTAAAAGATAGATGGGTATAGTAAACTATCCTAAAAAGAAAGGTATATGCCATCGTAGACTTAGGCAGAATTAAGAATTAGGCAGCGTTTTCGACGAAAGTTCCCAGGCGGCTTGATTTTTTCCGATTCTTTCAACAATTATCATTATATTTCAACCTTATTACAAAAACCTTGACAAATCATTTAGCTAAACCTTCCCCGTGAATTACTCTATCTATTGGTGAAGAACGCATTACAATCCGTTCTGTAGTTTTTGAGTTTATCACGAACATCCAGACAGACAAATAGACGCGGTGGAAGACTTTGTTTTATAATATGTTAGTGATGAAGATTCGTGATAATTTTTAGATAATCGGTAAAGGAGCTAAGACATAAAACGTGACAAACGAATTTAAAATATTGGTTAGGATTCGTCTCCACAAACAGTTTTATTATAACATATAACTATTACTTTCTAAGTTGAAGACATTATGTTAAAAAGTTTAAGCAAATTAATACCTGTGGCCTTTTTAGTTTCAGTAACAAAACGCAATGATGTTATAAGTAAAAAAAGGTATTTATTTATTTTATTCGAATTAAATGTTCACAATAAAATTAGTTTTTAGTTTTCATTTGCTTACTTTCTGTGAACTTCTTTATTAATTTTCTGTCACGTTACAAATCAAGTCAACCATTGTTAATCAATCTTTAGGCATATATATATAACAAAGCAAGATGTCCCATCTGTTTCATTATTCTTTGTTGTTCTCGGTAGATACAAAGTAACCTAAAAACGCATACGTAGATTATAGTGTCACTTGTTTTGTCAAAATATCACTTAGGTAACGTATCTATGTACACATTTTTACTTATAATTCAATAAATCGGTACTAAATTTTTGATTGGTAAACTGTCATATTAGCTACACTCGTGCTCCTCAGAAAAAAGTAATCGTATTTAATCCAAGTGACAATATGGGTGGTCTAATCCATTACGCATTAAAACCAACAACCTACTTTCTCACAAGCCAGTAGGTAATCAGAATGTTACTTGGAAATATTTATATTCTACTTATAAAAGTGTTATTTTATAAACATTTCCTACGTTTGAACAATATGCCATATAATCTTACATTATAATTAAAAACAACTGTTTTTAATTTACCATTTATTTTATCATCATAGCGGTTATCCTCCCACCGATTTAAAGTTACGTCTGCCAAATTTGATAATAACTGCTTAGCTAGCTATAAAAAAGGGTGATAATATCTAGCCTAAAACTTCTCTATCTGTAAGTATAAATTTCGTCAAAATCGATTAAAACGTTTCAGAGATTGTTCCATACAAAAATAGTCATTTCGCTTGTTTAGACTAGAAACAATTTAGTAAATTTAATATCGGCAAATGTTATTAATACACCTTTAGTAACTCAACATCTTGTCATTGGGAAATAGAGTACGCGTGACTTTTTTGCAACGACATTTCATATTGCGCTAATACGAGTTTCAAAAAATATTCATACTTCGATTTATCTTGAGACTTACACGAATTATTAAAGACCATTTATTTATCATGTACTTTCTAGTTTATCTTTATTACTTCATAAGCTAACAAAAGTAAAAAATAATTCTTTACTGATATCACTTTTTAATGTTATGAATCAATATTATTTTATTTAAATTTCCCTCGTAAAAACACTGCTGTAATAAAAATCTATGACAATAAAACGATTCGATATATAGCTTAAGTGAGGTTGTATCAATCTTTAAAGTTATTGTCCATTTTTCTTTGACTACGCAAAGGAGAGTAATATTTTTTTGTAGGTCGTTTGATTTATATGGCATGCTCTGTAATCTAAAGAAGTATTAAATTAGATTGAAATGTAAGATTTACATAAACTATACAATATTTAATTAAGTAGTCTGTCAATGAAAAAGAGAGGAATGATAATGAAAACTTCTTTAGACGCATTGAACAGTAAACGAAAGTGAACTATTATGCTCGCGTCGACGAAACTGAGTCGGGTTTATTCGGCTCTATACAACATCAAGCGCGCTCGGCTCGGTGATGCACTGAATCGTGTACACTCGGCCCCAATCGTCATCAACAACGTATTTGCACTTTCAACACTGAAATGAGCAATACAGTAGTTAATATAACTAACATAAAATAAAATTTGTTTGCAGTTCACTATTTGTTTTCCATTATTCATAATACTACTTACTTGATGCAGTATTTAGTGTAGGCCAATTTCTTAAAACAGGTATTTTCAAACAACAATATGGATTACCTATGCTAAATAAAACAAAGAAATATAATGATTTAAAGACGAAATCGACTTGTTACCTAACTGTTTTAATAACAGGTCTCCTAAAGCGAGGTGTCAAAGCTAATGTCGCTATTAGTTACAAAAAATGAATCGTTAAATATTCATTTCCAAATAGACATAACGGCGTGACCAAGAAAGAAACTTGAATGACAATAATAATTATTGCGAACTCACTAAGTCAGAATGTCGAAGTGATATGATACTAGAAACTGGCTTGCAAAAACACGTAAATAATATATACATTAAACCAAAATTGAAGTGTATGTTGTTTGTCCAGGTCAATCTTTGAAACGACTTAATCGATTTTGAATTGGCTTTAACTGGCTTAAATTATGGTTTAAATTAAGGCTTAAATTAAGCTTAAGGCTTAAGGCTTAAATTAAGCTTTTCAAAAGAGGGTAAGATGTAATGATAGAATTTAACAAAAGTTGTGTGTGTTTATACTTAATAGGTTGACCACGATAAGATAGTAAATACATCGGATCTAGAGAAGACTAGTTCTTAAGTACAGCTACGGGAACATAGTAATATGAGCCGGGCGGTAGATTTTCGACTTGTAGTAACTAACCAAGCGAATTTAGAAAATAACCTACCACCATGCTATTTTTTCATCACGATGTATTCCTCCACAGAAAGCTCTGACTCAGTCGCAAGGATTCCAACCTACGTCCATCGACACGGTGTCCGAACTCGTTATGAACTGAACCCTCATCACTAAGTTGTAATTTGTAATAGTTACTATAAAAGATAAAGAAATAAAAAATACGTAATGAATCCATATGAAATATGTAGGTCCAATAATAATAAAAGTGGCTTTTACGAGAACGAAGTCGCCGTCCGGAGCTAGTTTTGAATATAAATTCCGGTTTTGATAATATGCATCTAAAAGAAACGAGAACAGATGTTTTGTTACATGATTTAAAACGACTTACTCTATTCTCGAGCAAACATAAATTATTTACAGCCTTACGTAAGATTTGACGTTGTCTTTTCGATATCTCTTGATTGATATAAAATAATCCACAACATTTTATACATATATATGTATATATTTTGAGTCTGAGTGAACTTTATATCCAATGACTAAATGATTTTAAAGTCCACCGCGCATATTTTGATACTTAACGCAGCAGTATTTTAAACTGAACAAAAAAAATCAAAAACTATACAGCCATGACATTATTGACAAGATAATACAAAATAAAGCAGCCATGACAAGATTATTTAAATACTAGCTTTTTGGTCGCAGCTTCTCTCGTATCTAATTAGATTTGTCATATCCCTCGAAAATAGTATAATTTTGGATGAAATGTACCCTATACCCTTTTATGTACCCCCGAGTATGTAATGTCTAATCTGAGTTTTTATTGATGATCGGTCGAGTAGTTAAGGCGTGAAAGCGTAACAAACATACAAACTCACTTTCACATTTATATATGTATACATTATATGTTAAGATTCTACCATTCAACAAGCATATACAATTTAGTCTTCTTTTATTTTTTGTCTATACCGTATGATTTCTAGAAACTTCCAGAACGAAAGTGGTTTTAGACTAATAGAACGTATTTCGGTAGTGAAAGCGCCACGGCCACGCCTATCTCTGCCGCAAAACAAAAGCGCTCGCTTTGTTATTTACGGGTGGGTCCGAAGAATGTTGTCGTAGTAGCAACATTATGTGCCTGATCCCAGGACTGTGCTCTTTTTGAGATTGCTTGTACGCATAGAATTATGAAACGGCTTCAGTCTGCTCGCAGCTTTGTTACTCTATGCTTGTACGTATTGATCACTTAACATCAAATATAATGAACACACGTTGATTAGTTCACACCATTAGAATTCAAAAAATATATCTTATAAATTATGAAGTGTGATGAATATGAAACGGGTGACAAATCGGAATTTCAGTCAATATCATTCTAAAATCGTTCTGTTATATTACCGAAATATTAAAGATTTTATTCTATTGGAGGCCATTAAATAAGGAGACAAGTTGAGTTATAAGTAAAATTTCTCGGTTGTCTTCTACATACCTTCCATCTTTCGTAAATATTACAAAAAGCTGCAATATCAATTATATAACATAATTTAATTTAATGTATATATGTATAGTAAACACAATAGAACTTATATTTTATTATTGCTATTTAAGTCCTATAACTATTTTGCCAACTTTAAACTACCCGTGATAAATTGTATTAATACTTACTCCTCCCTATAGAGAAGCGTAATAATACCTGAATAATACTGTGACAAATTATCATAAATCTCTTGGCAAAATATTTCCAGTCGTTTTGGTTATTAGACCGAATTAAAAAGACATTGATCCATGTGCGTAACAGACTTTTTTGTAGATCTGTAAAAGAGGAATATCTCACTATGCATTGTTTTATTATATCTCGTAAGAATTAGGCAGCGTTTTTGATGAAAACTCCCAAGCGGCTTGACTTTTTCCAACACTTCTAACAATTATCGTTATATTTCAACCAATTTATACAAAACCTTAACGATTATATACCTTAATCTTCGTCATGTATTACTCTATCTATTGGTGACAGACCGCATTACAATTCGTTCAGTAGTTTTCGAGTTTATGGCGAAAATACAGACAGACAGACGTAGCAGACGATTTTACTTTATAATAATGTAGTGACATAGAGGACTACCGGTTGTGCACGCACCACGAAAAACTACTGTATAGATTTCGATCAAATATTTTTACTTTTACTCTTTGGACACTTGACCTTTATAAAAAAACAACAATATCACGATGTCTTGATATAAGAAAATACGATTTTTATATACACTACACGTTGCATGATGTGTGTTTTCTTGCCGTAGAGAAGTGGTGGCGAGCGGTGTCATACTATTTTCTTACCTTAATAAAATATATTATTAAGATAATAAATCATACAGAGGAAGTATCTATGTATGTATATATAGTATTAGCTAGTAACGAATTAGTAGTTATATCGATAAAACAAGGAAGTGCATACAAATTCGCTTAAATTTATATGTAAAGACGAAATGTGAGTTAAATTCGTTCGCTATATATACTTCTTCATAGTACCTAACGCTGTTGTCCTAGTAGGCATTCACAGTTTTACCGGGTTTGGTGGCAAGTGACATTTAACACACGTTTCAAGGTACTTTTGCACCAGAGACGTGATAACCTGGGTAGCGAAGGATGTGTACGATATAATATAAATTTAGCTGTTTGCTTTTCATTAGTTAGGTTAGCTCAGCACTGGTGGATAAAAATTCAGCAAAACAGTTTTATTAAATACTCCTCGAAGCAAGGGATTTATGTATAAGTAATATTTATATAGTAAAAACCTTCATAGTAACTTGATATATCCGACATTCACCATAACAAGTCACAATAGCGATATTCCCACAATGTGTATAGTGATTGCTTGTATCTTATCAGCATATGATTTGTTTTTTGGCCAAGATTATTAGGCCTGATTAGATTAATATTAATTACAAAACCCCAAACTTCTAATTTCTAATCAATATTTTAAGCACAGCCTAAGGAAACATTGATTTTTCTTGATTCATAACAAGTGTACAGGCAGAAATTATACTTCAAACGATAATACAAAATCGATGACTGGTAACAGCACAGGAACTGAGTGAGTTCAATGCGTTACACGTGGAGTTCACAGGGTCGATGAGTTCACGTGGTATTTACCAAACAGTGTGTGCAGCGAGCAGGATGCGCGCGTGCCTGGAGTGAAAGTACTGGCGCACACAAACATCATTAAAGTCACTAATTGTCTATTTATGTCAAACATCAATTATTGTCAATAATAATACTCTGTAAATAATACGTGACCAACGAAAATGTATTAATAAAAAAAATATATATAATTGTTTTCATATTCTTATAACAAAAATTACTAATGCTATATTCAAATATATAGAATATTCTATTACAAGAGTTCTGTTCCCAAATAAGGAATTCAATTACTAAGATGGCTGCATGTTTACCGTAACCGTAATGTTAGCTGATGGAAATTTTCTCACCATATGTGGACATCCTAACAAGGAACAAAAAAAAACAATAATATTAAGGCGCTCTCCATACGAGAAACTGATTTCTTTTTTAACTCTATTTTAATATATACAAGCCTCAAACTCGATGTGATTATAGTGCAAGCGGTATAGTAAATAGTAAAAGCTTACCAAGTGTGATTTGGGTTCGCTTTATACGTTACCGAATAAAATAAAACACTTGTTTTGTAAATACCTACCTATAGATGGCTGCATGTTTACCGTAACCGTAATGTTAGCCGATGGAAATTTTCTCACCATATGTGGACATCCTAACAAGGAACAAAAAAAAACAATAATATTAAGGCGCTCTCCATACGAGAAACTGATTTCTTTTTTAGCTCTATTTTAATATATACAAGCCTCAAACTCGATGTGATTATAGTGCAAGCGGTATAGTAAATAGTAAAAGCTTACCAAGTGTGATTTGGGTTCGCTTTATACGTTACCGAATAAAATAAAACACTTGTTTTGTAAATACCTACCTATAGATGGCTGCATGTTTACCGTAACCGTAATGTTAGCCGATGGAAATTTTCTCACTATATGTGGACATCCTAACAAGGAACAAAAAAAAAACAATAATATTAAGGCGCTCTCCATACGAGAAACTGAATTCTTTTTTAGCTCTATTGTAACATATCCAAGCGTCAAACTCGATGTGATTATAGTGCAAGCGGTAAAGTAAACCGTAAAAGTTTACCAAGTGTGATTTGGGTTCGCGTTATACATTACCAAATGAAATAAAACACTTGATTTGTAAATACCTGACATAGATATATTGTGTGAAGGAATATAACCATCGTTTAGCTAGTCCGAGACTTACTTGACTGTTTATTTAATGCCTACAAATAATCAAGTTTCTAGAAAACTTTACTAATGTATTTCAAAATATTGATGCACGATATAATTTTTTTTTCTCAAACTCACTATACGCTGTTTGCCTGATGGGCCTCCACAGCTTTACCGAATTTATAGGGCGAACGCTTATGGCGCTCGGCCGCTTGGCAACAAGCTCAAGGATGCCAAAGTGACCGAATATCGGCTTGGATGCAACGACACGAATCTGTCTAAGTTAACCTAGCTAAGCTAATCATAAATATACGAATTAGTGAAGCACACATGTGTGTACCAGCACGTGTGCCTCAAAAACTCAAAAACATATTTTTCATTTATCAACTCGGCTAAACTAAATGCATGTATTCGCTACGTATATTAAGCTTATACAAGCATAGAAAACACTAGTATAATCGAGAACAAGAACTTCACTGAGTACCTACTGGATAAACTAATAATTTCGTTAACTACTAATCATCATCATCATCATCATAAGCCTGTAAGAGACCCCCTGCAGGGTCATAGGCTTCTTCCTAAAGGAAAGTATAGGGCATAATCACCATACCAGCCCACAGTGTATTAGCGATTTCAAAATCTGAGAAATCCACAGTTCTATATTTTCCCCATATACGGTGGTATTACAAGAACGTTTCTCAGGTTCAGGTTTCCTTACGATGTTTTCCTTCACCGTTAGCCGATAGTGTTACCGATGTAAATTAATTAGAAAATGTACGCGAATTCCGAAAAATTCGTTGGTACATGCCGGGGTTCGAACCTGCGGACATCGGATTGATTGATTCCACCGGTCAAACCACTGGACCACCATAACTTAATAATAATATTATTAATAATATTGATAAATTATTAATACGTCAATATGATAATTATAGAAGAATTAGCTATCACTTTTTGCTATAAGTGTACGTGAACTTTTCATTGTATTCCGTACTGATTAGCATTCCAGTACCTCTGCTGCCCGTTATATGCATGTCTGCGTAAATGTTAAAACAAAAGAATAATACTATTGTCCAAACAAAAATCATAAAACCAAATGCAAATTATACTTAATTAAGATTATAGTATAAAAGGAATTTCTTTACCTACGTATACAAGTAAAATTGGTCTCTCTTGTTTGGCTGGGTTATCGACCGAATCGGTAAAATAAATTTTAATAAAACTTTTACAAGAAAACGAAGATTTCTCAGAGTATTGTTAACTAAGCTACGTATCATCACGCTTTCCCACAGGAGTTAAGCAGAAATGATACGGAGCAAGATAATGACGCAAAATCGCGAATACAAGCTAATAAATATAACCATATTACTATTGTTAATATTACTAACGGTTTTACATTTTATACATTTAATTGTTAGGTATCTAAAGACGTAAGAGGAAAATTTAAAATATAAAATAACAATAATGTAAATAATTATAACATATATATATACTGTAATGTCGCTAAAGTTAACCGCAAATTTATTCATTTAAATAATAATAAAATAATAATTCACTATATTTTTTTATATATATAAGTTAAGTGCTTGACCACAATCTCATCTGATGTTAAATGATGATGTAGTATAAGACGATAGTCGCGCTAAACCTAGGGGGAGACTGGCTCTTAAATACAGCTGCCGGAACACAACAACAGGTGCTTGGCGAAAGATTCTCAACTTGAGGGTGGTAGCTAGCCAGATGGACTTAGAAAAAGTCCTACCACATGTTATGGTTTCATCACGATGTTTTCCTTCACCGAAAGCTCCGACTCAGTTGCCAGGATTCGAACCTACGTCCTTCGTCGCCGTGTCCGAACACACAACCAACTGAGCCATCGTCGCTTCAAAATTATAATTAGTTTTTGAAAATGTAC
Source organism: Antheraea assamensis (assembly GCA_035772565.1). NCBI lineage: Eukaryota > Metazoa > Arthropoda > Insecta > Lepidoptera > Saturniidae > Antheraea > Antheraea assamensis. The sequence continues at coordinate 57,224 of JAQQSE010000145.1, forward strand.
ATTTAGTGCAAGTACCTACTGTTTAAGCCCAAATAAAATTAAGTCATTTCACAGAGAACTAAACAACATATTCGGTAGTAAAAAGTTATTTACCTTTAGTAAAAACAGTAACATTTGCTTATGTATTATCGTCATCGAAGGTATGATGTTTCTGTTTATTGAAATAAACCTCGTAATTCAATATTAAAACCTTGTAAAAACCAATGGAACAAAACACGTCTCACTTCAGTAGCAAGATGAACATTCTTACATCGGAGCGTGAAATTGTTCAAATTATGTGATTTAACAGCAAAAAAAGTGACTAAGTCTGGTCTGAAAACAATCAACAAGCGTGACCCGTTGATCTTGCTAGAAACCTTCAAACGAACATTCTAAAATGTCATATCTTAAAAAAGGTTCATTGTCTTTCTTATTCGTTGCAATATTTATAAATGAGCACAACACACAAGAATTTTTTGTATACAATATTAAGTAAATATTTTATGTCATAGATGTACTCTCGATTAGTGTTGCCACCATCATTTTATAAGCATTAAACGTTATTACGGACAATTATCAGTGCCGTACAGTTTTTTTTATCCTCTGTTTATCTACTAATTATGATTTTTTTTTTTGCTTAGTATCTATTGACGTGTTTAGTCTTGCCAAAAAAAAATGGGAATATTGTTTCTCCTTACCATAGACGTGCCGAAGTCCTTATTTTTAAGTCTCTATTTATCAGTCTTCAGATAGTTTCATCAACTAATTTACTATATTCGTTTCTCTTTGCCAAAAAAACCTTAGTAAAAATGAAACTTTCTTTCTGACTTCTTTGTCATTGAGATTGGCCTGTCGGGTCTGTACAGCCTCAACGGGCTAGATATAAACTTAAAAAAATAATGAATAATGGTTGGATTTCAACCACTAGACAACCTTTAAAAAAAATCTATATAAATATAAAATAGCCTATCACTATGTATCCAATGATATCATACGGCATTATTTAAGATATGCACTTTTACCTATGTTTAACAACTTATATGTTTATTGAAATAAAAGATGGCAACCCTAATCTCGTTTATACTTGATTGAGACCAAAGAACGTATATTACGGTAACGGTTGTTTAAGCCAAAACTTCGCGCAGTTTAAACAACGCCGATGCCAACTAATGTTAATTTATATCGCATAAAAAATATTTAAATAGCCATATGTAGCAATGCCTTAATTGAGTATTTAATCGAGTTGGACGATACATAATACCACTTATTATCGCTGACAGTCAAACAGAATATTATTAGGTATATAGGACGTTGTAGCCGCGAGCGTCTATCGCCTGGCGAATTATAGATCTGAAGATACGACGGTCAGTCTCGGCATCACCTGCGGGGCATAAAATATTCTGTTATTAAACGAGTCTTGTACCATCCATGTCACGGTAGGTAATAAACAAAATAACTATTTTATTCTATACTATCTTTTACTTGCAGCTTTACTTACGTTAACGTAGATTTAATATACCCCTCGGGAATAGTACACTTATGCCGTATCCTATGTCTTCTGCTATACTCCTGACAATGTGCATGCAAAATCTTATAACGATCCGTTGAATAGTTAGGGCGTGAAAACGTTACAAACAAACACACTCGCGCATTAATAAGATTACTAGTTAGGATATTTTATATATTACGTGGAATCCAAACATCGAGAAATTAATGAAAAATATGATCATTTCAAAGTCGAGGTTACTTATTGATGCGTTTATAAATTTAATTAGAGAACCCAATAAATGCTAGTAAATTATATTTGAGCTTCGAATAAAAAAAAAATTAAAAAAAACTCAACGCGTTTGTTAACGTCTACTACTATTAAATATGATGTACACTAAAAAAATACACATATCAATAGAACCTATAAAAACTATACTAATATAGTAATAATGAACGAACTATCGCATACATTTCAACGTTATAATTAATTACAAAATAAATACAGTGTGTAGGTACTCTCTCACGACCCGTTAATAAATACCAGGGTTACTTACTGTGACTTGTACCGAAAATATATGACGGCGTTAACTACAGTATAACGTTACTACTTATAGACAACATTGTATTTTTGTCGTGTCTATAATACATAGATCTATTAAACCAAACCTGTTTCAACAGAGGTATTTAGATAAACTCGATAAAATTGTCATACTAATTTAATCAGATATGACCCTTGTTACACCCTGTAAACACTTTCTCATTTGTGTTCAGTAATGTATGGTCTGAAATTAAAACTGGGATTGAGTGTCGGAGATATAAATTATCATAGTTTTTATTATTTGTGATATATTTGTATTACTTTATAGGGCCTTTATAGGGTGCTTGACCACAATCTTGTGAAATAATCTAACAATGACGAAATGGTCTAAGAAAGTAACCAATCTAAACCTAGAGTCTAACTAGCTCTCACGTGCAACTGCCAAAACCCACCAACAAGTGATTTTCGCAAGTCGCAGTCGAAAAGGTTCGAATATACGTCGGCTGACACGGTATCCGCACACGCTACTAACTCAGCCATCATCAATTCACATTTGTGTATACAACGTTAGACATGTTTCGGTTAAAAAAAACATAAATATAATTCTAAGCAAACACAACCTATATATAAAGTATTACAACCAATGGTATGTTGGCATACAATTTTTTTAAGATATTAATTGAAACTAATCATTAACATTGACAGCATTATGTACAGGAAATACAAAGATTTTTATATAATTTTACATTTCTGATAACTCAACGAACTGTTGACGATGTAAAAAATATTAATGTAGTAGAAAATTGAATTTGTTTTTAAGCAAGCATGTTTTTAAATACACGTAATAATTTCTGGTGTCGTAAATCTACACTCCATCTGAATTCTCCAATGCAGTTAATCGTTATGAGAAACTAAACACTTTTGTAAGAAATAAATCCTCCGCGTTGCAAATATAAAATTAATACTTATGCTTTGAATATATTTTTGTATAACTTTAAAAATAATTTGTCATATGAAATATAAAGAAGATGGTTAAAATGCTATTAAAACCAGAGAACTCTTGATGGTATAAAGGCCTATGAAGAAAGCACAAACGTATTTTGGTTATAATTTTCAATACACTAAGAAGATATAGTTTTTTATTGTTCATTTTTATTCAGAGTCACCGATAGAACGAATAATGATTCCTCATTTACAACAATATCGAAGTGATCCAAACATTTCACAAAATACTGCCCCTGACCTCAGCCACCAGTCAGCTGCTGGCATCGCCTATTGAAAACCGGTTGCTGCTACAAAGGTGATCCCAAGACGAGTGGTTGCCCGGCAACTAGTTTTTTTAATGGATTCTTGCATGAAACGACGCACTGTTTCTTACCTCCGGTTAAATAATTTCATTGTGATTACGCTGATTTTATATTACCATCTCTTGGTTACGCTTATTTATGGAATGTATAAAATGGACTAAAGAAACTTGTTTGTTTAGCGGTTTGGTAATAACAAAAAAACATTATATGTAAATGGGTTTAAAGAAACAAATGGTATATAATTATTATTACCCTATTAATACTATTCTATATTGAATTTTTAGCGCTCCCTTCATTATCTTGTATCTGCTTTCTTTTAAATGTAACCGAATGGTTAAATGTTAGTTTGTCTCTTGGTGGTCAACGTTATTTTTGGATTGTACTGTACTTAATATAATGCAGCACTATGCCTTGCTACAATAAAATAAGAAAAAAAAAAACAAAAAAACATGATAACTAAAAAGACCCATTAACATATCGAAATAATAAGCGACACGTAATAACCGGTGGTGAACGTACTACAACCTCGCAGGGCGAATGAGTTACACCTGCTGCCAGCCTTTTTTTTTCATCTTGACAGCTGTAAAGGAAACGTGCTCTGCAATTACGTTATATAAAGTAAGAAAGTTTCATTTCACCATTACCTGATTTCTGTTATGACATTTTCTTATTGGAATTGAGGATACCTCTATCTCTAATGAAATAGAAATTAATAAACTTCGCTATCATGAGAACATCTAGGATGGATTTTTTTTTATAAGTTATCGTTTGACCACAATCTCATCTAATATTAAATGATGATGTAGTGTAAGATGGTAGTCACACTAAACCTAGAGGGAGACTGATTTTCATCTTGAGGGTGGTAGCTAGCCAGCCGGACTTAGAAAAGCCCTACCGCCATGCTATGGTTTCTTCACGATGTTTTCCTTCACCGAAAGTACCGACTCAGTTGCTAGGAATCGAATTTTGGCCAAAAACAAATGTAACTATAATGTATTTTTATAATACCATGTACGATGAAAATATAAGCCCGATCGAGTTTCTTACCGGTTCTTCTCGGTGACTGGATTGTTTTACGAACCAGTGGTAGTTGTAGCGTTCATAAGCGCCTTCTCAGGACCGAAATTGGATAGGGCATTTTTTATTTCGATTATAAACGATATAGCTTTGTCTTTTTCTGTACCCATGACAACGTGTATGGAAATATGTAATAATCGGTTGAGTAGTCAAGGCGTGAAAGCGTTACAAACAAGCGTACAAGCTAACTTTTTTATGTATAAATTTATAGTAATATTATTTTAACGCGTCTGATCTAACTTGTAACTTCATTCCGTTTCACCTATTACTCGATTAAACAATGAATTCCAATCCGGGCATTTCTCTTAAGGTATAAAATTGATCATAAAGTTTTTTAATGTAAAAGGATTAATAAGCATATACTAAATTGACTGTATCTTTGACTACATGTAATAAGTTATAAATATAGATTGTATTCAATATTTTTAGCTGACTAGTTATTATTCGTTTTCTAAAGTCAAACACGGTATAATATCAATATTAATTTATATTGTTGAATTCCTTTTCTTATCATTGGTCATTTTGAGCATTCCTTTTAATTTTCCATAATTTGTAGTTTAAACTTTAATTTGATTTCGGTACGGTATACTCGTATATTTCATTGTCTTTTACGTACCTATTAATGTTTTATATATCTATTTATAATTAAATAAATAAAACCGCAATCATTATAATTGTAACTAATATGCAATAGGCGTATTTTCATAAACATAACGAAATGTTCATATCGACTTTTGAGAAATAAAAGAAATAACCGGCTTTTAATGTCAATACACATTATAAAACAAAGTCGTCCGCCCCGTCTTTCTGTCTGTCTGTATGTTCGTGATTAATTTAAAAAATACTGAACGGATTGTAATGCAGTTTTCGCAAATATATAGAGTAATTCACGGGGAAGGTTTAAGTATATAATTTGTCAAGGTTTTTAATGATAATTGTAGAAAAAATTGGAAAAAGTCAAGCCACCTTAAGTGTTTCGTGCACATAAGTTTTTTTTTTTAATATCAGGGCAGAACAATATCCGCCGGGCCTGCCAGTTTATATGAAATCTAAATACCAAGTGATAATAATTACTTATATTATCTTAGCTTTTCATATAAAAAAAAACTTTCAACCATTAAATTTGAATTTATCATAGCTCAAGCTTTCGATTTGATTCGATTGTTGTTATAAAAATGTGTACTAATATTTTACATTATTCTATATATGATGTATGTGTATGTATGTTGTATGTATGCATATATATATATACGTCTGTCTATGTGTACTATATATTATTATTCTTAGTTTTTCTTTTTGCATATTATTTCGAATTACACAAAAACATTACAGCCGATATTATCAACATCTTGCATACTATATTCTGTAAGCTTTACTCGTACTTGTTTAAAATAGTGAATGTTATCGGTTTTATTTAATACCGGAGGAGATGATCGTAATTCTAATAGAACTCAATATTTAAAATAAATTATATATGAATTATATTTTTCGATTTATGGAATAAAACGTCTTCGCCTGTGCCTATGCAAATATAAACCTATGCTTTTTAGTTAGTCATTAGTTTGTTGACTTTAGATTGCCAACAAAAATGAAGCTAAACAAGTTATTTGTATTTTCTAACCAGCTGTATGCTCGTGTTAACGTAAATTTGACCTATACATACGAATCAGTACATTTTTATCAAATATATCCTTTTTTGAGCTCCTGACAACGTATAGGTATACAATATTTTAAAATGATCGGTTAAATTATTTATGTCGTAAAAGCGTAACAAACAAACTCAAATTCCCATTTATAATATTAGCTATAGGATTATCTAATTATAGAATACTATATCAAAGTTGTTTATAAACAAGATGTTTACAAAAAATAAGTATGTTATTAGGTACAAACAGAAATATCAACAGTCACTCTCAGTAATTACTCCGTACAATAAAAAAATACAAACGTAACTTGGATCTAACATAAGCTAATTAAAATTAAACAAACAATATACAGACAGTTAGCAAGTTCCAGACAAATAATAAGCATTTCGCAGCCGCTGCACCGCGCCGGTGAAAGCACGCGGTCCTCTTTGAACCTTATACGGACGTAGAGTGATAAACAAATGGGACGGACATTTATTTCTACACGGTCATGTTTAGACATGCAAATTTTAAACATACTGATATATATCGAATGCAAAATAATATATCGATAAGTAACTTAAAATTCTACTCGATATTGTCGACATGTCTAGTGATTTTATTAAGCCAGACATAGCTCGAAAAGTAATAAACTAAAACACAAAACATAATTAAAGCAAATGTAATAAAAAAATCAAATAATTGCGTATTATTTGCAGAACTTTAAATTAATAATTTGAACAGTGCTTTATCCTATTATATCATATATTTAGCCTATTCCAAACAAGTTCATCCGGCACTGATGTCGCGATGATATCTCATGGATATTTTGTATAATGCTAATCCCATACCTGCGTGCACCGCTGCGAAATTTTGTCTATGATTGCAATAAATGTAGGTGAGAGGAGACATTATCGTCATGCGTTATAAACTGTCGGGCTACGTGATGATAGACGCAACACGACAACTAGACCCGCGATTTTTACAAATCTTAAAGGAACCTGGAAACCTTAAATTTTCATGAACCTTTATCGGAATTACTTTTGAGGTTAGCTTTTGGCACGATAAGTAGTCGAAGTTTCGTCATGCAGGAATGACACTAGCATAACATAGAATAAGAACATTGCATAATGAAAATGTTACCAAAATTCAACTTAATGAAGAATTTTATACTTCGATTGTTTTCGGTAATTATTATATGGATATTATCGTATCTTCTGTTCTATAATATCGATAATGGTCCATAGAAGTTATTCGATTTTCGATATATCGTTACAAAACCTAGTAATGATACAGCGACCTTTACCCTCAAAGCCGTGCGGATAAAAACAGATGTTTTTATCACCGACTTCATTCATTGCCAACATGTTTTCAGGTGACTAAGTTTGAACAAGTTGTACAAGTAAAAAAATATTTAATTTATTCGTCAGCTGATGGCTTAACAAAGGTCGGCGCATTATGGAACGATTACAAATATAATAAAATACTGAAAATATTATGAGAACTGTAATACATAAAGTAAATGGTGTTACCATATATTAATCGGTGTTACTAACATGAATTAATGAATAAATAGTCCGGTGAAGCTATAGAGGCCTGTTAGGCCATTAGCATAGTCAGTTCGAAAAAAAAAAACATGAATTAAGTTTTTTCCGTGCAGAAATGCTGACAGAAATGTTATGTATAGAAACGGTATAATTTATAATATTACTAGCTTTGGCTCGCGACTTCGCTCGTGTTCATGTAGATTTGATATATCTTTCGAGAAAAATACATAAAAATACCTTATTACTTATGTACTTTCTTGTAACCATGACAACGTGTATAAGTACTCAACTTTATGATGATCGATTGAGTAGTTAATGTGTGAAAGCGTAGTAAATAAGGAAACTCACTTTCACAGTTATCATATCTATAAGAATTTGATCGATTTAATACCAACAATAAGTACAGTAATCATTGTTATGTCGTAAACAATAACACCTTTTTATTTATAAAAGTGTATATTGTGATAATATATAATACTAACAACAGCCTGTGACTTCGTTCGCGTTATATAATAGAAAATTTAATAACAATAAAAAAGTTCAACATTCAACATAAATCAACATTCATTTAATATTATATTATAGCGTAACCTCTCTAGTACTTTCTTGCTTCATCAGTGAAATCTTAGAACAGTAGATTTCTACCGGCATTCTCTGGAAAGTTCTACATGATATATTGAATATTTAAGCACGCCAATTTATTAGTTATCTCCAAAATTAAATTGTTGTGTTCGAAAGCAGTTCAATTCTGAATTAATGATTAATTTACAATATATCAAAATCATCATTTTATATCATTAGTAAGGTCGTTATCACACATATTTCAACATAATGGTGTTCGCCCGGTGGGCGAAATTTAACCATAATCATTATTAAAAAGTATGTGTGAAGAATAGAGGTTTATAAATAAAGGTTTCGTCTCGTCGGTGGTATGGAAAAAAACGAACTATTTCTGTTTGTTTTTAAATGATTAAAAGCACGTCAATAATAACTAAACAAAAAAAATTGTCGAATTGTTTGACATTTAGCGTGCAAAAAGTTACGTGCTGTCTTGTATTCACTTATTTAGACATATAAATAAAGTGTAATGCCGTTTCCAAAGTTAAGCTAATAGGGTATATAATACAAAAAAACAGAAATGTCAGTCAAATAAAAAAGTGTCGTTAGTCAAAATATAATCAAATGTCGATAGTAAAAAGAAAAACAAAATTTACTGCAGCTACGAGATTTTGAAGTTTATTATTTTATTTCGAAAAACATTTTCTTCTTCTTCTTCTTTATTTTTTTGGCTCCGTCACGGTTTGTGTACTAGCCAGCGTCAAGTAACAAGATTTCGCCCAGTAAGTGCCTTGCGATAATTATAATGTTCTAACAAGATGGTGGTTTCCTTGTTAAAACTTTCCATGAACTTTTGGTGGCATCTCAGAATGCATGCTCCGTGGTATTATTTCCCATCAACTTCACTTGTGCATAATAATCGAACTATATTACGTAAAACACCACCAATATTACAAAATATAGAGTCTAATAACACAAGATTATGAATAAAATATAAAAACCACTACATGACAGACTAAGATCCCGCCATAAACCGAAAAACATTTTGTTGGCATTTTTGTGAACATCATAAAATACGTTTAGTGAGTTTAGAGTGTGTAACTATTAGTTGTAGTCCGGTGAAACTGTAAAGGCCTGGTTCCAGTATAGTCAGTTCGAAAAAAAAAATATTGTGTACTGTTATAAAACTTTTTTTTATCATTTAACAATAATAAACCCTGTAGCACCACCATAATTTACCACATTTTGACGAACATATTTTTATACACATAGATGGTTTTCCTTACCTCTGCACTCCATACTTTAAGTATAGAAAAAAGAGTTTCTAATTGTCGATTCATGAAAGGACGTTACGTTGCTATTAACTATACTGAAAGACGATATAAAGATTGAAAATATAAAGAAATGTCTGATGTGAATTGTTGAAAATCTTACATGTATATGTAATGAAAATTCAGTTTATTTGAAGCGCAATCTCGTCAAAATCAGTGAATGCATGGGCATAGAACTATGACTAATAGATGCGAAATTTTTCGTAGATAGTTCTAAGCTATTTTTTTTTTTAATTATAAGCTTATTTAATGCACAGGGAAGCGCCCGAGTATCTGCTAGTACATTTATATCCCTACATAAATAGATTATAGAAAACTTCATACAGTGGAATCCACATTAAACATTGTAATATCTTTCGAATATCGTTTTAATTTATTAAGAATTATTTTTTTTTATCCATGGATTTTATGACGTACTTATAGCATAATTTATTCAGATGTTTTGTCAAAGTCACAACCTTCGATTTTGTTTATGTAGGTGTTTTAGTGCAACTATTGTATATATTGCATATTCTACCTCTTTTTTTTTAATTGTAAATTGAGAAATATATAAACGTGGCAATAAACCGTACTAATTCTGTTTTTATAGTAAACATTACTGAGCTTAGTTATAAGGAACTATACCAACCCACATACTATTAATTGTTAATGCAATTTTTGAAGTGAAACTTCTTATGGGAGACAAAATGGTGAACACTGTGTCAGCTAGAGTGTAGAAAACTACCGGTTCTCGGCCGATCACTGAAGTTAAGAACGTCGGGCGAGATCAGTACTTGGATGGGTGACCGGCCTGGAAACACCGCGTGACGTTAGCTTTTTTGTTATAGTTTTTATAAATAAGTTTTCACTTCTTTCGTGAGGTCATAAGCTCACACACATTTTCTATATAGTAACTAAGAAAAACGATTGCACAGTACCTGATGGACAGTACGTTTTAGTTCTCGAATACAACAATGACTGCCGCGCTAAAGGCAAAAATTTGCTGCTAGAAGTCATCAACTTTTTTTTGTTTTTGTTAAAAACTGTTTATGTATTTTTAATTAAACCGATATTATTAGATTGTTGAGGTTTTTGTTTATTAAGAAAAAAAGCGGCTTAATACATTCTATTTGACTAATTCTATCGGTAGTTATCTCTTTCATGCCGGTCTTCGAAAATGGCTCATCATATTTCGTTATTATTATGAATCTTCTGATGATGTCTATAAACACAATTAATTTTGACCGCAAATACATTACGCTTATATGAGTCGTATAGAATCGAAACTAATAAAACAGGCCAGACATATCATTCACTAACTGAAAGGAAAACTAATAATTCTTAATTATACGTTTCCAAATATGTAGCTATTTTTTTACCATTAACTTGACTAGTAACTTATTATGTCCATACCTTCCTTCAGGAAGAGGCCAACCACTAAGTTACAAGCGAGTTATTCTGTACATACAACTTCAGTATTTGAGTTATGAAATATATTCTTTTAATTGCATCATTTTTCTTTTAATCTTATAATAAGGAGAAATGTATTGAACATTGTGATAAATAAAATACGACAAAAAGTTGGATTATAGAAATAAACAATCACTAATATTCGTTTTTTTTTATCAATATTATATTATTTAGATACAAACAGATTCTTTATTTATCATAATTATAAAAATTAGGCGACTTGTAAAAATAATTACAAATATGTTGGGAGCGCCATCTATCGTAACTATATTAAATTAAATATATACAGTGAATTGGTATTGTACTATGTCGAACAACATTAAGTACAGTGTCCATCAAATATTTTACACTGACACACGTCACTGTATAGTTTACGAAGTATGTTCACAGACGGCAGCACAAAGCAAAAATAACTAACATTATACAAATTACAGTTAATTGTGCCGTGTATAAATAAATATAAAAAATATACAATAACAAATAGAAATAAGTGCGAAGTTGTTAATTAATGTTATCTATTAACCTAAAATGTCATTATCATTTGATAAGACACGATCAAAATTAAAAAGTTGAAATCATGCAGGGTTGATGAGTAAGTTTGTATGTCTATGTTCATTACAAGTACATATACAGCTTGAAGTAATTAAACTCAAAATATTGAAGTTTGTGCAATATGTGTACCTATTTCGCATCATTTTAAAACTATCAAGCAAACATGAAACTTGACATTGTTCATTTGTTCAATTTATTCGTCTCACCGGCGTAGGTTGCTCCGTTGCTGCACAACAGGTACAAACTACGGTGCGTATAACTATATTGCTGTTTCGCTCTTTCATACAGAATGACTTTGCGATCGAGAAAGGGAAAGATGATACAAGAGTTCACGTCACTGAGCAAACAAGGCTCGCCTTCCTAGTCAGCGAGAGACTCGACAAACGAACGAACCGGTGGCGCCATTGCTCTCGACGTACTCGTACGAACGTGACTGTGCCAGGTTTTCCATTGTTTTTCATTCATTGATCGCATTGGAACATCGTTACTGCGCAGTGTAAGGTAAGAGATATAGTTTTAAATTGTTTTGGAAGCAGTGTGTAACGTTTTGTGAAGTGCGTGTAATAAGTATTACAGTTTGTGGTCATGATATAAGCTTTCTCGTTTATTTATGCAAAGAATTTACTGAGGGCGGTGTGTGCATAGAGCCGTGAGCTAAGTCGGAGGCTCGCAGGCGAGGCGCGGCGCTACCTTCGCCGCCTGCGCAGCACCCTGTACAAATTTATTGTGACAACTTTAGTTAGATCACGTGCTAGTTTTTATTCTGCGTATAGTGATTTTATCGTTCATAAGTTGTCAATTCATGCATCATTGTACGTTGTAAGCTTCGTTCTCTATTGGTGGACAATGTTATGCGACAATCTCTTTGTCTTGTGAAATTATTGTTACCGTTTTACCTTCCTTACGTAGATGTATGAAATCACCCGTCTTAAGTAATTCTCGAGGTTGAGTGCCTTATCTATGTTTACAGACTACTACGAAATACTCCCTAATATATTTTTATTTACATATATCACGTTCTTATTATACAAACCGGTAATAAAATAAATGAACAACGGAATTGTAGTCGACTCATTGTTCAATAATTCGAATTAAGTAAATGACGATATAGATAAGAACTTGTCTGTTGTAATTAACTCTAATAACTCTATTAAGGAGTTACAAATATTCGTGCAAGGTACAATGACGCCGTACTATGCAGTTGCTGAATTAATACCGCGGAATGTCTCATTCGTTGCTAAACTCGACAAGAATTTTGCTTATAGACATGCAAATATCGATGCAGTTACCTTAGTGGCGTAGATATAAGCGTTCAGATTGCATAATATGCAAGTAACGTCGTGGACTTTGCTTTCACTGAATTTACTGAGCACAGTTTTATCACAATATCTAATCTAAACAAAGCCAAAAGGAGTAGATAGTATAGATATTTAATGTTTTCTCGCTGTATGGTTTTTGCAAAAAGTCAAAACATCATTAATGTAGTATACAAAACGCGATTTAGTTATAAAACGGATTAAAATAGACGCACACTTTCTGTTATTTAATCGCAATACACGAAAAAGGATTGAATAACCGAAGCAGTTTCGAAAGTGACTAGAAGAAATTTAAGTTACAAAAAAATCTGATGTCATAGCGGCAGACATTACAAATACAACGGAACAATTGACCTTCATTGGAAATTACCTTTGATACGTGACAGGCAAACCGTTTGACCAACTCGTCTACGCGATCTACACCCCACTGACCATTACCAGAGCGTCGTGATTAATGATTGCTTCTAGAAGGAAAGCCTAATTTAATTCGAATGTGAATCGGACTCGGCGTTTTTTTATTGTGCCCTCAATGAATCATCAATACCTCTACTTTCGTTTAATACCCACCCGGTTGCTAAATCCTGTATATTTTTAATACTCGAATCAATGTCTAAGAGTTAACGAGTTAGTATAATTACTTCCTAAATATGACGTTCATAGTAAAATTAATATATTTGCTATAATTAAGTACAACATATATTGCACGTAAAATATTTATTCTCTATTAAAAAAGAAGTTTAATTAACACTAAAGATATGCGCATACGCAGTATTATTTTAACTTAGCATTAAAATCATTACAATTTAAATATGTTCCTTAGCACACACCATTTGCGTAAGATCCGGGCCGCATGTGACTGCCATAAAAGTACTCGCTCTTTGCAATACAATTCCTTGAAATATATCGAGTCCATTCATACATTGAATTCTATTATAGCCATCTCATTGTAAAGCGTAAATTCTCGACCGGTTTCTACTTCCTACAATGCACAAGTATGGCTAATGCGGCGCATTAGGAAACCATTTATATATTAAATATAAAAATAAATGTTTTATGTTACTGCACTTATAGATCCACAAAACTTTGCATACACTTTGACAGAAAACATTACAGCAGTCAGTAATCGTCTGTCAACTGACTGATTGACGTAATTGCTTTCATTAGAATTGTGCAGTTTGCAATAAGGACATGACATCAAGCGGTTTAGTAGACCACTAGAACAATTTGCGGGTAGCTACACAGTATGAGTAGGTATTAATCAATTGATGCAGACCGGTTGTAGATAAAACAAGGCTGCTGCGGTCGGTCGTCTGGCGTCGCGTCACAAAAACAAGAATCATGTGATTCTTTGCTCTGAACGAATTGAACGCTTTTTTAACATTGAGTACAGAATATTTAAAACGAATCTAATCGTATGCCGTTACATTTCAAACTGTATCTAATCTACAACATTTTTATAAACGTCTTGTATCCCATAATCATCTTCTAAAGTTCCATATGTTTATTTGGGAGGTGAATAAATTCTATCGAGAATTTTAATATAAATTTTGTGTAACGATAAAACTAAAAATGTTTATCGTCACCAAATTTACTTCGTGTGAACATAACCGCCACTTTTAACCGATCACTTTCACAAATTATCTATAGTAAAAACTGATTCGCCAGTAGTTTACATTATTTCATTTGGTTAAAATACCTAAGGTACAACAACTTCAATTGGCATAAAACAATATGATATGATGTGGAACTTCTTTTGTAATTATTTGCTAGGGAATAAAATTGAGTTCATTACAAATGCTAATCTCTAAATAGATCGATGTTATTTATAAAGTGATCTTAAAACGAGTCTCTCGTTTGAGCAGTACAAATAAAAAAAAAAACAATTTAAAATGGCATACGCTCAACGTATTAATGGGAAGAAAAACGTAACATTTTATTTGGTATATACATAGTTCGTTGCAACACTATAGATATGTAATTTCACATGTCAATGTTTATTATCACCATTTTGATTATATCTTGATGTTATTTACCTTCATTGACAGATAAGAAAGATCACGATCGTCTCTTGATAATATATTCATTGTCGTTACTGACTAAATACAATAGAAATAAAATTTGAAACTATCAAAAACAATTACTACTCTGATATTTTTGGTTATACTTATAATGCAACCTGCGTACATTATATGTTTATATTTTGACATTGGCAAATTCTTTAGCGACGCCAATTGGAGATAAACAATGTAACATTTAGTTGGTGCCATTCAAATGTAATGAAACAAAATTGAAATTGTGTTAAAGGTTTTTTGACGGGACCTTAGTCTGTCGTGTTGTTTTTTAACCCATTTTTTGTCTTTTACCGTAAGATTTTCCAAACATTTTCTTTTATACAAACCTTGTCCTGACAATTAGGAACACAATAAAAAAGGAGCCAAATAGCTGCAGCTGTTCTGAAGTGATGCGCTTACATACACTTGTCAATTGATTTTATTTATATAATATTCATAATTCAACTCAAAATTTGGTGATATTGGTGGCATCTTACGTAACATAATTCGGATATTGTACACAAGTGAAGTGGATGGGAAATAATACCACTGATCATTAATTGTACCACATCGCAAAAAGTCCTTGGAAAGTTCTGACAAGGGGACCACCACCGTGTTGGTACATTGAACACGACACTTTATAATGATATTAGGCACTTGATAATGTCAATAATAATCTTCAATAAAGGAGATTGATTGGGAAAGACGAAGAAAAATTGCGATAAACATAGATAATATCTCATGTTAATTTACATTCTTTTGCCTAAAGAAACAAACAAAAGCAAACTCAGTCCGTGAAATACCATCACAGTAATGCGATATAATATAAAGAAAGCCGAATGCATATCAGATGGGAAAAAGTTAATCGAGCGGAATGCTGCTTAAGGGCTGTAATGAAGGGCCAGGCGTGTTCTTAGAACCGCTCCGTGCAATCAAAACATTCAGCTATGTGCGCACTGGACTGCAAACCTTTATCGCACATGTCGGTTCTTTCGTTTTTTTTTTTTTTTTCTTTTTTTTTTTTTTCGAACTGACCTACACTGTTGACCCGGAGGCCGCTACAGATTTACCGGACTACTAAGGGGAGCGCTTAAGGCACTCACCCGATTTGTATAGACGACTAGCACAAGGGCGCACGGCACACCTCGGCTTGGGCTGTCGTCGAATACCCGAATCTGACTAGCTAAGCTAAACTAAGCTAAACCTATCCGTATCATACCTGTATGAGTTCGTGAAATATACATGGTTACCAAGCATGTATGTTTCACGATTCCCGTACATGTATTTTGTATCTGACTATCTGTGTTCTAAACTATTTCAGTTCGAAAGGGCAAAAAAACAAACAAAAATAGCCCACCACTATGTGTACCTACGAGTGTGTGTGTGCACGTATGTGGGGTGATCGGTGTTGTGTTGTAAAGTCGAGTGTTTGATTAACAGTGTCACTGTGTCCGCGCGAGCAGCATGCTCGAGGGCTCCTTTCCGGAGGATCGTACCTCGGCTTGAGCAGCTGCCGAGGGGGGCCTAGGTATGTGTGCTGGAGCAAAATTCACAGCCAAACCGCGGCGGCGTGATCTGTGATTACGCGGGCGTGGGCGCGCACACGCTTTACTTCGAGGAACGGAAGGGTAATCTGCGTTAGCTACCGTTATTTTATCGGGAGGATCGGAAAAAATATGTCGCGGACGTCTTTTATAACGCGGCGCGTTCGGTACGGCATCGTAAGTTACCGCGGATACCACTAACGGACTGGGATGATTCTTTGCATTCTCAAAATAATTGCTAGTGAGGGTCTTAACGTACGCCCAGACAGACGGCATTTCCAGGTCCTTGTGGAGGTCGACTCCCCGGACGTACCAAGGGGCACCGACCGCCCTACGAAGAAATCGGTTCTGCAGTATTTGCAATCTCTTGAAGAGATTATCTGACATGTGTGCGAAAACAGGACAGCTATATGTCAGAATGGGTCGGATACACATTTTGTACAGCGTGAGCTTGTGTCTGAGGGACATCTTGCTCTTGGAACAAACTAAGGGATGTAAGCGGCCCAAGACCATGGCGGCCTTGTTTCGCACTCTCTTAACGTGGGATCTAAAAGTGAGACGCCTATCAAGGGAAACTCCGAGATACTTGACCTCGGAGGCCCAGGGAATCGCTACCTTATAAAGTTTAAGGGGCTTGAGTTTACACGGCCGCTGGATGGGATCGAAAAAGACAGCGGCACTCTTATCGGGATTGACTTCTATTCGCCATTGACGGTACCATTCGCCGAGGACGCGAACGGCCCGTTTCATGCGATTTCTAAGTACAGTCGGCCGCCAGCCGGAAGCGTAGATCACTGTGTCGTCAGCATAACAACCTAGCTCGATCCCCGGGGACCGAGGTAGGTCACTGATGAACAGGTTGAAGAGTGAGGGCGCAAGTATGGACCCCTGGGGTACACCTGAGCGTATCGGGTGGGGTGGGGACAGTTCACCTTCCACTCTAAAGCGGAAAGTCCTATCTGATAGAAAATCGCGAATTATATGAGCTAAAATATCGGGAACGCGAGACTGAATGAGTTTATGAACGAGCCCGGCGTGCCAGACCTTGTCGAAGGCCTTGGCGACGTCGAAGAAGACTGCTATTGTGCGTTTCGGTTTAGGCTTCTTCGGATTTACATCCGGATTAGGATCTTCGTTCCAATTGCCGAAGATGTACTCCGTGAGGCGGTGTACTTGATGTGTGCAAGAGTGTTTGGCACGAAAACCAAACTGCTCAGGTGGTAACAGATTTAATTGGGATATGGAGGCTTGGAGACGGTTCAGAAGGAGCCGCTCATATAGCTTGCCTAAAGTATCGAGGAGGCTGATCGGCCGATAGCTATCGGGAAGCGTAGCTATCTTGCCGGGTTTGTGAATGCCTATTACTACGGCCTTTTTCCAGACGGCTGGAAAGTAGCCCTGGGACATGGCCGCATTGAAGATGCAGACCAGAAGAGCTATGATGTGGTCAGGAAGGAGCTTCAGTACCTCGTTCCTGATCCCATCAGGACCTGGGGACTTCCTATTTTTAAGACGCTTGATGGCGGCCGACACTTCATCGAAAGTGACCGGGGTTAGGGTATCCGCGGGCGGGGACGCGAGTGCATGTTCCACCGAGGATTCGATCGATCCAATATGGATAGGGTCAGTGTTATCAGTGTTAGGCGAACACTGTTTCTCTAAACTATTCGCGAGACATTCGGCTTTATCTACACTATCGAACGCGGGAGGCAACCCAGGACCTCTGTCAAGGGGGGGCATAGGAGTGCTAATATCTGACTTTAATTTTCGCGCTATATTCCAGTACGCCACGTGGGACGGGGAGATATCCTCCAAAAGCCTGTCCCACCTGTCGCCCCGGATCTCCTGTATTCTAGATCTTACGAGTCTCCGTAACGAACGTAAACGAACGCGGTTTGCCTCGGTCGGGTAGGCGTCGTGAGCACGAGTCGCGGCGTTCTTTTCCGTGATCAACGCCCTCACGTCGTCCGGGAGTATAAAACGGCGATCGTTCGCCGCTTGTACCTCTTTCGAGGTCTCCCTTACGGCGGTCTGAAGGTAGTCGACCAGGGAATCGATAGCCAGATCCGCGTCGGCTCTAGACACCAACACGTCCGGAATCCTATCTAAACTAGCCGATGAGAGATTCTCACTAAGATAGACGCGAAGCGAAGGATAATCAGCCACTCTGACGGACAGAGGACTGGTATCGGAAGGCGAACCTAGTTGCAACACCACCGGGCGGTGATCTGAGTCAAGTTCGTGTACGACTTGTATGAGTCGTACCTGAAGCCTGACATTCTTAAGTAGAGCTACATCTAGCACTGTCGGACGACAGTTGTCCTGAAAGTGAGTGGGTTCCGGCGGGGCTATGACGTCAAAATCGAGAACGTCACCTAGCCTATCGAGTCTCATCCCGTTTCGAGAAGTACTCGGACTATTCCAGATAACGTTCCCGCTGTTGAGGTCCCCGGCTACTATGACCGATGGTCCTAAATTGAACAAAGCTTGGAGGTCGGACCCCAGAAGCTCTTTGGACGGCGGAAGATACGCGGAAACTAAAATAATTGACGGATGACCGGTCATCCCTAGTCTACACACTGACACTTCCATGTTGGACAGAGCGGGCGGGTCGACCGGCATGCAATAAAGCGATCTTTTATAATAGATCAGGGTGCCACCCCCGCGAGTGACCCTGTCGTTCCTGACTATACAGTAATTCGCGATCGCGGGACTGCGCGCTTTAGGTTTTAATAACGTTTCCTGTACGAGGAGAACGTCTATCTGCCGTTCGCGTAAGAAAGAAGCTACTAAGTCGCGTTGAGGTAAGAGATTCCTAGCATTAAAGAACGAGAGGGATAGACCGCGCGGTTTTATTCTATTCATAGCCGCGAATGCTATATCTATTTTCCGTGAGAAGCACGGGCTAGGCGCTGTACAGTAGCAGCCACGTTAGGAAATTGAGTGATCGCGTTCAGCAAGCCCAAATCCTGGTTGGAGTTCACTACGGCGTTAAAGGCGATGATCTCCTGCAGATCATGGTAGATGAGGATCTCTGTGAGCCAGGAGAGTCCGGGCAAATTAAAAGAGAAGGCGGGACTGGCTTGCGCCGGAGCGGGAGCGCTCTTCGGGGGCTGCGCCTGAGGCCTGGCGGCCTGAGGCTGAGGTCTGGGTGCCCAGGGGGCCACGGGGGCCCGTCCAGGCAGGGGAGCGCGCGGCACAGAAGGTGCCTCACGCGGTTTGGGAACGGCTACTACCGGGCGAGAAGCGCCCGGCAGGCGCGGGAAAGTCTCCACGGACATGAGAGGTGGAGGCGGAGGGCGGGCGGCGGCGGCAGACGCCCTGGGCGCTTGCCTCGCCTGACGAGGGCGTTGTGTTCGCGGGGCGCGGGGACAGCCGCGATAGTTCGCGGGATGGCCCGCGTTACCGCAAAGCACGCAGCTGGGAGGATCGAGGGAGGCTGGAGTGCGGGAGCACTCCCGAGTGGAGTGATCACCCAAGCACTTCACGCACCTGGGACGCAGGTGACAGTTCCGTGCCGAGTGACCGTAACCCTGGCAGTTGTGACACTGCGAGGGCGCATTGGACTTGCGCGGTGGCTCGACGGTGACGCCCGTGAGACCGCAGACCGACTTAAGGTCGAAGATGGCCTTGCCCTCCTTAGTGCGGTCAAGAATGACCAACACCAAGTTGAACTTGGCCTTTGTGCGCGGGTGGTACATACGATGTACCTCCCTGACGGGGAAATTGAGCTCCTTAAGGGAGTCTTCGACGTCCTCGATCGACACCTCGACCGGGACGCGACGGAGGACTGCACGGAGGAGACGCTCCTCCTCTAGGGCGTGGGTGAAATATTGGAGCTTGGCTTCCCTGAGAAAAGAAGTCAGCGCGCGGTGATCGCCTGTGGTAGGCACCTTGACTTGGATGCCCGCCGGGATGTTGAGGGCGGACGTATAGTAGATATTCCTCGCCTTAAGGGCGGAGGAAATAGCCACCCAAGACGACTTGTCTTGGATGGTGACGGGGGGCGGGGGGCGGGGCTTCCTCGCCTCAGCTGCGGAACTCGCAGCCTCGGCTTGAGTAGGAGCGGGAGCGCTACGGCCGGAGGGAGCGGGGGCGTGCGGGACGGAGGGGGCACGCGCACCGGAGGGAACAGAGCCGTGCGGGGCGGAGGGGGCAGATTTGCGCCAGGAGACGCAGCTGTCTCCCTGCCTTGGCTCCGTGCGGACGGAGGCAGGGGGGGTTGTAACTACAGGGGAGCGGGGGGGGCCGGCCGGCCGGCGGTATGACACGACTTGAAAGCCGTCATCTGAGGCTGCCGCGGGAATCGACGGGTCGACATCCATGTCGGAGTCTGGAAGGGGCTGCACGAGGCTCCCGAGGTTCTGGGGAGTGGGGTCGGGGGAGAGAGGCGACTCTAAAGAGGTGAGGGCGGGGGCGGCAGGAGCTTTCTCCTTCCGCGACCTGGGCTTGCTCTTTGCCTTCGATACCGGGGAGCGCGAGCGACCCGAGTCGCTGTCGGACGCGTTTTCACACTCCGAGTGTGAGGGAGATGTCGTCGCCGAGGAAGACGCTCTGTTTAGGCTCAGGAAATCTTCCATGTGCTGGGCAAAGCCTGGGACGCGAGGCCCTAAGTATTCTACTAATTTCAAGTAAAACGGATCCATGCTGAGTGCACAAAGGGGCGGGGGGGGCCACGAACAACCTCCCTGCCTGAGGGGCAGGGGGGCGCGCCAAACGAAAAACTACGGGACTATCCCGAGTCCGGACCAAAAGAGCTGTGGGCAAAGTGCAATGCCGCACAGAAAGAACCTACGAAGCCTAGGGGGAGGTCCCTAACACTTCTTTCTTCTCTTCTATCTTGAGATGCTCTGCACGAGGATTTTTGCAGACACGACGCGCACCGAAAGGTGCGGTTTATACACCGAAGTGTAAGACACTCAGCGTACCAGGTGACGCGCGCTGAGTGTACGTTCTGAAAAGAACGTATCGGCCAACAAGTCGGCCGATCGATCGACAAACTGTATACGCGCTAACTACTACACAGCTAACAAGTGAAGACGCCGATATCAGCGCTCCACCGCAAACCGGGATCTGTAAGAAGCAGAGTTATTATTGAAAAGGACTTACAGTTATCTCGCTCGCACGAAAATCGGTCGATCCTGACAGAGAAGCGTTAGGCACGTGCGTACTCTAGCGCGGCTCAATCGGGACTCCCCGGTTCTTTCGTTGTCCTTTGTTTGTATTTAGAGGAAGTCCTTTGACGGTTACTACTATACTGCGAGTGCTCAATGCTACATGAATGTTAGTTGTTCAGAAAAAATAACAGTTGTGTTTATAAAAATACAAAATGGCGTCGCAACAATTTTCTGTTTTATTTCAATATTTCTTATCAAACGTATCATTTAACAAAGTACCTGTAGATGAATTGATATACCTACCTAATATATCGACCGGTTATTTTATAAAATGTGTATAAAACACCAGCTTATTTAAGTACAAGTTATTTTTTATTTTTTTTATACTCTCAATTAATCGGGATATCTTGTACACTATTCTATATCTGTTTTTGTTACAATTTGTATAAGCAATTACAATATAGTTTTAACCAATGTACTGATCTGTCATCGCTATAATTCGTCGAAAGGCAAATTGCAACATATGATTCAAATAACATTCATAGTTTTGAGTTAACTTTCAACCATTTGTTTAAATACAGACTTCACGAGAATGACGTAAGCCCGTGTCTCGCGTAAGATATTATTCGCTCTGGCATCAAACATTTGCAAGTTATATCGTGTATTTATTGAATTTGTTTAGTCACAGTTAAAAATTAAATCTATTAGACTGACCTTCTTCTAATAAACGGTTTTATCACAAACTAGATGCGTCTCACCGGTCTATCTCCGTGAAATTACGAGTTCGTAAAATTATGTACTTAGTCTAGAACTTTCTTTAATAAATATAAATATTTTTTCAATATGGGGTTTTTTTTTCAACATATTAAATATACGCGTTGAAACATACAAACTTTCCACGTTTTATAAATATACTATTAAAAAGGATTACGGCTTGTGTAATAAGGATAAATATAATAAAATAGCGGATTTCCTGTATACGTTTTTGAAAGTAAAAATGTATTTCACATTATTAACAGTTATATCAGTTTTTATTAACTTTAACAGTTAATTTCATATTATTATCGCGATAGCTGATAGCGTTCCATTTTATGTATTTCATTAGCGTTACATTATTGTATATAAACAATATTTGAAATATTTTCTATAAAATTTTGTAATACATTGTCAAGTAAATTGTAAAGTGACGTAATGAAAACTTTTATATTACAAACTTCTATCAACGGTTTCACCCGTGTTGTATAGTTTCTAAAAAACATCACGCAGTCGTGGTCCCAACAGTTTGAACGCTTCTTTGAATATGTTTTTAGGAAACTTGAGTTTATAGAAAAATAAACATATAAGCTTTATTGTACATAAAAATATATAAAACAAACTTATTGTAAGATTTAATCGAACTGTTTTATCGTCACGTTTTTAATAATCGGGGGGCTAATGTGAAATTAATTTTAATAGATTTCGGCACAGATTTTAAAAGAAACCTTTATTTAAAACTTCGAACACATTGGAGCTAAATACTGTATAAAACGGAAATCTGAAAGGAAAGTAGATATCCTTACCGAAATGGCGGCTTCCAAGAAAAATTCACATTCGTACAACTAGTAAAAACGTTTGTAACGTAACTCTTTATAAGCAACGTTAATTTTGTTCCAAGAATTATTAAACTTTTAAGGGATATCTGACAATATTTTACTTTTATTTACTTCTTCTTAATTACAGTATTAGTGGGTGTACATTAATTTCGCGCACTTTTGTTTTCTTTTCAACTTGATAAGTTTGCTCGATAACGCTAATTCCTGTGTTTATTGCAAGAGTATCGTCATTCGCCAATAACCATGCTACAAATAACATTAAAAAAGTACAAAATTAATATTTAATGTTAGTCAAAACTTAGGAGTTCATTACATTCAATCAGAAAGAGGAGTACCTACTCAAACTATACTATTGTATTGATAAAACGAATAACCAAATGTTATGGTGATACAAATAAGGATTACGTTAAGTATCCATCCATCTTTAAACAGTAGACAATAGATCACCCTACACACGTGCACACATAGGTATACATAGTGGTGGGCTGTTTTTTTGCCCCTTTCGGACTGAAATAGGTCACACATGGTCATACATGCATTTTTCACGAATTCATATGTGTATGAAATGGATAGACAGCTTAGCTTTGATTAGCTTAGTAAGATCAGGAAACTTGGCGACAGTTCAAGCCGAGGCGCACCGTGTGCCCTTGCGCTGATCGCCTAAACAAATCGGGTGAATGCCTTAAGCGCTCCCCAGTAGTCCGGTGAAACTGTAGCGGCCTTAACAAGCCAACAGTGTAGTCAGTTCGAAAAAATAAATAAATAAACAGTAGACAATAGAAATAAGAATTCCACGATTTTTCATATAAATGAAACTGTTTAAAACAAAAACTCTTTAAAGTTATTCAGATCACATTAAACGAGGCATGAACACACTGTTTAATAATTCGGCTGTCGGCGGCATCTTATCGCGCCGGAATTTTTAGTTTAAACAATGAAGCACTGTGAAAACAAGATATTACGATCCTTGTAGCAGTACCTACTCAGATAATACTTCGGCTAATTTAAACAATTAAAGTCACTACAACGATCCCTGTATTAAATCCAAAGAACTACATCGAAACTTGTCGGGAGTCTTTTAAACGCTTACTTACCTTCTTTTTAATTGGGGATTTACTTTGTAGGGGAATTCGAATAGTGACCATTTGTAAATGGTTATTTTTTATTACTACGTTGTTGCTATGTCAACAAAACTTAATTATATTTATACAAATGCAAATAATTTTCAAGCGTGATTCTTTCTGTGATAATATATGAAGTATGATTGAATAAGAAGATGCGTTTTTATTATATTTATAGGAATGCTGTTTGTAATGTGCCTTAATACCTTTTATGTTTCACGAAAATTCTATTGTTGATTTAGATAAATATTGAAAATTGATAATCATGTTATAATAGCATGGACTTGCACCCTTGTTGACTTGTTATCATAGGTGTAATTCCTTATTCTATGACATAATCGACATTTTCGCCAAATTTCATTACAATCCATTCGGCCGTTAGAGCGTAATTGATGGGCAAATTTAATCCCTTTCGTTTTTCCCGCGTCTTCATGTGCATGTTTATTATACTGCGTTATTTTGGAATAACCTTTATTATTGTTTACCTGGTTATATGATTATCATATACATCAATCCTTTTAGTTAGAGGACGCATACAAAATATTTTTTCATTAGTCATAAAATATATATTTCGTAGATGTTCAGAATGAAAAGATACTTATAAATAACAAAATACATTTGATTATAGCTGGTTCAAAGGTTAGAAATATTCAACCGAAAATATTATACAGACAGACATAACTACTTTCGCATGTATAATATTCGTGTAGAAGTGTAGCGTGTGAACATTAGATGGACGTGAAAATTTAATATTTATATTCAGTCTGTGACTCTATGAACTTATGTAAAAATACTTAAACAGAATATATCAGGCTAGACATCGCTTTCAAATACCGAAAACAGTAAAGTGCACATGTTAATTTTTTAAACAAACTCCTCGACGCATTTATAAACGTTGATGCAAAAAAATCCTTTTAAGAATATTAAGTATCTACATATATATATGTACTTGTATTCACATGTTAAATTTGCACTCCGTTCTCTCGTTTATTGCAAAAGAATTCTGTCAAATGACTTTCACTAAAACGGCTTATTTTCTTTATGTAGTAAGCCCATCTGCAATTCTCTTCCTCGAATTCGCTGTTTCTTAAACACCGTTGCACACCTTGAACGCTTTATTTGTATAACTTGTCTCTTGTAGACTTCATTCGTCTTTGTTTTAACCTTTACTGGATAATTAATTAGTGGTAAAGTGATAATTATTTTTTGACTTTTATAAAGAAAAAATAAAATAACATATATATAATAATTGTATACGTCATAAGTAACATTCCTATATGTAGTCCTCTTCATAGATTTCGAAGAATGCTATACTTCAAAATCATTTTATTTCTTTCGAACAAGTCCTACTGTGGCTGGTTAAACAAAAGTTACATTTGGGGACATCCCATATAATGCAGAAGAGCTGGCCGGTAAAATTTTAGGTATAAGTGCAATATTTTTGGTCTGTCTTTAAATATTTGTAGTTTTGCTATAATGCTTGCAACCAAATGTATTCAGTCTGTAACATAAAGATTTTAGAGTATCAAGACGACAGTTTCCAATGACGCAAAGAATATCTATGAAGCTCATGTAAATTTTCTTGGTTAACGCTATAAAAGCATTTTATAATAATATCATTATAGTATAATACTGCTATATTTGAAGATGTACGGTTTTATCCCCGTCTTCTGCCCTTTCCCTAAATAATAACCCTAAATAATATATCTTAGTTTTCTTTTCGCTCGGGGTACAATACATTCAGATCTCCAAATAATTGTTATATAATCTGCGTATCAATGCTAAAAAGTAACTGTTATAATCCGACTAACAATAGGTTAGTAAACTGAAGTAAAAGGCTTACACTTTAATCCTATAAAATCTCGATTCGTTCATGCTTGTATCAATGCAACTCGAGTTGTTATAGATCTAGTTTTGAAATATTTGTAATGAAAAATATAGCCAATTTAGTTTTAATTGGTACATAACTGTAATCATGTACCTCCTAAGGGACCCAGAGAATTAGGGGTACGAAGGAACAAATTATACTGTGTAATCTACTAGTCACAACATATATTTAATAAGGACTTTCTAGTTTCCACCATCATTAAACTCTGGTCAGTGAAGTTTATGAAGAATTATTATCTCCTCCATCCAGGTCATAAATGTTGATAATATTCTTTATAACGGTTGTCAATTGTCTTAGCATTGAGGGATCATCCGAAAACCCATTTCTTTATCTTCTTAACTTTGGCTGAACTAAGTAATAAGCATTATAATAAAATACATCTACCTGCTTTTAGATTATACGACTTATTATGCTATTTGCAACTATAAGCAGGTCAAAATCAGTATAGGACCTATTCGTTAGTTGTATGAATTTCGTTTTATCTACGACATTATAGATTATGAGTCTAATACTGTATAGTAAAATATGTGGTCGACTTTGAATTCGTAA
Organism: Antheraea assamensis; assembly: GCA_035772565.1. Classification (NCBI taxonomy): domain Eukaryota; kingdom Metazoa; phylum Arthropoda; class Insecta; order Lepidoptera; family Saturniidae; genus Antheraea; species Antheraea assamensis. The sequence goes on from JAQQSE010000145.1 coordinate 83,853, forward strand.
CACCATCTAGAAATATTTCCGAAAGTTTCTAATTGAATTTAATAAACAATAGATATAAAATCCAAAAAAGGGTTTTTTTCGAAAATTATTGAAGAGATAAAAAATACTATTCTTAAGTAGAGGAATCAAATAAAACGGCGCATATGTTTCAGATATTTTAATATAGTAACGTTAAAATTTTATGTAAAGTTTATTAAATGTCTCATCAAATTTTTTTAAAGATATGGTACTTATTTAACACAAAATAACGATATTGTATATACTGTGTTATAAAAAAGCGTGTATTCTCTTTATACTTTGATCAAAATATTCTCTACTTATGTAGTCATCAATAGAATTGTTATCAATTCAAACATTTTATTGAAGAAACGTTATCTGTTCTCATGTCTTCACACCACTTTGCTTATACCTTGTGTCCTTTGGAACTATAAAAAAATACTTTATCCAATGCACTTTGTATTGTATACTTGTACATGTAAGTAAGTACAAGATAATATTCTTACTTGATTTTAAATAACTACAACTTCAAATAAGATTCAGTATGTACATTTCAAAACAATCAATAAAAATACGCTGAAACGAGAATATGGTCGTACACGTCACATGACGTCACAGAAATCACTCGAAAAAATAGCATATTTAAATAGCTAAAATACCCTAGCTAACGGATACATTTATTTTTTGAAATAATAACAATGTCCTTTATGGGTGATTTAATGTGTTGGCTAAATTTTGAGACGGCAATAAAATATTTCATTTAAATTAAAAAATATTCATATATATACATACCGCATCTAAAAATATCAAAGAAAAATACAACGCATAATTACTAAAATAAATGGACCCTAGTCGTAGCTGTAACGAGTGATGATGAATGGTCTTTTATTCGGGGGTTGTTGTTGGTTTCAGATTATACTGGATTCAGCCTCTGGTACATTAATTTCGCTTTGTCAAATTACGATAAAAAAACTCAGCTATTGCTAATTGCAACGACACTTTACAGTATCTTTGAAGACTCTCAGACTATTTTTTATTTTAAAGATTTCTTGCATCTTTACATCCTGGTTTATATAACGTGGTAACACTTCATTGCCTCGCAATGGGCTGTTTCAAGGAACTTAACTGACAATAGCTTGTCTTTACCGGTTGGGTTCGCTGAAAAATTGACCGTGACATTCGATAACCTTCAGCGTAAATACGACACAGTTTTACAAACCGATTGTTTACATATTATCGACGCAGCTTGGTTTTACGCTAGAAATAGACGCAAAAAATTACAGTAATAAAGTTACATAAACTCGCAAAGGATTTCTAAACCATTATATTTTAGTACTAGAAACTACTTAGAAGTTGTCAGATACACTTTTAAAACAACGTTTTTTCTTACAGTAAACAAATTGCTAGAAAATTTTCATATTAGAAAACGTACGTGCGCAAAAACAAAACATTGTATTTTTATGTCCTTGCATTTCAATGCTACTGTTATTTTTGTGTGTTTTAAAATAACTGTTTCCTTCTCGTTCTATCCAGGAAGGAATGAGCGAATAGGAATCTATAGTATGCTTAACGAATTTAAATACATTGATTCCGCGTTTGAATTTAAAGAAGCAACCGTACTCTGTTCTCGATTACAAATGATATTTTACAGATGTGTTATGAAACAGTAAAAACCGTTTATTTACTTTTACATATGGTTTGTTGCATTATTAGCAGTAATAAATCAAACACGAAAGCTCTGAAGGCCACGAGACTGGCCAAGGTGATCTTCCTTACTTATATATACACACACTAATACCGTAATTAGAAAGAAGTTTGAAATAAAATAATCAACATTGGTAATAACGATAATAAGCCTTTATAAATATTGTCGGTTGTCTCTTAACAGTTTAATCATTCTTGGAACAAAATTAACGTTGCGTATAAAGAAATCCATTACAAACGTTTTTACTAGTTGTACGAATGTGAATTTTTCTTGGAAGCCGCCATTTCGGTAAGGATATCTCTACTTTCCTTTTAGATTTCCGTTGTATACAGTATTTAGCTCCACTGTGTTCGAAGTTTTAAATAAAGATTTCATCTTAAATCTGTGCTGAAATCTATTAAAATTAATTTCACATTAGCCCCCCGATTATCAAAAACGTAACGATAAAACAGTTCGATTAAATCTTACAATAAGTTTGTTTTATATATTTTTATGTACAACAAAGTCTGCATGTTAATTTTTATTTTCTAAATTCATGTTTTTCTCTAAACATATTCAAAGAAGCGTTCAAACTGTTGGACCACGACTGCGTGATGTATTAGCCAACGCTATTTCTCAAAATACATAATTGCAATTATATATTTTGGAACATGCGATTAAATAATGCAATTCTAATACTAACATATCGTTATCAGACTTGTTACACGTTACATTTTATCCTCAAGAAAAAAACATTTATGTCCACTTCATGTAAAATACATTTAAACTGATTTAATGGTTTTTTTTTATTATGATGATATTTCAACCTTGACTGCTATCCTCATGCATCATTATACCCTCATCAAACAAAGTGTGCTGATTGCTAACCTATACGAAACAGTAATAAAACAAAGAAAGCAAACGTGGTAGCGATTCAGGACAGCATTGGTCTCGTCAAGAAATATTCAGCAATATAGTACTTCGTTTCTTTAAGTTACTTCTCATATGATCTTTTATATATCTACTCGTTAATTCTAAGTCAACGATATGACTTCAGGACTAACTGAATAATAAAATCGAGAAACCAACAAAGATAATATATATATGGTAAAATGCGTTGACAGTTACTAAAATTCAAATTTCCCAATTAAAATAAGCCAAAATATGAAGAAAACGTTTGAAATGTTCGTTGAACTGGAAGGGAGAAAGATTTTAAAAAAGATTTTTTCTTTCCAATTTAATCCTCAGCCGTCATTATTGGTTACCTAAAGTATGTTGCATGCTTTCAACATTTATTATTGATAGATACAACAACAAAAAATTACTCACCTACTGAGTTTGATGGAATTGTTGTACAATTTACCACAGTAAATCCTTGGACATTCCTATGTATTTGTCATTTACCTTCTCTAACACTGTAGTTGAGTTAATTGGTTTTATTATTTAGTTTATAATGTTATGTACCAATTGTTATTAAAAATGTTATAGGAACCTATAGACAATTTCCAATTGAAATTCTAAGGACCTTTTGTTAAAATATTTTCCTTAAGGGTCTATGTCGTATATCATTTGTATTTTAACGGCAAAAAAAATTTAATATTTCAACCTAAATGTTCCGCATAAATGGACGCTTGATTTTAATGTAATACAATTAAAGGAATAATACGTAATGTCAGAGCCCTAAGCATTCTTAGCAAGTTTATCTGCTGTTGTATAAAATGTAATCATCGAAAACAATTTAAACATTATCCCGAGCAAACGCCTTCTGTTCCTTGTCTCATACATTGACTACACGTAGTACGAGTAAATACATTCACCTCCCTTACTAAGTATATTTTCAACACTGTGTTTCGTCACATTGTTTTAAGTTGTTAATTACACGACGTGTTGATGATAGCGAGTCGAAATGCTTCAGATAAGAGTTCGGTATAACGGGAAACTTGTAGAGACTCGTAGTAGACTAAGAGTTTATCTTTAATAACAGGCAACGGTAATTTTGTTTGGTTTTCTCGATGTCTGTTTGTGCATCTGTTTACTAAAAGTGCTTATTATTCATCAAATAATTTTCTGTTTGGTTTTGGAATCACGTCTATTTCGACACTTATTTTCCCATCGAAGAGGAATTTAAAAAACACTCGTAAACAAATAACAATGTTATGGTTTTTTTTTAACTTATATTTAGGGGCTTTTATTCTATTGAATATATCGTTGATGAGATATTATTACAAAGTCATACAACATCTTTGCTTCTTCCGAACAGGGTTCTGCCAAAATGCTGTGTACAAATACCGATGTTTTGGCAATTAACATTCATAATACTCATCAACGACTCTCTTTCAATGCTATTCTTGGCACACTCCATCATTAAGTGATGCACATCATCAATTTTGCCACATAAATTGCAGTTTGGTGACTCCGCTTTCTTCATTAGATATGCACAAAACTTCCCGATGGATAGTGCCCTGAACGAAGTCTTAATGCTATTTTGACATATGGTCGATTTAAATTGCATTTGTTAAACCAAGGTATATGAAGAGGCTGACACTGTATTGTTTTATACCAAATACCTTTTTCTTTACTCCTTTCATCAAAGTACTCTCTCGAATCATTATAACAAATTTCTTTCAATTTTGACAACCTTTCCCAGTAATTTACTTTAACGTCCTTCAATATACCGTGCGTCGATCCTGACAATGTTATGGTTATTTTTAGAGATGTGAATGCCAAATTCTATAGAAACTATTAATCATTACAATAGATATGAATTCACAAGTATAATACGTCAGCATCGACTCCTGTGGCGGAGTAATAGAGTTCCGACTATCACTCTTTCGATGCGTATATTAATTCCCCTTATATAATATAGTTACTACGATTATCTTTCCTAGAAATATGTCATGCCCGTTGTTTTTTTTTTTGTACTGACTTACACTGTTGGTTCTTTAAGCCTCTACAGATTCACCGGATTACTAAGGGGAGCGCTTACGGCACTCACCCGAAACCCCATGCCCGTTGTTTAATTGCTCAACATCTTATACTTTAACTTGTGACACTGTAAAAACGAATTAAAACTAAACTCAATTTGAATTAACAACTGCTACTACGTCCTCCGATACCTCTTTATTGTTTATCTCTTAAATTTTGTTACACATAGGTCTTAGTGCAACAAAGACCTGTGATTTCTTTTTTAGTGTCATTGGCAACTGTTACAATTTATACATTGACGTAGGTGTGTATGATTAAACATTTCTTATTCAATAAATAGACAATGGTTATACGTTAGCCTTATATTTTCCTGCAACTTGTTCATCGTACCCTTTTGTTCATGTACCTCCTTCATATTAAACAAATGGATATATCATTCTGTCAATATAATTACTATAACATTGTTGTTAATACAAACCGTTTATGTAGTATGTGACATAAATAATAGGGAGAGACACATAATTATGTCGTTTCAGTTAATAAATGTTTTGATTTAGCCGTTTTTGTGTACGTAAGTTATACCTCTAACTACGACATGTCGTGAGAATGAGGTATTACTAAATAATTAACGGCTATACTAATTTCAAAACAGATTAATTCTACTGTAGTTCATTTAGATTTTCTTTGTATTTCCGAGAATCAATTATTTACTATGATATAAACAAATGTAATTGGAAATTAAATGTTAATTACTTATATGAAAAATAAACTTAGATGATTTTAGTTGCACGATATTATTTATTTACATAATAATAAAAAAAATGATTTGTTTCTTATACAATCGACTAGTCGAAGAATTTATTTAGGTCACTATTCGTCATACTTCATGCTTCTTATATCTACAGACTACAATATTTGTACAATACTCAATACAATTTATACCGTCAACAAAAGAAAATTAAAAGTAAATGCAGATAATAATAGATATATATATATTAACACGCGAAGAAATAACTAGTTTACTTAAACTCGTCAAATTATGTTATTACTAAACTGTATGTAAATTATCTACCGTAATTCTAATACTAGCTTTAACGTGTACTTCTTATATTATAAATATAGATAAAGCATTACAGCAAAACTGCACAATAATAATACTCCATAAAAAAACAATTCTTACACACATCGCAAATTACATTGGATTCCTGCCAATATTTCTTTTTAATATGTCCGTTTATTACAACGGAATTGAATGCGAAAAATACGAGTACATTTTTGGTTGCAATAGCTGTTATGGATATGTGATATATCTGTGACATATAAGATAAATATTCCTTTGTTTTTAAATTAATTTATCTTCTTTTACAAATAAAATGATAGAGGTCTGCCGTTATGTGCACCTCACGCAAAGACGACTGGACATTATTAATACATTTCAGTGGAATAATTTTAATTTCACTACTCTGACATTTGGTCCTTATACAAAAACAATATATCACGATAAAGTTTAAAAAATCTACGATTTGTCTGAGGACTACGCGTTCCGCGATTAGTATCTTCCTGTCTTAGAAAAGTGGGGCAAGCGGTGTGACGCTTATGTTTTTCCCTTTGTACATAAAATATATTATTAAGACAATAAACGATACAGATCATGTCGCGGGTATCAGCTTGTTATTTAATAAGGAAAAATCATTGAACGTAACATGTTCTTGAGTCTGTACTTAAGAACATTTTAAAAGAAGTTTAACGTCGCTTGATTGACGCCGTTCAAAGTACTTAAATAAACATGATCATAAACGTTCCATAACCATACAATACAAACACCATTACATAACTACCATAGCTGTCAAGTCTGCTTGAAGATCACAATTCGATTTATGTGTGTGTGTACCGTGCCTACCATAAGGTTTATTTTAGTCGATGACGTGTCAACGCTCGATTACATACGACAATTCATCTGCACACTGAATTCGATTCAAGGTCTCCGAATGTGGCCAAGATAGTTTGTTCACCACAAAGGATATGTGAACTGATTAACATCCAAAAAGATTCAAATTATCAGGTAATACGACGAATGAAACAAAGAGTAAAATCTTCAAGTATACGCACTAGACAATGCAACCTCGCAAGGTAGCATGGTGTCGCAATCTACGCCATCTTGGAAAACTGAGAAATTCCTTTCATTTGATATTGTTCTCGAATGAGTCACGCCCACGGACTTCACGAATGGTGTGAAACCCACCATTTGCTTGCTCACGCTCGCCGCTTTATGAAGATTAAGATAACAATTAATATATAATTAGGATACACATGGCAACAAAAAAACATGCCTGTCTTATCCTTTACTCGCGTTATTTGTAACGTGAATTAGAATAGACTAGTTGGTAGTCAAACCATAATAAATTCGACCATAATAAGGCCTACAAAGCTTTTCCTTTACGTGTCAATATTCATTATATCTATATTTATTTTTGATTTTTGTTTCCAAACTGTGAAAACTGTATTCAGTATTGTACAGACATTGTAGATTGTAGACATAAGAAGCATGAAGTATGCCTAATAGAGATATAAATAAATTCTTCTACTCGCCGATGCTATGGAAAGAAATGTATCTAATAGTTTTTTTTTTTTACATGAATGCCACTAAATCTTGTCAATAAATATAAGAAATTAGGAGAAAAAGAGCGAAGAAAAAGGAACTAAACAGTTCTATGGCTATCTATATATATACAAAATTTGTACAAATTGTAATATATGCCAATTGTATTTTACTACATTGCTGCCACCATACACTAGATGTAACACACGTCTAATAGCATGTGGATTTATAGTATATCTGAGTAAATCACACTGGACGCATATGATAAAACCGTCACAGTCACTCTCTTTTTGTTTATTGTCCTTTTGAGAATAAACGGGATTATATCCGGCTACTGAGAAGCTTGCAAGAGGGCATGACGATAACTACTGCTGATGGATTATAGATTTCTTGATGGTATCCGTTATTTTAGATTGATTATATTGTGCTTATCGTCAAGTACAGTGTTAATTTTCATGCCACAATATAGAATCATTAAATATCCTCATAATATTGTTAGACGTTAGTCCGATAAGACAAAAATTATATCAGTTTAATTATAAAAGAAAATACCAGAAAGAATACGCACATGATTCTAGTTAGTGGAGTTCCAAGAAGACAACTGAATGCATATATTTTGTAAATAACCAATAGTTGCATATTTTAAACGTTAAATAATTGTTTCCGACTATTAAATCTTGAGCTATAATTATCGTTTAACGGACGATGTTGAGCATTCTTAATTGTAATCAATAAATCAGATGTAACATACATCTTTAATTATTATTCTACGAACATCTCAATACAACAATTGAGCAATGGGGCTTATACCGCATACTGAGATCTTAATGAGTAGCGTAACAAATTGGCGCCTTTTGATTTACACATGCCGTGACCACAATGATGTTTTGGCCATTAAAATAACAAAATCGTCCTTGGATTCTATTGTTTTCGGAAGATTCGACTTTATATTCCAATCGAACAGTAGAATTAAAATTTTATTATAGCTATAACTTGTTAAATGTGTGGTAACCATGTGACGTAGTACCGATTTTTTAATGTCTGAAGTGTCCGCCATTTTGAGTGAAAATTCACGTCAGATTAATTTTTAAATTGTGTTTCACGAACTAAATTTTTTTATAGTAATTAAAAAGGAACGATATAATGAAAATGATTTATTTATCAATATACAATATTACAATCATTTTTATATAATTTTGGATTGTTTTAACCCTAACCTATGTATATATATATATATATATACTTGTTTATATTATCTACGATAATAATGGTAATATTTATTTTTATCTTTCTATTTAATATAGCAATATAAACTGCATTATATATAGGTTTGATGTCATCTTTAATTGATGTCAATCCGACGGTATGTTGTTTAGGAGCTATTCTAATCTTGCGCTCTGGCGTATGCTATTTAGTTGAAAGATTTATGAATTTTATTACTTTTGATGGACTGAGAAATTAAACATTGTTTTATTTGACACTAAATTATACCTACCAGTTAAAGTACAGTATTTATGAGAATCGACGAGGAGAGCTAGTAGCGGCATAGCTGAACCTCCACAGTCTGTGTAGAACATAGTTTATGATAAAAACAAATATTTACAAAACGCAAACCTAATTTTCGAATAAATTTCAAGTAAAATGAAAGTCTTTATCTTTAGATAATTGTAATATAAACAAAAAAAATTCTACGTCATTAAAACACCGGATTTGATTTTATCAGATTTATTGCAATTGTGTTCTAATTTACAGTAAGCAATATGGGATTTTTATCGGAAAAAATTAGACCGTCATTGAACTACAAATCGGAAATTTGTTAACTGTAATATTTCACCTATAGAAAAAAATCTATGGTTCCAACAAACAAAAATGAAATCTCGCATTTATTTATGGCAGTTGTTAATTTATGCTATTTTTTGGAAAGTCTGTCAATACTGTTTATTAAGAGTAAATAACTTAATACTCATTCACTGTTTTTGAACATGTTTCAGTCATTAGAACATGTCCTAGATAAGTTTTAGCGGGTAATACTTTTTGAATATCATAGTCTATTTATTAAGCAGATGTAAGGGTTATTTAATATCACGCTACGACCTTTAGGACACGAGAAATTACCATACAAAACATAGGTCAGAAAGGGCGCGGGGTATCGGGGACCGAAGGCGGGTTGGAAGGGATAAACTGAATGGCTACTCGAGTCAACAGTCTTTCTTTATACAGAACAAGCTATTGCTTGCAACTTCGCTCGCATTTATGTATATTTACTCTATACGTCGAGAACAGTATTTTGCTTTTGAAATTAAATGCACCCTGTGTCCTTTTCTGCCGCCTTGACAACATGTATGCAAAATTTCATGATGTTCGGTTGATTATTTAGACGTGAAAGCATGACAATTAAGGAAACAAACAAGCACACTCACCTTTATAATATTAAAACATATAACTAAGTTTCAATATATAGTCGAAGAACAGGATTGTACAACGTACGTACATACTCTATACTTTTATTGTTATGACCTCATCGAGTCAATTGTACTGGTTTACGGTAGTCCCCTCACACTCAAGACCAATCGGAGAGGTAACTGTGAAGATGCGTCATTGCACCCGCATTATCATAAATATACAATTCGACAACCGACATTTATACATCTACCGGGCACTTATTTTAAGAATGCGATACCTTTAGTTTACATCCACGTTCACGATTTCATATAAACAGCTTTTAGATTATTATATACCTAAAACGGTACTTGAAAGGTTTTCTATGAAAATTTATATACGCACAAATAATTATGTCGATACTGTCTTGAGTCAAGAGTACAATATTAATATGGATTAAGTGTTACCGTGTCTCGTCTATCACCCCTATCCTAATCAAATATAGGCTTGTTATAGTAAAATGGACAATCAAAATTCATCTCTATGTAGATGTTCTCGTAGTTCCCTATCACCTCTATCCTAATCAAAGACTTTGATATTACGTTACTAAATTAGATAGCACCTTGATATATCGTTCTCTAATTCCGACAATTTTTCGAGGTCCTGCAAATTTTCTCAAAATTTAACTGCTTATGTTAATTAAGGCAAAGGTGAATAAGGTTAGTTTTTTTCTGCAAACTACCTTCTTATCTTATATATAAATAAAACAATATGCTTCTGCCTTTGTGCGCGCATCATCCCTAAACTACTGGAAAGACTACGATCCACATTTTTGTTAGTTTTACATCTTAGTAATTTGATCCTAATAAAAAAAAAAATATTACGATATCTTCATTGTCATGTTCAAGTTTTAAGAAACTACGATTTCTATAAACACTACGCGTTCAGAGATGTGTTTTTTACCGTGGAAAAGCGGGGCAAGCGGTGTGATGCTTTTATTTTTCTCCTGTATATTGAGTTAATTAACGTCCCAGACGAAGTCACAGGTATCATCTAGTAGTCAAATAAGTACGTAAGCAAAAAGAGAATCTCAATGTCATAGTAATAATTAATTATATATAGAATGTAAGTGATACCATTATTTACAAAATCTACTTTTAAATCAATCAAGCTATAATCATTAATAATATGATTAGTATAAATATGTAGAGTAGTAACAAATAAAAAAAAAAAAAAATTGAATATTTACAAACGATTTACTTTGTCCTTTCTCATGTGAGAGTTCAAGCTACTTCACCTGTGATTTCACCGTGCTTTTGTGGTAATTGGATCATAAATGAAAGAGCGTACAATTTTTTCTTTATGTCTGCTTGATATGAAAGAAATATTCCCACGTTTCTTTGTACATTTCACTCAAAATACTCAACAAACACGCTCCCCCAATGCACGCAACGAATATTACGAACTTTGTTTGCAGTAGCGTACAAATAACAGTTATTGGGTGCGTTTACATTATAAAGACCTTTCCAGATCCTCACTGTAAAAACATAAAAATGTAAATGGAGACAGAACTGGGGGCCTTATGTTTCCCTAAGGTAAAAAACATTGATGAATTATATACTTATCAAATTTGACTGAAGCCTACGTTTTTTTGGTTCATTATAGTTTCATTTCATAAGGCAGTGGAATCATTTCCATTATCTACTTCGTGCAAACCTTTAGGATTAGCAACAATAACAAAATATTACCGTTACTCCTAATCACATTGATTAGATTATGTTAAAATAAAGACGCATGATGAAAATGGATAAAAGAATATACTCTATTCGTCTATTATCCAATTGGAATCATAAACTAAGTGAAGAGGAGTGGGAAGTAAATATTTTGAGATTCGACTCTCGTATAAAATAGACTTTGTATATTTAATATATATGTATTTAAAAGTAATTTTGACATCTTTCGAAGACAATACCGGCCAATAATATTAATATTACCCAAAAAATTGTGTTAACAGATAACCATCATTTTTTTACATTAAACTAGTCCCATACCTGCGTGACGAAGTTTCGTCTACTTTCCGCGCTTAAAACTAACCTCAAAATTCATTCCGATAAAATTCTCTTACGTCTATCATCACGCAGCCTGATAATTCGCAATACATGACTGATGTGTTCCCCTGTCTGCATTTACTGCAACCATAGACAAAACTTTGTCACGGTACACGTAAATATGGGAGTAGCATTAGAATGAATCAGTTATGCGCACCACGTATTCGGTTTCTTCTATTGTTGGCTAGGCTTCGCTTAATTTGGAATAAATAAATTTCTATGTGAGGTGGCTTCCAAATAAGTTTATAAGGTCCATCCACCCATTTAGCCAAAAGGCGTTTACTGTAAGATTGACCAGCTTACATTGCTGGTTCCCAGCAAGTTCTCATTACTATCACCAGGTCGTCGATGTAATTTGTGAAGAGTCTATCTACAATACGTGTTTGCGAAACGTACTCCACAAAACCACTTTAGCTCCTTTCAACCGTCCGTTCTACCTCGTGCCTCACCTAGTGCCACTAAGTGTGGTAATTTGAAAAAAAACTGTGTATCCTCATTTCTTATTCGATCACGTAGAAAACCTCCGGGAATAACTCTCTCCGTAGTCCGTTGAGCAGCCTCGAGACATCTTTTAAGACCCATCGTTAGAACCCGTGTATATTACTTTTCAACTCTTTTTGTTATTACACATAATCACAGTACAGATTGCGAGCGAGCAGTAAAGTTTAGTGCAAACAGCCCGTTTTATGTGCGCACACATCGTTAATCAAACACAATACAGCGCGAACTGCGAACTGTAAGCTGTGACTGTGACCTAGTTTGGCTAACGTTTAAATTTAATGCATATGTGTGTCGGATTAATTTAAAAACATCCTGTGTTCGACGTGTTTACTGTAGATTTCCTTTGAAACGAGTATATCTGTGGTTCCCATAATATAGTTAATACTAATTTAATTCTCTTATTATAAAATACTATGAAGTTGTTATCTGTTAGCAATAGTTTTTTTTTTTTAATATAATAATTTATGGCCGGTATTTTCTTCAAAACGTTTTTTTATCCGTATACAAAAAAATAAATCTACCAGTCCAACGTTATCTAGTTAATTATTTCATTATTTAATTACTTGTTACCAATCATTAACTTGGTATCCAACAAAGTTATGCTTATCATAAATGCTTACTTGATTTTTATGCTTTACGCTAAATTTTGTTAAATCTCTGAAATAGGCAATTCAACCCTCACGTAAATTTTGGTTTCCTCTCTTTTTGATTAAATTTCTCGTGTTCTAAGTATCGTTGCGTGATCTTCTTATACATCCTATAAGTTTCCCTAATAAATAGGCTATAAAATATAAAAAGCATTTTCCAAATATGTTTGATAGTTCGTTCTAGAAATAAGAGAGTCGAAACAAAGAAAAATAATGAGTACAACTCCCTCAGTTTTATAATACTAATATAGTAATATAAAGAATACAATAAATGATTTTTAGGTATTTTTTAGATACCATTATGAGATATCTCCAAAATCAGATAAAATGTTAATGTCGATAAAGATATAAAAATTTATAAGAACTAAACCGAAGATTTGAAGCGGCTCTATTTAAATTCAACAGATCTTTCATTACCTTCTATGTACTGTTAAGAATGTAGATAAAATTTCGCGGTTTTACTCTCGTAGACTCAAATTATGATATTGTCCAGTGTATTGAAGTAGTCAAAGACCAAAAGAGAACACCAACACAGCCCAAAGTTTTGTTTCCAAATCGTGCGAGAACTCGGTATATATAAGGTACATTGGTTTGTTTTTCACATAAGCAAACATTAACGCTTTTAATCTATCCGAAGTAGGTCAATGTCCTACCTTTAGACTAATGACGTTTCAGGTCACATTGTCGCTTCACGGCCCTTGATTTATGGGGCCACGGCATTTATAGACAATGAACCTTACATTTAATACTCTTTTAGGTATTGATTATTGTAAAACTAAAATTTCGTAAAGTAATGTCATTTGGTTGGTTGACATATAAATAGAATTGATGGTTGGACTGTTGTTTGTCCGAGCTAAACTCCGAAACGACTTTATCAGGGTATTATCTAGTCTAAAATATAATTACGCTTTTTTATAGTTGTTTCGTAGTAATGACAAAATCTCACAGAGGTAATATAAAACCGATTCTAGGGGTAAATACTCATAAGAAGATTAATATAAAAAAATACAGTCCACTATTAATCAAGATAAGACAAGCAGTTCATGAAAATAAAAGTAATCAAAATGAAGTCGCGAGCATCAGCTGGTTCATACATACAACATATCAACACCTTTAAGTACATTCTATTAATCGTTTTATATTTCTTATTATAATATAACGTTATTATAAATGAACAGTACATACAGTCCGCGCCAAACTTTTTGACCGCTCTGAACATGGCTGCGCAGAGCACAAATTTAGGTGTAAATACATAGTGCCGGGACGTCATGGTGCTAGTTAGCACGAGCCCGTGACGTCCCGTTATGGCAGTAGAGGGTACACCTTGGGGTTTTAGTGAGTATGAGTCTCACATTACCCGCTCTCCCCCCGGGAGGGTGTCGTATCCCATGATGGATTTCCCCACTTTAATTTAAAAAAAAAAACGTATAAATATGTATCATATTATATTGTATAACAACGAGGCAACTTAAGTATAAATAAATGCCGATTGCTATATATATAATCTTGTTTTGTGTCAAACTTTTGACGAGCCCGAACTTACGGCTATGTTCAGAGCGGTCAAAAAGATTGATGAGAACTGTAAATAGTTAGGTAATTTTCAAAAAATTCTTCTTTAGAGAGTATAATAAAACGGGCAGGAAATATTTGCAATTAACGTTCTATTTTTATATTTACTTACTACATATATATTTTCTATCGTGGATTTATTGCAGTTTAATACTATTTTATCTTTATAGTAGACATAAACAAAACCGTTATGAATGATTATTTCAATATTAAATATACTATTTATAGCAGTTGTTGTAATTAAATAAGTTTTCTTTTAACTATCATCGAGTAAAATTCATATAAAACTATAATTATGTACTCGTAAAATAAACGATTACACCAGTAAACTTCTCTATAGGAAAATGTATTAAATCGTATAACATCAGAAAATTAATTCTTATAAATTAAAATTATTTTATTATTTCAAACGAATAATAATCAAAAACGGCCTTCGAAAAACAGGTCCGAGTTTAATGTTTACTTCTAAGCGTTAAATTTTAGCACAATTTATAAAACAATGATTCGGTTTATAGTAAATGGAGTTGAAAACAATTACGGAGAATTTAGACCGCCTTATGCAATAGACAGGAAATCATAAAGGGAATTGAATTACGACTACTGTATAGGAGAGAACACAACAATTGACCTAACGATTCACGAAATTGTTATTTATTTTTAGCTATTCCGTTACATCCGAAATGTTTTCCATCTATAAACACAGTGTAACATAGTGGATATTACTAAGTACTAGTACGTTGCCCTTTTTTAGATTAGTTTCTCGTTACACAACCTTTTGATTAGGAGCTGGTGTCCGTAAATTCATTCTGTTGTTTTGTCTCATGCCAATTAATTTGCATTCTTTTATATTTTTATTATAACTTTGTCATTACCACATAATGCTATATTCGTTTACAGCCTTGAAGTTACATCTGTTAACTTGTATCATAGTGCTTATCTCCTATAAAAAACGTAACAATATATAGAATAATAGCTTTTGCCCGCAACTTCGTCGGTGTACAGTAGTAAGCACTATGAGTAATCTACTTTTTCTCCCAAGTATCTTCAATATCCACACGATTTCAATAATTAAAAAAAAACTGATCCGTGGTTTTGACGTGAAATGTAATATTTACATATCACAATTTAAGTAAATAGTTTAATGAATGAGTGGTAATTATTTATAACTATAGGGAATAATTTAATTTAAGCCATCACCAAGTTAACTTCATTATCATTCTATATTTTTTAGCAAAAGTATAAAAGTGAGTTCTATATCCCTTACTGAAGTAATGATTGATTCTCCATGAAAACTTTCACTCCCTTAAGGAATGATTTTCAGGATAACATTATCCAGGGTCCTTTTCCGAGGATTTCAGACTATCTCCATGCCAAATTTTATCTAAAGTGCTATAGCGATTTAAGAGTAAAAATGCAACAAACAAACGATCAAATTTTATATACTACATATTGTCAGCGGCACAGAAGAGGACATGGATTACATTGGATCCAGAAGTAAAATACTTCTCTCGAGGGATAGGTCAAATCTATATTAACACGAAGCAGCGAACAAAAGATAGTGTATTATATTAATATGGATGTAATTAATACTCGAAAAAGTCCTCTATCTGCCAATTAAGTTTTCCTCAGAACTGCTTTTTCCTTGTGGAGATTAGTCCGAACAAAGAATAAACTATTTAATTACATTTAATATACATATACAATTATATTAAATCATCCTATTAGATGTAATTAACAATAACTTCATTTATCCTGTCCTCTTAATGGTAACAATAAGTATGTATCATTTGCCTACATAATTCTAAATGATATGCACAGAAAGTTAAAAATATTAAACTTTTTTTTCTTGCCGTCTAAATGTTTTAAATCAAAGATTTATTAAATTTACAAAGGCCTTTCAGTGACTAGATAAAGTGTACTACTATATTGTGGTGGGCGTTCCTTACATTCTCGCATTTATGATTGCCAGCATTGGTATTGCCCACTTCACTCTGATTGCGGTATAGAATCTGTAACCCCGATGACATCATCAGCTTGTATATTAGGTTCGTCAAAATCATCGCTTCACAAGCTATACAATGCATCTGTGTAAAGGAAAGAGTCCATTTTTAAACCATTAAACTGAATATAAGTTCCACTCAACATTTAAATCACGCCTGCGCTTCAAATATATACAATATTGCACGTGCACTCTGCAAGTGTAAATATTAGGTTTTAGCTGACGTTATAAATACCAAGGTTCTGAATAAGATCTAACAAATTTTCAATGACGTCGACTTGTTTTCCTAGAAGTGTATATTTTTTTGCTTCACGTACAATTGAATTAATACATCGAATGTCTTATTGTAATATATTGAAATTGAAAATATATTTTACAATTTTTCCTCATGCTTTCTACATCTAATTGGACCTATCAGTTGGAAGCAGTACTGTATTTCTGGATAAAATATATACAATTCGGAACATGTATTCAAAATTGTATGATCAGCTACACATATTTTAAGGTCTAAAAGTGTAACAAAGAAATTCACATTTCCATTTATAATACTTCTTAGGTGTTTTAAAAAGACTAAATAACTTCGGTAGTCGCGAGTCTTACTAACTTAGAGTTTAAAACGAAATTAACTGAAATAACTGGCAACGTACAAAAACAGCAGCCTTTTCCAAAGTGGAAAGTACAACAAGTTAGTTAGCTATTGATAAAAAGCGTAATGAAACCCGTCATCAAAGTGTGGTGTTGCAAAAGCAGGCAACCGACGCGGCTTGTGCCAAAGCTGTAACAGAACAGGTTTGTCTGGTACATACAGATGTACCGACTGTCGCCAACACAACCACCTGGCATCCGCAGATGTATATATTTTTTTATGTATATATTTTGTTACACATTTATATTAACAAACAACAAGCACAAGGACTTTACAATTAGGTCAGCTGAAGTATTCATCTCTTAAGGTAAACGTGTCTGTTTGCACAGAAAAAACTATCTCGGCGTTATCTTTCAATTCTTCATCGTCACTTTACTCTTTTATCTATGATAGCTTAATAACTAGTTTGAAACCTTTACATTTCATTTTATTACTAGCGGCGCGCTCCGGCTTCGTACGGGTATAAAATATATAGCCTATGTCATTCACTGAAAAAATGGTTAAAATCGATCCAGTAGTTTTGATTTATTCGTTACGGCCAGTGGCTCACACGCGTTAAATTTGGAGTAACCTCAAAAATAACAGTATTTCTCCACTATTTAATTTATGTTATTATACATATAAACCGTCCTTTTCAATCACTCTATCTATTAAAAAAAACCGCATCAAAATCCGTTGCGTAGTTTTAAAGATTTAAGCATACATAGGGATATAGGTGCAGAGAAAGCGACTTTAATGTATACTATGTAGTGATTTAAAAAATCTCATCTAATTTCTTTTCTATTTATATTTATTTCACTATCGCGGAGTATAGCTGCTGAAGCAATTATACACCAATTCATATTCGTCTGTTAGTAGACGTAATTTTGTTATACTTTTAGTTTACCCGATAAAGATGTTGTAGCGGCGTTTGCGATAGCACACTACTTATTAATGTGAACTTAATAAAAAAACTTTGTGATTTGTTGAGATTTAATTCCGTTCTACAATTTTAACGTGTGCGGGCGTTTCGTATCTAGTTCTTGACTGTGACGTTTGTGCGGATGCAACTTCAGGTCGCTCGTCGTTTAACGTTTCGTTCCGAAACAGATGTTGTATATTTTAATGTATGCCAAATATCCCATACAAAGATAATAATAAAAAAACGCTTGCCAGTAAAATACACATACAAACATAAAATATATGGTAATAATAATTATACTTCGACCTCTAAATCATAAATGCCTTTAATAAATATAAGTAGTTTAAATATATCGCTTGAAAATATCAGAAAAAGTCTACCAACCTCTAAATACTGACTCGACAATTCGAGTACATATTTCTGAAGTGCCCTTTACAAAGAAATACGTTTTTATGTCTGCAGCATTCAATTGTAACTGAATAAGGACCATGACAACAAGGTTCCCAGTCCGCCGAAACGTAAACAGAACTCATCAGACGTATCGTATTATTACACATACATTTACATAAATTATTTTCATAATGATATATGTTCAACCAGGTGGCCGCGATTGTAATATGATACTGTAAAAAATATTATCTCTCCGATAACATGTTTCGCAGGACGTAGATCGGGAGGTGGTCTTGTTAATTGCAATTAGGTATTAAAAATCGTAAAAATGTTAAGACAGCTACAGTTTTTTTTATATAAATTATATCATACGGATATAAATTCATGGGGTATTTACGTAAAGGTCGTCAATGCTCACAGCCTGTGTTTTCTATCGACATTGCCAAAGTTTATTTTTTGTCATGGCATGCTTATTTTTTATCGTGGCAATTTTACACAGACTCACGACAGATTCACTGGGAAAGTCCTTATTCGATGCTCATGACGCATGACTGGATAAGAACGCTGTTTTTTTACGGTAGGAAGTCCTTTCCCTTTTTATAGTCTTATGAAATTCCTGTGACTTTTTACGTACCCTCCCATGTATAGTGGAAAAGTGTGTACATCTGTTTTCCTTAAAATGACTGTCACCAAAAGTAATGGCTA
Source organism: Antheraea assamensis (assembly GCA_035772565.1). NCBI lineage: Eukaryota > Metazoa > Arthropoda > Insecta > Lepidoptera > Saturniidae > Antheraea > Antheraea assamensis. The sequence continues at coordinate 102,903 of JAQQSE010000145.1, forward strand.
TCTACTAAACATTAGTATTGAATAATTACACGTTTTTTTTTATTAACTTGGAACTTAAGTAACTTAACCTACTAACTTAAGTTGTAACTAGCTTATAACTATAACTTATAATTAATAACGTATATTCGTTATTATGTATACCTTCACCCTACATTACAAAAACTAGACACTTGGAATAACTACGGCCTCATTGAATTTAAACTAACAAAATTGTTTGTGTGAACATCGAATGAAAAACCTTCGCAGAAATGTATATGCAGTAATTTAATAACTTACAATCTAACCCGACACTGGATTAGAGCAAAGGGAACAGTCCCTTTCAGCACCAAATGACATGGGACACTAAAATAATTAGACTAAAATAAAGCGCAAAATAATTCTATAAAAGATTGATTATTGACAAGTTTATTTACTATTACAAGATTATTTACTATTAGCTGACTCCCACCCGTTTCGTTGGGCATTAAAAAAAATAGAAAACGGTCAATCGAATTCAAATAATCAATAGCTTAAAACCGTCTACGAAAAATTACTCATCGAATGATCTCTTGCCGATATGTTCAGTAATTTTGAACCTCAAAAAACTGTATTTTAATTTTACACGCATTTAATATTACAATTTATTTAAGAGAGATTGAAAAAAAAAGAATAAGTGAAAGCGTTGTTCAACACAAAGTACTCCGATAGAAGTATCTTGCCCCACATTAATATAATAAGCCTAGGGCTGACACTGGGTAGAATTTCTTCTTTGAAATATATCTATTCAAACGTAACTAAGTATCGACCTTAGACCAGGATAACACATATGTGTTACAAAATGTTACGCTTTTGCTATACCCTAGCATTGTGGTAGGACCATTTCTAGAACGCATCTCGTTGTTGCTTAAATTAAAAATATATAACCAAGCACTTGTACATCTTTGCCAGCAGCTACACTTAAAAGATTGTCTAGTTTAAGGCCGGCAACACACTTGCGACTCCCCTGGTGTTGCTAGTGTCTATGGACGGCGGTAATCACTTACGATTAGGTAACTCACCTGTTCGTTTATCCCCTATAATATAAAAAAGTCGCTCATAGATAGGTACTTAACAAGAGGCGAGATTTAAACGTCAAATCAATAAATTATGAATAGATAGGTTAAATGAATGCACTGAGTGACGGAAACGTAACCGCTGTGCAGTTTCCGTTTTGGCACGTATTTTTTTTATTTAAACTATGGTCTTTGATGGTGTTTAGCCCATAATTTAATAACAATAAAATGATTTTTTTTTCATGATGCTATAATCAATATTACTTTTGAAGTTGTTCAATTTCTTTAATCACGACGTGTGTGTATTAGTGACACCGAATAAAAAACGTTTTTTTTTAATTCATATTTGCTTCTATGACATCATTTTTTTTTAATTCTGTGAATTTTCTTTGAGTAAGTTAAACATGTCATAGACATAATTCATATATAAGTAATATAAATTTACTTATTTCACTTTACCGCACGCATTTATATATGTTTTATTAATTAATTATATATTACATGATATCAATTTTTTTTAATTTAGCGGTTAAATTAATAATAATATAATAAATGGTCGCAGTAAAAGTCTATTTCATATTTCTTTCTATAAAAATAACATTTCTTTTAACAATCCGATTGCTAACATATGCCGCTCATATAATAATATCACACATTGTGTCACTTGCAGTACCGATATTGACATAGACATCTTTCACCTAAGTCTGAGTCAATTTCGAAGCGTAGTATATAAATACAAATTATCATTCTAATATTGTATAATTTAAAATAGGATACTTGTATATGTTTGTATGATTGTATTTTATTTAGCATAGATGTGCATGCATATAAATTTGGATAATATAGCAGACTAAAAAAAAAAACACTATTAATAATAACTGTAAACATGTATACTTATTATCTGTAATGTGTGCCTTATAAAATAAATAAATACGAGGATTCATTGACCGGTAGGTAATTAATGTATTAATCATATGTTTTATATATTTAGTTTCCTTATTTCTGTAATTAATGTAACAACATTGTATTAAATAAATAATAAAATACTATAATAGCCGATATTTTTGAAATAGAATAGAATAGTATTTCGTTAAGCGTTTTTTAAATATACATTTTATCAATAATTATGTTTAACCTTAAATAAATGTCGAAAGAAAAAGTCTAGTTTTGTTGTCAGAATAGCCTTCTAGTTATCCAAAGACCGGGTTACGTTTCCTTATCGAATCCATCATAATAAACTAGGCCGTTGACAAGCTGTACGTATGTGTGTGTATTCACGTAGCGTGCTTTATGAGTATGAATCATAAAGGTATCCTCTCAAAATGGATTTATACTTTCGAATTTTTATTTTCATAAGGTATACACTATTTTTACGCATTGATGTATTCAAAACAACATGTAATAAACGGCACATCAAACAACGAGTAGGCTGTAAGAATATTTTGAGGTTAGGTTAGGTTATTACCCATTAGACTCTGACAAATATTGTCTAGTTAATATAAATGCAATTTTTAAGCTTATCAATATATCAAAATGGAAGTTAATCATGTTAAAGTATACATTTATGATCCTTACTTACGTTTTGTTCGTGTATCAAAAGTTTAAATAGCAGTGGATGTGAGTTGGACATAACTGTTAGCTCACCGGTCATTAGCAGCGATGAGCAAATAGTCTCCAATGGGTCAGAACAACTTCAGAATATATTAAATTTTTATACAGCGCAACTGCATACTAAACTTAAGGTAGGTAGGTTACTATACAAGCTTCTTTATTAATAATTATTTTTATCGTTCTAAGCACTGCTACGAATTTGTACTTATGTGATTACTTTGAAACGTGCACTGCATTTGTAAGTACAACACTGATGTGGAAAACACCTAAGCCATTTTATAAAACGGTAATCCCAATCTATAAATGTAATAGAATTGTAAATTTTACGTCTGTGAACATACATTGAAAATTATAAAGGCATGTTAAAGGATCTAGCCTTGTACCAAATTACAATAAAATAATTAAATGACAGTCCATATTGATTCCCGTAGAACATAAGCGTAGTCACATGAACGAAGTTAGAACAATATAAAGATTGAATACAATTGAATGATTATGAATTAAAGTAATGAATGAATTGTTTAATAATAAATACCCCATGTTCGTATAAAACTGGAAATTAATAATTTTATGAAGAATATATATTAGATGAATTTAAGTAGTATTGTCACTAAACTGGATTGGTAATATGATTAAAAAAAATTAAAATTAGAAATAATGTATAAAAAAATGTATCATAAATAGGGTTTACTCTAAGACGTATAAAATCAAATACGACAAAGTAGGTTATAAAAAATAAGATATGTACGTGAAAACAATAGTTTCTTCTTAACGTTGTTGATATCGATTGGTTTAAATTCATTCCGAAATTGTAAAATATTCACCATGATTGTCTATGAATTGAATTAAAATTACTAAGAAATTTTTTTTTTCAATCATCAAGTTACACGTTTAACTTACTTTATTGGGTTTATTTTTATACTGACTTATTTGAATATTATCCAAGCTACACACCGTAAAACCATTGTTTCATTTAAGTACGAAATAATAAGGTAGAATGCTATAGGTATAATGTGTTAGTTGAATTTTAGTAAATTTGCACAGTAACTGCCATTAAATTACTCTTTCGGTGACGTGCAAGTAACCGTCAAGGTGAATAACTAATGTTAATTCTAAAATAATGAACAATCTCATTAGTCATAAAATTTTTAGAATCGTCGCTCAGTTTTGAAGTGACCATAGATACCTATATACCATAGATACTAATCTTGGGCAAAAAAAATCAAAATTCGTTCTTCATTGACATTTCTTTGATTACATCAATCAAAATATCTTTAGCAGATAAATCGGTATCAAAGTTTTTGTTTTGTATTTACTATTGTGAGATTGAAATTCTTTGACGATTGAATTTTTATTAAAGAGTTATTCGATTCTATTTCTGCGAGTTTGAATTCAGTGAACCAATGTTCTTGCTTCGACTTTAAGAAAATACATGTAAGCCGCAAGTTCAAGCATCTATAAAACAATACTGATATACGTATGTTGTTTATACTTTAATATATATAACTAGCTGGCGTCCGCGAGCTTCTTTCCGTAAAAATGATATTTATGAGAATTATTTTAACTGAATGGAATGTGGGTAAAAAAAATTAAACTGTAATTTTGTCATTAGTCCTTAATCCTTTCAAGGATTTAAACGAAGTGTACCATTACTGCTAGAGAATGAACTAGATTGTACTATAAACAATCTTCTGTTTGTTACTATACAAAATCTCGTCAAAATTGCTTTAGCCGTTTCCGAGATAAGGCCGGATAAACAACAGACTCTTTAATTATATTCATATACTCGTATATATATATAGATTTACCTTGTTGAGTTTATGATTCATTTATCAGAAGCAAAACAAGAATTACGATATTCGCAAAGTAAGAAAACTAAAAAAGATTATGTCGTATAAAATAAGAAAATAATTAATTAGAATTATATTATTAAATTATGATTATTACTTTATAGCAATTCTCGAATACAACTATAATAAATACGAAACTACGATATAATTAAAATTATACTCAATAAAATATCCATATTTACAAATATATATATTGGAATAATTAATTATACCGAAAATTATCTTTTTCGATATATCTTTTAATTAACAGTTTCCCGCTTATTAATAACATTTTAGAAATCATCTTTTAATAAAAAAATAACCACTTATGTACTAAAAATTATGCTATTTGAGAATTAGTTTTATATTCCTTCCTATATGACTTACGACACGTTGCTCGACCGGCTAGACCATAAACCAGTATTAGTACTTAGTAGTTTACTGGCCACGCCTCTCTTTAGGGCTGGCACTTCTCCTTACAATTTTTAAAATAACACTCTATCCGGATATATATGCATGATTCTTCTTTTAAACATGTGTGTATTCTCCACGGAGATTTTCATACATTTTTGGTATATTTGATAATATATACAGCAAGTACCCCCTACAAGGGTATTATTAATGCAGTAAAATATTTCAATAATCATCATTTATTAAACATCCTGATATATTTTCGAAGGGAAAAAACGTTAACAAGAATTGTGTATTTCAGACACACAGAGGCGCAGGTATAGCTTTTATTTTAAATATGTTATTTTTATATCAAATTTCAAGTTGCGATGCTTCACTTTTTCCCGCACAATTTCACAAGAAATTCACTTTACGATTTCATTATTAAAAATTAGCTGAATCATTGGAACTTAACAAATCAGAGTCAGCCCTATGACAACCTCAAAACTTTGTCGCGACGATGAATCGATGTCCACGAGCAATGTACTTGATTATCGATATAATTCGAATGCAGAATCGATATAGGAATTGGAACGTGAACACTGGCGCGGGGCATATTCATCATTTGGCCAGTGACCCGTGCCATCTGTTCCATTGATGCTTTTACTTTTATCCCGTCTTGTGATCATAGTGTTTCACCTACATTTATTTTTATAACTCATTGCTACTGTTTTCATTTCTTCAGTTGGTACAATAGAAGTAAGACATTTTCATTGGCATATCTTCTATATATAGACTAAGATAAAAGAGTTCAATATTTCTTTCTCAATCAATTTTTCTTTTGTTTGGTAGATGTTGATGAGTGTTAGTGTTATCAATGTTTAAAACTGTTTTATTTCTTACTATCGATGAGTCCGAAGCCTTTATTAATATGTTTCTATTCGTCATACTTCACGCTACTTACGTCTGCAATGTAAAATATTACTACAATACTCAATAGACTTTTTATCAGAATAAAAAAAAAACACAATAATATGCTACATATTAATTAATATTTCCATAAAAACTTTTTTATTAACTATTACGAAGACTTAGAAGAAAATTATCAAGAATTTTGTGTATGAATTATAATTTAATTAAAAATTTACTTATCGTTACTTTTCATTATTTGCAGATTCTTATCCACACGATATTAAGCGGCTGAACAGGTTCTGAGGTGAGAATATTTTAAGTTTTTTTATATAAAATAATTTCAAAGGCGATTATCAAATTCAACCATTGGATAATCTTTTTATTTATTAAATATTACTAATTGGTTCATTCCTCCGGAAATTAGAAAGATAGTTATAGTTAAAAAGTGACTTCAAAATCAAATCAAACGTCGTGAAAACTTACCTTTTATTATTCATTCCATCAATTTTATATGTATATTATCACAACGGATATTTTATATATTTAAGTAAAATTCAATAAACAAATTGAGTTTTATTTAAATGTCTCCTTTTAACAAATGTCTAGGTTAGATAATGGAAATAATTATTATTTTAATCGTATTTTCTTAATGTCAAGGTGGTCAATTTGTATCTCATTAAGATGATTCTGTTTTAGTAATATATTCACAGTGAAAATACCACACGAAAAAATACTTGTAGATAATATTTATAAGTAAGATATTAGTATTATTTTTATTAATTCATTAGTTTTTTAAAATACATATAGCTAACAACAAATCTACGGTTGAATTTATACGTTACAATATAAGTGTTATTTTTAGAAGATATTTTAAGTTTTAATAACAACTACTCTGTATGTTATGTTCCGTTTTTATTGGAATATAGTTCCTTAACGCACGGTACAGACTTGACGGATGAGGGCTTGGCGAAAAAAAGTGTAAAAGTTTTCCATCACAACCCTTTCTGCGCGCTTATTGGTTCAAGGCAGCCAAACATAGTTTGTATAGGGAATACGCGTCAGCTGTTTCGTAGCGTATTATGTGCAGTTGTGTATTTATACTTATGTTCATCTGATGAAATTTATAATGAATTTGATGTAACAAATAATGTACAATAGAGTGTTTATCTTCACAACTCGAAGAAATATATTAATTACTAAATTTCCTACCATTCCTTCTATTTATTAGTTATTTCTGCGTTTCATTAAAATGCTCTCAGACCCTAGTAATTAATTTATTTGTATTTGTTAACCAATAATATAATACGTTTATTAATAATAAAATACTACGAAAGGAACTTTCTTCTAACAGAGTGTTTCACAACAATCATTTTTTTTTGGCTCTGAAGAATGATTGTATTGTGGCGGCTATACTATCAAAATGGCGTCTGCCGGTTGAAGAATTTCTAGGAATAGAATCGTCATCGTCACGCTGACCTGTAGTATCACGGTTGAAGGTACGAAGTAGGTAAATGGTACAACGTACTACTCGTTAAACATGAGGCACCGAGACAGGTCAATACATCTTGGTTTTTACAATATGTATGATGTTCGCGCTTTAGTTTAATGACACATTACATCGTGTGTCAAAATTACCTAAAGAAGACAGAAAGTAAAAAGTCAATGCACCGTTTGCCTTAAAGGGAGTTAAGCGATTGCGACAATTATATTAATAAAACGGTAATTTGAATATAATTAAACTCAATTAATGCCTACGTTGGGTATTTCGAACGTTTGCAGTGTGAACGGACCGCTGGTTGAAGTTTCTGCATAAACTAACTTTTAACGTCGATTACAAACTAACGTTCTATCAGGTGCATAACGAATTTGCATTCAAGCTGAATCATGAATATCAAAATAGGTCATCGGACAGGATTATAAATCCCCATTACATTGTTCTATCGTACGTCGTTCCGGTGACTCCCTATATGCATTTTTGCACGCCCCGTGCCGTCGTTATGCCCCCCCCATCGTTGATTGTATGCAAAATAAATCATATATCTAGCTAAAGACAAACGTTTAATATTCGCAGTTTATGACACAGGTGTAGGAAAATGCGATACCGATTTATTAAGTTACTAACTAATGCCCGCGGTACTTTATTCATTGACTTTATTTTTTTTTATTGTTTCACGGGAAGTACATGTTTTATCTTTATGGAATGTTAACGGCCTATTATTATTTATTGTAATTTTATTCTTACTACTTAACCCATATATATGTTGTATTGTTTTTAAGCATCTATGTTGTTTAAGTCCACTTAAAAGTTCTTTACATGATACTAGCAGGGCCGACGGACGTTGTACTACCCTGATAATAAAAAAATATATACTTAAGGCGGCTTAACTTTTTCCTATCCTTTCAACTATTATCATAGTATTTCAACCAATTTACACAAAACCTTAACAAATTATATACGTAAACCTTCCTCATGAATTACTCTATCTATTGGTGAAGAGCATATTACAATCCGTTCAGTTAGTTTTTGAGTTTAACGCGAACATACAGACAGACGCGGCGGACGATTTTGTTTTATAATATGTAGTATTTAAAAATCTTGTAATAATTTCAGCCGTAACGGAGATTATCTCAGACGGACAACTGACACGTCAATTTTATTTATATGTGTATAACGGAAATATAACAATCCGAATAAAGCAAGAATAGAATAACATCAGCAGATCAACTTTCAAGTGAGGATAATTAATTTGTTACTACTTGTGTTCGTCCAGTGGTCAGAATTCCATAATATAAATTACAAAGTTCTTCACTACGTATTAACCCCTGGACTGTCCAAAACCATAAAGAGTAGTAATAATATTCGTCCAACAGGACAGGCGAAGGAGTTCATCCATACTGCCAATTCTGAAGTTGTCAATTTAAGTAATTAAACCATAAAGATTTAAGTTCCATACAAACAAATGTAGAACTTATGAGGCACAGGTCAACAAACTGTTGGCAGCATAAACTTTAAAAAAATACCTGATTTATTACAAAACTTTGAAAAATGATGTATTGTAAAATTATAATTTTTACGTAAAAGGTATTTTTAAATTATTTTTAACATTTGTACGTACTTTTTTTTACTAAACCATGATATTTACAATGGTTTCGATGTTGTGAAATTAAAAACATAATCTGCCATTTTGAGATCTGAGTCTTAAAAAAACAGCCGAGGGGTTAACCTAGATACTGTTATCTGTATTTCTCTTTACTTAGACTACTTACTGAGAATTATAATGGCTTCGGTTCATCGATGATATGAAAAAAAAAACTATTTCCAATTTATTTCATTGATAACACTAAAGAGTACTAATAGCTTTTAAACAAAACAAAATTAAAGAACGACGGTTAACAAACAGAAGAGAAAAACGTAAAAACGTACGGAACTGTTTTATCTTTGCTTAATTATTAAATTTAAAAAGTTCAAATACTTTACAAATAAACACATTCCGTTTTTTTTTTTTGCTTCCAACTGACTACACTGTTGGCTTGACAGGCCTCTACAGTTTCACCAGACTACAAAACAATCAACGAGTTGTAAACACTTATATAATGTAATAAGTACGTAAGGGTAATAACATTTCCGCGTCAAAATATAAACCACGACATTTAAGTTTATTATCATCTTATTTACATGTAATTAAGCGTTTAATAAGTATCAATAAACATAATGGACTAATTTAAACAATCTAAATACCATAACGTTAGTCAAATTACTGGATTATTCAATACTATTTCAATTATTCATACAATATTTAAACTCGGGGAAAATATGTAACACAAATCGAATAGCTGGTCGCGTGGCACGGGGTGAGTTGTTTACGTTGGAAAAATATCTGCCAATAACGCGTCAAGGACACGGTTCATTACTGATTTATTCAATTCATCTTATATTAAAATAACAAGGTGTGATTTGTATGTGTGCGTGTGATATTATACACTCATGATATATGGAAGAATATACTTATCGTATATCTCGGCAACAAGTCAGTTGTCTACATACAACAATGAATAACAGAGCACACAGTTATACCAAATGTTATATATAAATGACCTTAGGGTTATATCGTGTCATTTGGGATAACGTTTATCTTAATATCGGGTGAGATTGTGGTCGAAAGATCGATGTATGAAGTTTCCAAAAGGATTTTTTTTTTGTTCGAACTGACCTACACTGTTAGCCTGGCAAGGTCGCTACAGTTTCACCGGAAAAAAAGGAACCTGTACATACTTTATAGTTTTCTACCGTTGGACCACAATCTCATCTGATGTTAAATGACGAGGTGGTGTAAGATGGTAAAGACTTTAAAATTAGAGAACTAGCTCTCAGATGCAACCGCTGAAATACACCTATTGATGCTTGGCAACAGATTTTCAATTTGAAGATGGTAGTTAGACAAGCGGGTTTAGAAAAAGCCTTACCTTCATGCTATGGTTTCATCACAATGTTTTCCTTTACCGAAAGTTTCGGCTCATTCGTGAGGATTCGAACCTATGTCGTTCCATGTGATGTCCGAACACGTTTACCACTGAGCCATCATTATTAATATTTTTAAACTTAAACAAGACACTGGCAAATGCCTTCAATCATGCCATGCCAAAATGAAGAAAATAATTTGTGCTGTCACACACTTTTCAGACTTATCGACATGAGCTGGTCTCTCCACAGAGATAATAAAATTAATAACTATTTTTTATACGTCTGCAGATTTGGCGCCATTTCTAATTTCTTTTTGCTCACAATCTTAAAACTCATTCGAATTAAATATGTTCTCATTTACCGTCGCTAAACTTTTAGTATATTTTTTTATTGTTTGATGTCATATCTAATTTCGTTTTTCTTCTAATATCGAGTTGAAAATAAAACTCTGTCTGATAAAATGTACATTCTTAAAATATATGGTGACAATATGACAAAATATAGCCATAATGATTCCTCTATCGAGTTAGAAATTGAGGATTATAAATATATTGTACACGTATTTTAAATCTTATCTATGTGATGCAGTGCTTGTTCTAATGATTGATAGAGATCATAAATTATTCTCGAACTTTTCTGTTATGACTGCAATGATTGTGAGAAAAGATTGTAAGATGTGTTTTATGCAAAATGGCGGAATTTAATATTATTTATCTGCCCTTGTCGTGACACGTAGATATTATCTTCTCTGTCGATATGTAGATGATTATGCAGTCATATGTGTAAAGTACATAAAATACATAATATAACACAATAACATATTTTACACCTTAATACATGTTGGCATACATATGTTAAGTATGTAAACCATATATACAGTTAGCAGAAGTTTGAAATTTAATCATACTTTTTACAGTAATACTTTGATGACATTCTATTTGCCTACAAAATATGGTTTACCTATAAAATAAAGTAAATTAAATTAAAGTATAATCTCTGAAACGATTAAACCGATTTTGACGATACATATATTCGCAGATAGAGAACTTTTCAAAATTAAGGCAAATTCTTATAACGCTTTCCTGTAAAGATTAAACAATAATTATAAAATTTAATACAGGCAATTTAGCCTGGGTAAAATAGGTGGAGGTATGATTTAAAATATATTAACGACAAAAATACAACGAAGATAATAAAATACAGCCCAGTATAAATTCAGATAATACATGCACTTCAAATAAGACAACGAAACCAACCAACCACAAACCAATATCCAGCCCAGTATAAATTCAGATAATAACGCACTTCAAATAAGACAACAAAAGCAACCAACCACAAAGCAAAATACAGCCCAGTATAAATCCAGATAATAACGCACTTCAAATAAGACAACAAAAGCAACCAACCACAAAGCAAAATACAGCCCAGTATAAATCCAGATAATAACGCACTTCAAATAAGACAACAAAAGCAACCAACCACAAAGCAAAATACAGCCCAGTATAAATCCACATAATAACGCCCTTCAAGTAAGACAACAAAAGCAACCAACCACAAAGCAAAATAACAGCCCAGTATAAATCCAGATTAATATACGCACTTTAAATAAGAAAACGAAAGCAACCAACCACAAACCATAATACAACGAAGTCGTGGACATTAGATAATTTAAATTACAATCAAGTAAATGAGTGGAATCGTACATTATATTTTATCAAACGGTTGTTCGAAATATTAAAATGTTTGCGACTCAATGATATAGTTTATAAAGACTTTGAATAAATTATACCACAGGTGTTTATAAAACACCTTTGGTATAGGTAGGTGTGTTTAAATGGAAAATTTAAACTCAATATTTAAAAACATATACATATTTGCTAAGGTAGATAGACAATATGTAACTTTAAAAACTGATTTGTATGTCTGGCATTAACCGTAAATACTTATGACTCCTCACCACGCAAGTATGAGAGTAACAAAATTGGTAAAATATTGTATATACTTTGCTGTGTGATGCTACCAAATGTATTATAATGTAAAGAATTGAACGAAAATGGTGATGTCAAATGAATACTCAAAGTCAACAAGTATATGTATATACTTACTTATAACTTATTTCACAATGTCATCATAGTTTTTTCGGAGAATTATGCATCAGTGCAACATTTTAAAGACATATCCCCGCCAATGTTATCGTATGAAAATATTTGGTGAAAGTCGTTTTGGTTCAATGGTTATATTGCTGAGATCAGTAGATATGTTAATTCACCAAATTAAATAGAACCTATTTCAAGCATTGACATATGGCACATATTCTTTGTTTAATTCGCGTCCAACACGTAACTTTTGTGATTTATAGGTTTTAGCGTTTTGCCCCAATTCCACGTGACAAATAGTAAAGGACAATGTGGCGCTAAACCTAGAAGACTGGCTCTCAGGAGCAGCTGCCGGAATACTTATAAGTGGTTGGAGACTGATTTTCAACTTTAGGGGAGCGGTAATAACTCCATACTGCTATAGTTTCATCATAATGTTTTCCTGTACTTTTGTTTTTCGAACTGACTATACTGCTATCCTCACCAGGCCTCTACAGTTTCACTGGATTACGGTTTTTCTTCACCGAAAGTTCCGGTTTATATGCAAATCTTTAACCTACGTCGGAAGTCCAAATATACTATCAATGAGACATAAACACTATATAAGTTCGAATCTAATTAATTGTATTATCGAGAAAGGAAAATATCTTAACAGATTTGGAAGCTTAAAGGTAGTTCTCATGTTGTAGATTCCAACAAACCTACGTCAGAAACACGAAAATCCCACATAAAAAAAAACCCATTAAGAATAAATTAGCTTTACTTGGAATTTGAAATTGTCAATACGTCATTTCCATTGTAAACTGTTTTCCCGACATTTATATTTTACAATGCAGTATTTTAGATTTTGCATATTAGATGTAACTGACTAACATGTCAACGCACAGTCCAAACCAGTGGGACTAGCAACGTTAAAATTAGCATGCGGGTTCCTTATACACTGCAGACAAGCACTAAATTTTTGTAAAGGTTTTTTTTTTTATAAAAGTGGCGAAAAAGGGGATGGTAATTTGTATGAAATTTTTTTTCCCGTCAGTCACTTATTATATTATATATAGATATAAAATAAATACTCAAAACTAATTACTATTTGAAAACGCCTGCGAAGCAACCGAGAATTGCTACTAAAGTATAAACAACGCTGTTTAAATAATCTGCTTCTATGTATGTATACATCACGCTGAAGTCATTCGAGTATCATCTATCTAATTTTGTTGTCGTCGTTTTAAAGAATATCTCTCGCATTAAAAATAGTTTCAGACAATTTGTCATGTGAAGCACCGTTAGCCGTGATATCTTATCTTATCACGGATCCACCAATAAGTTTGCAGTATTGTGGAGGTAACTGCATATCTACACTGTACAATTTGATATAAGTACATTGTAGGAGCGGTCTTTACCTTTTGTTTCAAGATATGTTTTTCCAATATTTCATTTATAATTGGTTTTCTTTTAAAGCATTGATTTGGCAATAATGTTCTCATTTACAAAATATCATATGGTAAGAAATATGTAGGTGATAAATTATCTAATGCTAAACATGAAGTGACCCCGGTTTTTATATTTGTCATAAAGAGTAACAGACGGTTTTAAGGGAATGCTTTGTATCACACCTGGCACATGACGGTAGCCTCATTAATAATTAAGTCTTTTGGTCTTCGATTGACTTCAAATAAACATGCATAGTGATGATATAAAATTTCCATTCTAAAAAGAGGTTACATATAATTAAACAAGTTAATAAAATTAAGTTTAGCTTTACGTCCACTCTTTTTGAGTTGAAATAAAGTAACTTTAGAAAAACTCTAACATCTGCTATATCTCTTTCTTCCTTTGTACAACATTTTGAGAATTTTTATTGAAAGATTTTTAGCCTTATACTCATCAAATGTTATGATTATCCCCAAGTAAATGTATCCTTTAAATCCGAAGGTTATTTACTATGAGCATTGCATATGAACTTCAAGACTACACTTCAATGTATACAAATCTGCTTCAAAAAACTAAAGTAAATGTCGTCATCAGAATATAAAAATTCACTTCGTTAGATAATAGGGAATAATCCTTGATTTAAATTATTTAAGATGACGTTTTGTTCTCTATATTTTATTTATAAATTAGGTCAGGAAGTCTTAATAAGCTTTGAAGTCCTTACTAGTGTATACAGAATGTCCTTCCGTACTACACTATTTTAATGATTTGTGTAATATTTTACGATGTATATTTTAGAGTATTTAATAACTTTATATATTTTGTATTAAAATGAAGTACTGTATTTCTTTGAATGTTTGTCCATTAATCACACTTCAACGGTTGGACGGATTACAATGTTTGATATGACAATAGATTACATCGTGGATTAGGCTATAAGATAAGTACATAAAATACAACTTTTACATATCATGTTTAAAAAGAAAAATATAAATAATATCTATGCTGTTTATAGATTCAAGTTCGACATTCGTCTGATATAACCGAAACCTAACTGTTAACTAACAAATGCGCGATTTAACCCGTGATCCGTGATTCCGGTTTTTTACGTTCAATAATAAAATATAAAATGAATTGAATACATACCTTATACTGGATTTATACGTGTACGTACGTGTGTGTACGTTGTAAACATGTCTACACAAATAAACCTGTAGTATATTACCTTTTGTGTTCGCGCAATTATCAGCCGACGAATATCAGCGCCCTTCATTCTGTGACAAACATTCGTGAAGTCAATAACGTTTAGTGTGTAGCCGGGTGGCGTTTATTGTGTCGTGTGAAAGTTCTTTGACTTTCTATAATAAGTGCCTCATATTGTCTAATTAATTTATATTTGGATAGACACAGAGACCTGTATACATATGTAAGTTACTTCGCTACGTTGAATATTATTAAGCGTTTTCTTATATAAATTTATAAACTTTACATTCTTAATTATCATGCAAGCGAAGATGGTGCGTCTGAGACAGCATTGCGAAATCATTCGAAGGAAATTCGGTTTATTCTAAGGTCACACGATAAAAATAACTTTATTATTCATTCTTACATTGGTTAATTTAAATTTGTGGTAGACGAGTGTTTTTCATTTGCAGAATTTTTAATACTATTAAAAAATTACACTTTTAAACAATATTCAATAAATACCAGTGTTTTTATCAATACAACTTCCGTATTATTTTATGTTTACTTATATAATATAAAATTATATACAGCTAACATTATTCGGTTAATTTCCACTCGTTCTGGTATATGTCATTAACTCGTATGTATTTATACGATTGAAAGAAATAAAGCGTTAAAATTTAGTAAATATACCTGTAACTTATTAAAACACTAAATATATTAGTATTTATCATGCTATAAATCCTACATTAATAAATAATCGCCTTAAATTCAAGTCCTCGGAAAAATATAGTTTTATCTATTTAGAGCATTTTAAACAAAAGGTTTCATATCACATGTCTGATGAAGTTACGACAACAGACCGACAGATGGACAATACGCAGATAAGATTTCACTAGAACAATGCCAGTAACATCTGTTGTCTATAAGTATTATGTAGGTAGGTAGTCGATGCCATTTGAATATAATTGTAACCGACATTAAAATAGACATTGGATTATGTCTATTCTTTATAATTAAATCATAATGTTTTATCATACATTGTCGTTTAGTAAATTAAGTACGCGAAATTTTATCTCTTTTGTAACCGTATTTTCGAATCTTTATTGAGAAAATCAAAATATTCCATGAAATTTGTTTTGCTTTGTTTCATGCACAACATGTTATGTTAGCCACGTTGTTAGTTCACCCGAAGTACAAAAAGAAATATAGGTTATGCCATTGTTTGCTATTGTTAATGTTATTCGATAGGAACGTGACTGGGCGCGTGTTTCAAGGAAATTTCGTAACTGATGTAACCGTTTTCACTTTTCAAACTTAAGAAATTATTTATCATTTCAGAGTTCACTACGACATGGGAGCGAGGTTCCGGGAGTTACTACTGCTCCTGGCAGCGTGTGCGCTTGCACTCAGCGAGCCCGTGAACAAGACTGCCAAGAAGGACAGTGTAGACGTTGAAAACTTCATATATCAGGATGATGACTACGACTCTGCTGGAGATGTTCAAGAAGTGCTCTTCAACGAAGACAAGCCGTGCCCAAGGGACTGCATATGCACTGTATCTCAAGGATACAAGATAGCCAAGTGCAATCGCCTCGAAATCGGCACGCAGAAATTTGGCGATGATATCACAGACCTCGTGATTGAAAACGCTGATCCGAGGTACCCAATACAACTAGAGAACTTCATATTCAAAAAGCTTGGTCTTCATCAAGTCGCTACAGTGAAAATTGTTAACAGCTCAATTGATTTCATAGGTCCGAATGCTTTCCGAGGACTACATGAACTTTATGCTGTCAACTTGTCAAATAACAAAATAAAGAGTTTACATCCTGAGACGTTCGCAAACAACAAGAAGTTGTTGCTCCTGACTCTTTCAAACAACCCTCTCAAGTTCCCAGCACCCGGATCTGACGAATATTTTTTGAATGCTTCTTCTGTACAAGAGCTCGACATATCATACTGTAACATGCAGTACGTCACAGCAAACACTTTCGAATATACACCTGGACTTATGTATTTGAATATTGCTGGAAATAATTTGTCCGACATGGATCCTGACACTTTCAAGAGACTTCTTGACCTGGAGGAGCTTGACCTTAGCGACAATAATATAAAGTCTTTGTCTGAAGACATTTTCTCAGAAAATACAGAATTAGCCACACTCCACATTCTCAAGAACCCCATCGACACTGTATATGGATTACAAATTTCCGACTTGCTCACCCTTAACGCCGGTCAGACCAACATTCAATTTGTTGGACCTTCTATGTTCAACGGAATGGCTTATATTGCTAATTTAAACCTCAGCGGAAATAGCATTGAAAAGATTCACAATCAAGCATTCCATAAACTCATCGAACTTAATTATTTGGACCTTTCCTATAACAACTTGGACTTCATTTCAAACATTTTAATTAAAGAGAATATTGAATTAGATATATTCAAAATTTCGAACAATCCTAGATTAAAACACCTACCCGCGGAAGGGTTCATGTGCTCCGCAGACCAGTTCAATATTTATTTATTCGATGCATCTAACTGTGGTTTGGAAGAAATTTTCGACAATTCTTTGAAGACTTTTTCTGCTTTGTCCGTTATTAATCTATCCGGTAACAATATAAAAACCATAAGTAGTAAAGTATTTACACCTTGTCCTAAACTCGTCGAAATCAACCTAGCCAACAACTTACTTACTACCCTAGAACCGAAGATCTTCGAGAAAAATAACGAACTCGGTAAATTGAACCTTCAAGGCAATCCATTGAAAGTGCTGTCCGTTGAAATTTTCATACACACACCCGTCATGACTTGGCTAGACATGAGCCACGCTGAGCTGACGTCTCTATGGAAGGCTGAGAAAAATCAAACGGCCACAGTCCTCAGTAACTTAACCTTCCTAAATGTTTCGCATAACAGAATCACAGAGATTAAGCAGTCCGAACTCGACCACTTAAACAAACTCCGCACTCTCGACATTACTAACAACCAGCTCGCGTGTAGCCGTGACTTTGAAAATCTCATGTCTTGGTTAAGTAACCGTAAAGTCTCTCCTAGCGGTAATGCAGCGAGTATTGCTAACTTGGCCAGAGACGGCAAAGATGACGATGAGGCATATAGCTGGGAATTCCTCACTCGTAAAACGTGCGGAACAGCACTACCACATCCAGTTGAGCCACTTTCAGCTGTGTCTGATGAAGAAATTTGGGAAAGAATAGACAAAGATGCCGAAGGTAACTTTGACCTGAAAGATACCTTAGATGATGGTAAAATCGCAGACGATGCAAAGACCCCAACAGAAAATAAACTAAACGCTGATACGATAGTCGATGAAAAAGATGATTCGGACACCGATTCTGACGAGTTGGCTGACGACGATGATGAGGATGAAGATGATTCCGAGGAAGATTTTGAAGAAAACGATGATGACATTAATCTTAAAGTTAAACTATTGGAGAAACCTTTGCCTAAAACTGATGCACCTGAAATCTTACCTTTAGTGCCAACAGACAAAGTCCAGATCGATATCAAATTATTGAACAACGACAATATGTACGATGATTCGGATTCGTACGTGTACAGCCAAGCATCGACTAAAGATGAAGAACATGGCCGCTATGAATATCTGTGGCCAATTTCGATTGCCATTCTCGGCGTTTTGCTGCTGTTGATTGTGATCGGAAAAGTCGTTATGATGATGTGCAGTAAGAAGACTAAACAGATGAGATACAACAGTGCCATAATTGCTGCCATGAGCCAACCAGGTCGCACAAAGAAGGACTGTGGGTTGGTATACCAGCAGCTGTCTGAGGACCTGACGGGCCCAGCTACACCGAAGCTGAATCGCTACACGCCCCTTCACAACGTAACTGTGAAAGCGTCGAACATGTCGTATGAAAGCAGTCCGTTTCATCACAGCCATATTGTACCAGAAGCTGTGTGAGTCATACGTACAATACCCTAACATTAAGGTTAAAACACTACACTAACAACTGCGTTAACTCTTACATAAGCAGTAAGTGATAGAATGCAAGCGCTAGTCACAGCTGAATACATACATAATTAACAAACATTTCGTAGTACAGTGCCTTTAAACGAACACTCTCGAACAATGTTCTAGCGCTTTTTGATTTATTAAAATAACAAAAATCGAAGTCAAATTACAATTACAAACAAATTAATTTAAGATTATACATATTATATATTTTACAAATTAGTTGATAGGTTTATTTTATGTACTTAAAATTATTAAAATTAAACACTACGTTGTTGTTTTTTTTTTTAATGTTCGCAGTTTTTTTAAACTGCCTCTGAGACCTAATTAGAATAAGCAATGAAAACCAAGTTTATAAAATCAACATTTAATAGTTTTATATCAAAAATATAATTTTAACAATATATTTACATAAGAATAATATATATTTAAACTATTATGGCTTTTAAAAAATGGTAAGTTTAATTTTATTCAATGAACTCAGTAAATTGTTAAAGAATCCTCCAACAGTTTTGATAAATCATCTTCAGTTTGCGAAACCGGAGCGATTTTTAATAAACGATCCTGAAATAAAAAAGGCATAGACTTAATAACTATTATAACTCTTTTTAATAATACAGAATGGTCACATAATCCTAATTCATATTGTAAATGCGAATATCTTTTGTTTACCCTATCACGAAAGTTCTTTCAACTACTCGACCAATCCTTCTATAAGTATTTGCCAATTGTCAAAAGTTCAGAAAATTACATAGAATACTCTTCATAAAAAAATACTATAAATATAAAGGAATTATTTATTATCCAGATAAAGACGTTTCATTTGATTTCATTGTATTTGAACAAGATTGTGACTGAAAATAACTTAGCCTATTAAAATTGTCGTAAATACCGAGCCTTGTGTAAATTGAAGCGCTTGTTATAGCAAAGCGATGACGGCTGAATGGCGATGTATGACGAATAGCGCGGTAGGAAACCGCGTTGATGGACGTCGATTCTTATCCTCGCGACTGTGTCGGAGCTTTCGGCAAAGGAAATCATGGCATGGTGGTAGAGCTCTTACTAAGTCCGCCTGGATAGCTACCACTCTCAAGTTGAAAATGTATCACCAAGCACCTATAGGTAAATGTTCCGGCAGCTGTACTTGAGAGCCAGTCACCTTTAGGTTTAGCGTGACTACCGTCTTAGACCACATCATCATTTAACATCAGATGAGATTGTAGGTCAAACGCTAAAACTTACGACAGATAGACAGAGACTTCAGTAAATACCTGAGGTAAGGCTCCCTTCACCAAGTGAGGCACGTCGCTGCCTGTATAACCCAATGCTCGCAATCCATTCTCAATTTTCATCTTGTCCATATACTTAAGGATAGTGTCAGACAGTATCTTGCCGGCGTCTTCGCGTTTTACATTCGTGAACATCGGTTCCCAACAAGTTGGCCGCCTCCAGATGTTTGTCGGGGTCGCTGGCCGACGTGAACCGAAACACTGCCGGTGCTGTCATTACCACAGACAGACCGTGAGGTATTATCGGCTCAGTACTGATCAAAAAAATTACACTAAACGGTATAATCAATTCCTGTACCAAACACATGACCTTCAATGCTGACATATCACAGTCGAATCATTTTTTTATGCTAAAAGCTAACCAAACAGTGAGTAATTTGATGGTAAACTGTAAATATATCGAAAACGGATAATCGTAGCTTAAAATAAGCAAATTCCTCGCCGCACCCCCTGTAAGAAATCACGCATCAGAAAGAAATGGTTTCACCGGCAAGACAATAAAAAATTAAATGCAACAATCGATTCAAGTTCTATCAGAATAATAGTCGATAATCGAATAGATTCATTTTGAATACACACTACCCGCATCCCTACTATGAGCTGTCAAAATTATCATCCTAAATTTGACAGAGTATAGGCTACAACGTAACTTAATATCAAGTGAGGTTTTGATGAAACGCTTGAACCAAAAAGTATTTTAAAAAATAGTTCTTGATGATCATTGGCTTATACTTATACACCTTAATGATTATTTTATTACGTTAGGTAACTTACCCATAATCTTTAGGGATGAAGCTCTTCACATTACCCGCGATGGGATAAGCGAGCCCGTGGCACAGATGAACTCCAGCATTCCCTATTCCCACTCCAGCCATTGTAGCTGCCAGGTGCATGCTTGATCGAGCTTCTATATCATCAGCGTTATACACGGACCGTACGAAATACTTCTGCAACGTCTGAAATGACGTCATAACTCAATAAATACATTACAATAACTTGACATCTCACTCATCTTGCGTCACATAATTTCTTCATTGATATTTTAATTCAAAACATATTGTATAGGATTCATTTTATTTCTTAGTTCTGAATACAAGTAGTTATTATTACACTAACTAACTCATAATGAAATTCGTAGCTAATAATAAATGATTTAAACATTATTCTGCTATTATTTATTCGTTATCCGTTATTATTAACAAAGACAATGGTCGGCCCGTTTTTACGCTACATGCGAATAAGCAAGGATTATGTAACAACTAATTAACGTTACTCATACTCAAAATCACGATACGAACAAGAAATATTACTTTCGTTGTTGTATCATTTCTACAAATTGCAGTACGATACGTAACAGTAAATTTCGCAGCAGTATAATAATTGACAATAGCAGTTCCCATCTACAATCTTCAGAGGATTATTCAAAAATCACGGTGGTGAAATAGTCAGAGCAATAAATTCTTGATCCTTTCTTCTTCTGATTCTTGAGTTTGCGCCTCGGTATTTATCAGTGAAATTATTAAGGCGTACCTATGACGTCATAAATGTATTAAAGCAAAAAATAAAAAGTACCTGTAAACAAAACCGTGACCAAACATCAGATATAGGATTGCTGCCTTGATAAGACGGTCGTAAAGCAGGGTTTGACGGAGCCGGTCCCCTCTCTGTATACGGTATAGCTGTAAAACTCTCCAGTGCATGACAAAATATATCGAAACCAGAGTAATTGGACACTTTTTCTGGAACAGTTAACGTGTGCAGAGGATCTATAAGAGCCAGAATTGGTCGTAGTGCTCCGTGGGAGATGCCAGTTTTTGTATGAATCTCCTCGTAGTCAAAAATACTAACCCCTGTAGTTTCGCTACCAGTGCCACTTGTGGTTGGAACTGGAAAAAAAAACGTGAATCACAACAATTGTTCTCACATATATCGACTATTATTATAAGTCGCGATGATCAAGTGATTTGACCGGTGAAATAACAATTCGATGATAATGACCAACGAATTTTTCAGAATTCACACACATTTACTAATTTAAATTGCTAACACTATCGACTTACGGTGAAGGAAAACATGATGAGGAAACCTGAACCTGAGAAGTGTTCTAGTAGTACCACCGTAAGTGGGAAATATAGAACTATGAATTTCTCGGAGTTTGAAATCGCCGATACATCGTTGGCTGGCGTAGTGATTATGTCCATACCTTCCTTCAACGAGTGACCTATGAACCTACAACAATGGGTCTCTTACAAGTTTATGATGGTGACGATATTTCTTTAATGTTTATTTAACCGCAATATACATTTTTAAGTTTTTTAAAAAGGCAAAAGAAATAATAATAACTAGTTTTTGACCGCAGCTTCGATAATGTTAATGACAAAGTTTAGTGCGAAATAAATAGTCTTTACTCTAAAATATCATCAATGTAGCCATCAGTAAAAATAAGTAAGTGCTAATGGTGACAGTAGGTATCTATGCAAATATTATACAATATGGCGCATGACGTTATCCTGATATTTATCAATATTGTTTACACAAAGAAGTCATGATGATTCACATAACATAAGCGATACAATATATCTTATTGCAAGTAAATTATATACGTACATATATAAATACTTTGTGACTTAATGAATTACGATATCGTATCACATTATATAACTAAAATTCTTATTAATCCTTACTCATGTGTTAGTACTTCCGTTAACCGTCCATACTGCTTTCATCTATTTAACGAAATAAATAAAGTGCTGAATATATGTACATACGCGTGTCACTTCAGAACAGCTGCAGCTATTTGATTCGTTCTTTGTTTTTTTTTGTTGTGTTTGTAATTTTATCAGGACAAGGTTTGTAAAAAAATTATGTTAAAACAAATATAGTATGGAAAGTGAAAATTTTGGGACCCTTCCTTTATTTTTACACTACACCGCGCGAAGCTTAACCTCAGTCACACCTGATAGAAAGTGAGGACAAGGCCTGTGTTTGCTCAGTAAAAACTTATTCACTCTTCTTTTGAAGACCGTTATATTGTGTAATTTGGGCACAACAGACTTGACAGACTTTTGCGTTATAAAAAACCTTCATCTAAAAAACGAATGTGTGAGACAGAAAACAGCGAAGCGTGAGAGATATGACAGATTAACATTCAGTTGTTAGTTGTTGACAGATTCACAGATACCATTTTTTGTTGTATTGTAAAAGTAAGCTTTGGTCTCATTACTTCGTTACTAGCTTACCTACACCCGTGTGAAGCCGGGGCGGGCAGCTAGTGCTAAATAAAATCGTTTATCCGTTTTGTTCTTTCACGCAATATAGATACGATAATATTATCCACCCAACGAATTTTGATTACAATTGTATTATCTACTACATGATATCCTGACAGCAAAGGTCGTACAATCGTTACATTCGATATATAATAGCGGCACGCTATAATGACCGTTTTGACGTTTGTGCCGCTCATAAAAATTCGTACAAATTTAATAACTAAGTTCGCGTTTGAAAGATCAAATTGCCTTGCAGTTTGGCCTAAAATCGATCAAATAATAAATATTGAATTTTAAGACTTAAAATTAATTTAGTACACTTATTTCTAAATTATATGTACGTAATAATATCCTATGTATCTGTCAAACTGCTACTTCTAATTCAATTTACACACAATATTAAAATTTAAGGGTGGATCTTTCTCATTTATACAAGCATTAACTCTCTAAGTAGTTCTTGAGCCCCATATCATATGAAGAATCTTTATTACATATACCACACAGTGTAAAGGGCATTCATTAGACTGAAATCGTTTCAACCTCCTGCTGCAATAAATATGTTAACTTAATAACAAAACAAGTAACTTACTGGCAATCATAGGTTTTAATGGAACTGACCCAGATTTGCCTTTTCCGATAGGAGCATTAACAAAATCAAGAAATTCAGCGTCTGGATTGCAGTAATATAAATTAGCTGCTTTACATGTGTCCATAACTGATCCCCCACCGACCGCAACGAAACTATCAAAGTTATATTCTTTCACGAACTTTATGGCATCCTTGAAACTGTAAATAAAAATCAGATTATAATTAATTACATAGATAACTTTTGAACACAAAAAAAACATAACATTCGAAAAACTGATTCAATAAAATTGTATATTTTCTATATGAATAAAATGATATAGGTCTGCCATTGAGCGTGAATCGCACAAGAACTACCACAAATTTTTTGATCAAATTTTCTTAGCATAACTACTTACATACTTCGTTTTTATCGAAAAAAAAAAGAATTTTATGAATAACTTCATTTATTATAATGTTACTAAATTAAAAAAAAAACTACCTATTATGCACTACACAATCAGTAATGTGTTTTCTTGCCGTGGAGATGTTGGGTAAGCGGTGTGGTGCTATATTTTTCTCCAATACATAAAATATATAGATAATGAACAAATGCGCTAATGAACAACACAAACAAAACCACGGGACCGGCAAGTTATCTATAAAAATCGGAAGTATATTTAAAAATTAAAAGTTATAAAGGAGTTACCTGCTATCTGTAGGCTCTACTCTAACTTTATCATAAACTTTATATTTCACACCATTTTTAGTTAGAGAGTTCAGTACAGCAGTCATCGGACTCAATGCCACCACATTTGAATCAGTCATAACACAGACATTCTTTGCATTGAGATTGACTAGGTCTTGCCCAACTTCTCTAGTCACTCCTAAACCATATCTCACTGTTGAACATTTTATCTGTAACAAAAAATGGTTGAATTGTAAAAGAACAATTATATATTAATTCCCATATTATACTTATACATGTCAAGTATAGGATAAAACAATGCACAAATTTCAAAAATAAGTTGACACAAAATTGTGTAATATTAAAAATAATTTACTATATTGTAGTGAACAAAAAACAGATATTTAGGGAAAATAAATATCAGTTCAAACTTGGAATGCATTGATAATACATTTAAAAATTTATTAATTAGCATTTGTTTTAACTATTGGTCAGTGAACATTTCATT
Source organism: Antheraea assamensis (assembly GCA_035772565.1). NCBI lineage: Eukaryota > Metazoa > Arthropoda > Insecta > Lepidoptera > Saturniidae > Antheraea > Antheraea assamensis. The sequence continues at coordinate 128,162 of JAQQSE010000145.1, forward strand.
ACTATATTCCTATAGATGCCTAGTAAATTATATGCAATTAAACAAAAATTATTTAATTACAATTTGATATTTAACTAATTTACAATCTATGTTGGTGTAATAATTAATCAGTGTTTGAATATTTTGAAACTATAAATAATAATAATTATATAGTCTTGTGCTGTACATGTATTCCAAAGACAGAAATGACAAAATGTATTCTGAACAGAAATAAATATAGAACAAACCAGAAGCACTGAGTCCATAACTTATATCTTCAAAGAATAGGTATAGCTTCTTGTTCTGTGAGGTTTAACCAGATTGTCTGAGAGAGATTTTGTTATCAGTTTACTATAATAATAACCCACACCCCTACTATTAATTTAAACAATTAAATTGTTCAAGAATAGCATCAGTTTGTTAATGTCTCATAATGTTAATTTTGAAGTAAGCAGAACAAAATAGCTTTGCAGTTACTTTATCTGTCTAAATTGATGTCATCTTCAACTGGTGTATGAAATTTAAAAGAATACAAAATAAACATTTAAAAAAAATAACAAAATTTTTATCACTATTACCTATTATTAGTAAAACTCGGACTGTAAAGTACACCAATCAACTAAAGTCTAGATATTTTTACAGTATCAATATTAACATTCAAATTCTTACTTCGAAGGCATAGTCCTTGAGCGGTGTAGCATTTGATACTTGAATATTTCCTCTAAATCCATGAGCAGGACATCGGCACCTGAAAATGTAACAAACCAAAATTATGTTTAACAGTTGAATATGGTTTCGAAATCTGAACATTCATGCTTTTGTTATTTGTTCAACTACAAATAATTATTTCCTTTATCATACCAGCACAAAGTTATATATTTGAAGTGTCACTAATATAGTTAAGTTTATCATATTTACGCTTCACATTTTTTACTTATGTATATATATACATATTAAATACTCAAAGTAATATATTGCACTTACGAGGCAACATTAATAGTTCTTAATAGATCAAACACTCTTCCCCTTGAAACCATTTTTTAACTTTGGTTCTCTGAAACAACACACTAGGAAAAAAATTGGGGAACGGAATAATTTATCACAAGCTTTTATCTGCCTAAGATAATAGGTTTCATATTGTTTATCAAAACAATTGATATAAAAATCTTACAAATAATTACTAACAAAGTTGACTTTTGACTCCTTGGGTAAGGTACAGTAAATAAACATATAAAGTATGAATAATATTTACATACAAATAAAAATTGTGTTCTTTTTAACTGTTCATTTTTTTAGGTTAGGTAGGTAACTGTTTCGTAGCAAAATCTTTTCCTAAATTTAGTAATAATAAAATATTCTCTGCAATACATTTCAAATCGTAGTGAGCACAGAATAATATTACTCCTAGCGGAGGTAGTGAGACTACAAAACTACAATCCAAAGAAAAAAATATATTCAACACAATTTAACCACAGAGTATATATATGTGAATTATTGCTATTTCTACATAGCACTCTAAATGCGGAATGCTAATTTTATTTCACGCGCGATAAGTGTTGCTATTGCTATTATAGCGACGTAAAAAATCGTGAATTTACTTTCAAGAGACGACGCAATATAACATAATATATGGCGACATATGTAAAACAAAAACTAACAAATGGTAATATGATATACAAAACAAAATGATTCAATGAACAAAAATTAAACAATCGGTGCAAAACTATTCTGGACTGATTACGGATTTCATAGAACTTTGATAAACTTTTTTTTTCTTAAGATAAACCTTTAAGTATTAGGTCATCCTATTCCAATCAGCAGTTTTATTCCCGTCACAGAAATATGTTTTAAAATGGTTCTAAATGATATTATATGGGTAGGCTTCGAAGTTTTTAAAACTCTAATGTTTAATCAAAGTAAATTAGACCATCTATCGAAATGATGAAGTCAAACTATTTACGCACACACAAAAGAGGTAATCACTTATTGTTAAAATAAACATAAATCGTTCTATTTATATTTATTGAATCTACAATTGAATTAATGTACTGTATCAAATATTTATACTGTTTACACAAAGTCTTTAAAGATATTACGCACTATCGTTTCAGGTAACAATTTCAAAATACAAACCAACAAATTGTAAAATTTTATACCATACTAAACAAATGCGACGTATCGTATTTACGCTAAACAAAATATAATAACTTATCAACGCTATAAGCTAACATTGCATTTTGAATATGTGTCGTCACGTACTGAATGAATATGATTTATCATAATTAGAAGACGAACGATTTATAATTGCTATAGCTAAAATCTTATTTAGCAGTAATCGCTGAAGTTCAAAAATCTCGTTTTAAAAACAAGCTTTTAACCAATGAAGTTCATTCGATGTAGTTCCTTTTCTTTCACGAATTTGGCAAGAGATTATTTTTAACCAATCACAGTGCTTCATTTGTTTCCATTTCAAATATAATATTGGAAATATTATATAGTGTACAAACTTAAAAGAGACATCCGTGTTGACTTATCATTAACTTATTCCGTCTATATACATTTTACGGTAATCGGATAAATATTACGCACTTACTTACGTTAACTTGAACTATTTATTTTTATAACATTGATATAATTATAGCAGGTTTATCGTTTATATGATTATAACGAATAACATTATTTCTGAAATTAACGTTATTGTACCACTAACAGAGTACGTCATGTTCTAACAAGGAAACCACCATCTTGTTAGAACATTATAACTATCGCATAAAAAACACAAAATAAAAAATTAACAGCTGAACACAGAACAACAAATAGCATTGCTAATTAGAAACCCAAAACCCCTAAAATATGTTTTCCCATATTGTGAGAAAATTAAATGTGTGATTTTAAATGAAAAACTTATTCATTTGTAATTTTCGATAGTAGAATTGTTTAGTGGAATGAACGTAGCTATTTATTTTATTTAAAAAAAAGCAGGTATTCGTATAGACACACGATAGAAGTGAAACTTTTTTATTACAGAGAAACATTTTAAATAAAAAAATACAACAAAAACTTAACATCACGTGGTGTTCCAAGGCTGTCCCGTCTAAGTACTGTTACCGCGCCCGGCGTCGGCTATTTTCGGTTATCGGACGAGAACCGGTGTTTACAACACTGTACGCAAGACAGTGTTTACCCTCACCACTTTTCATCACACAAGATTGTCAATCAGAATTTCAAAGCCCTGCCATAAGAAGTTTTACTGTAATAAATACCTATAGTCACGGTGTCGCCGCAGAAAAAGTGTACAAAATAGCAATGCATAAGTGCGATATGCATTTTAATGGTCCACCAATTACCAAGGGAACTGGTTTCTTAATCCATCATTGTGCAGATATTTGTTTACTGTTCTAAAATTAACATATGTTAAATGTGATGTAATAAGTCTTGTCTTTTGCCATTTATTGGTGTTAGTGTTTCCTTTAATCATTATGTTAAGATTAAGTGTACACTTGTTAAAGTTAATACTTTTTTAGTGTATAGTGAACGAAAGTGAACCATCGCGCTCTGATAGGTAATCCAATGAATCATGTATCGAGTATAGCTCTAGTCATCATCGTAAATTCCAATAGTTACGTGTTACAATTATTAAATTTTTTTCTTTTTTTTTGTTTTGTAATAATACTCCTTTATAAATAAAAAAATGTCCTTAATTAAAATGTCTTTTACATATAGACATTTCACGCCAGCTTCAAAAAAATATATAATAAGTAATATTTGAATTTTGTTATAGGACCATAAACAATGGTTCAAATTTAAGGCAATGTGGTGAATCAAACCAAATCCACCATTACAACGTCCAGCCAACGTTTTTCGGGCCAGCCGTAAGATCAAAACCCTTGTTCAGTGATGTTGAGACATGTGTTTCCGACGCAATTTTGTGGCCTGCGATTTATGTGACCATACTAGCGGAGACGACATTCCTGCAGTTTATCTGCTTACATTTGACCAACTCAAATTCCTAAGATGTTATTTGATAACCCGAAGAGGATTATAAGGAGAGGGGGAAAGGTATAGGTTAATTGGACAATAAAAATTCAAAATAGACTTCAAGACATGATGTATCGTTATTTATATAGATTTCCATTCGTAGAATTATTACACAATACAAAAAGAAAAAAATACATCGCATTGGATAAAATATATTACCGTTTTAATTTGGTTAAATAACTTAAAAAATACATTATTGACATGCTAAAATGGCAGAAAACGTTCCATCACAATTGTTTTTCGTATTAAATAAATACCCATACAATCTATTATAACATTTATAGAAAGTTACATAATAAATGAGCGCCTACTACTTTCCTACAACAATATATCAAAATAAGATAAATCATTTAGTTCTCTAACCGACTTTTACATGTGTTTACATTACAGTAATAAGTATCAATATATATTTATTTACACTTATTAATGGCAACTTCGTAAAAAACAATCACATTTCAAACGGTAAATTCAACTATACATTGCTGATAATATATAAAATCTAAATTAAAAAAAAAAAAGAATGATTTCGATAAACGTTTTCAATCATTGTAAAAGACATATTTATTTCTCGATAAAATAAATTGTAATGACGGCTTTAATTAAATAAAGCGAAATAGTATACTTTGTTTATTTACTAATAAATGTATGGCAACGCGCATTATAATGTAGGTAACTAGGATAAAATAAAATGTACGAATACAAATACTAATTTCATATGCAAAAGTGTAAAACTAGAATCGCTGAGAACTGAATATACAGATATCGTTTAAGGAATGTGCGATTAATTAATTAGTATAGAGGTTAATACTATATATAAGTTTATTGTTCGTTTCGTTTACATAATTCGAATGTTCACCACATATATTATTTATTATATTTCTAAGTATATTTCATTTTGCTTTTCTATTAATACACATGGAAATTGTTAAAATTTAACATGAAACAACAAGCTCCTCGTAAGTGAGACTATAAGCATAATATACGCAAATAATTTTAGATCTTTATAAACATTGGCAACACTGATAGTTAGGACAAGCACTTACAGAAATGTGAACATTTTAGGGATGTTGAAAAGGTACATCTTTTATATTACCATTCATTTCTATTACTCTCTTACGAGAAATATATAACGAAGAATTTTCTCGAAAAAATATTTTAACAAGATAACCTCAAATTTATCGTGACTACACAAAAATTTGTGAATGTTTTTTTTTTTTTTAATTGAATCATACTTCGCTTATAGTCTCGCTCGTTCGATACGACCTCTATAGGCAGCATGCACCAACAATCTAAGACACGTCAATATAAACTACGAGAACAATCTACAACAAACAATCACTGGTCCGTTACGAGTTCGTAGCTGTTATAAACCTATATTCCTCCACTACTGATCACATATAATTTTTGGCAAATCACTCTCATCTGAGCTATACAATAACACAACTATTAAGTAATATGTAAATAACTGAACGTTTGTTCAATTTAATTGATTACTTACTTGCACATAAATCATAATGATTTTTTTCACTGGATATATTGTTTCACGCATATTATTTTTTTATCGAATCGTTATCATTAAAATATGTTTATTCTACTAAATAGCAGTGTTATAGATGTATAGATTTAATTACACTTATTAATCAAAATAATATTTGGAGATCTAAATCGTTCAGCTATTAACATACTATATACAGTACTTAACAGCCTAAAGCGCTAATAGTGCTACTTATTATAGAAAAATATGTAATAAAAAACTTCTAACACACATTTTTATATGAAATTCAAATATATCCATATTATTTAATATTGTTCCTCGCGAAGTTTTATTTATTTTGGTCGAGCGATAACACTGAATACATCGTTGCATTTTTTTTTATTTTCTTCATTATCTTTGTAAAATAAATATGTAATAAAACGTAATAAAATGTGAAAAATACATTTTCTTTGTTTATGAGAATAAACTGTGGCGAAATTGATCGGTTAAATCTATTGAGCACTATTATCGACCAAAACTCTTATAAGATTATACAAATTTAAATCAAATAATACTTCTTATATTAATGTAAATAAATATCTTTACACAGTATATACATCCAAAGTATAGGAAAAAAAAATACATTTAAAACAAAAAAAAAAAATGAATAAAATAAATCCGCGTCAAGGACGGACTGGCCACTGGCATTTGTTTGTCATTATTGGTTTTCTAAATTCATAACATACTAAAATGTTAATTCATTCTCATTCGAATATATTATTATCAATATAATTTATAACTATACTGTGTTATTATCAATTGTATATCCGAAAACCTGGAATGGTTAAAAAATGTTGAGTATTAATGCTGTATATAAAAACAATCACATTATTAAAGTGTGCATTATTTGTGTTCTAATTTGCGACTTGTGATAAGTGTTAGTCGATTTGTAAGTTAACATACTACAATTAGAAAATAAAAATAAATATTTATAATAAAAAATTAACATAAATTCCATAACTATATGCCCGTGCATATATTGGTCTCCTTATATTGTTGATAACATATTTAATATTAACAGTATTTTGTAATACTGAAGGAATTTAATTACTCTTCTCGAAAAAACACTATGGTAATATTTTCTTTATTTTAGGCCTATCGGTTATTGAACGAGAACGAGCATTAGACCGGATTTGAACGGTTATAATTGTTGAGCGGTAAAGAAACTTATAGCATAGATAAAAACACCACGTGAATAAAGTAAATGAACGAATGGATGCATTAAAGTAAGAACGAATGAATGAGTGACTCTTTATTGCAAGTTTCAGTACCATAGGAGGCCACATTAATGCATTTATTTCTCGGTAAAAAGAAACGTTAAGAAATATACATATTTTTTAATTATTCATATATTGTAGTATGTTACTTACGACTACATATTAATATTTTGAAACTTGTGAAAAACTTATTTGAATACTTTAATAAACATATTTAATTTTACCAATTAAAAATGTATAAAACACTATATATAGATAAGCTCGTATAGCCTTAATAAACGAAAGCCGACAGCTTTAGGCCTATACAAAAACAAATATTAGACATATAATGGTGTTATTAAATCGGTTATGAACACAATTCCCGCTCATACATATATTTAATTATATTTTAAAAAGCTGTCGTTCGATACTGAATATGATTTCAGTTACATTCTACCATTCGACTTGGGGAGTTCCAGCTCATTCATACACATCACATATTCGCTTTGAATATAAAGTAGATAATGTAGTAAAAAGAGGTTACCTAATGAATATAATTGTTAATATTAAATGCGATCGCTTATACGTAGTAGTATAGTTAGAAACAGTAATTTTTCTCGTGAAATCATTATCTCTTTGGGGTCATTTGCCGATAGTTATCAGTCTATCGATAAAGCAAATAGTTGCTCGGGAATAATATTGTTAACGGTCGTAGCGCGATCTGGCGTTAGTTCGATTTCAAGATTCGATCCAAAATCGGATGATCCGTTCGAATTAATCGGGTAACATGTGAACGAATGAGACGGGGAACATTCCACGTCGATTCGTACCCTCGACCTGGCCCTCCATCCAGTTGTCGTCTTCCGTACGCTCGTTGATCACCACGATCACCTCTCCCTCACGAAACGACAGTTCGTCTTCGTTGTCCGCTGAACAGTCGTACAGAGCCCGACATCGCCTCAGGCCTCCCATCTGTTACGACCAAATAAAAATTGAGTAGTAAAAAGAAAACATGTACATGAGCTGAATTTTATTTCCATAATCTCCATTAACTCGAGGGAAAGTTAGCAATGTATAAAGTATAAATAAAGTTGATAGCGTGTTCGCGGGTTCGGATACTTAGTTCGAATCCTTGCGACTGAGTCATGAAACCATAGCATGGTGATAGGGTTTTTTTCCAAGTTCGACTGGCTAGCTACCACTCTCAAGTTAAAATTCTGTCGACAAACAGCTGTTGGTATGGTCCAGCAGTTGCACTTGAGAGGCAGTGTTAATATTTATCGTGTCTACCATTTTAGACCACATCGTCATTTAACCTCAGATGAAATTTTGATCAAACCTATCTTTACTATTATTATAAATGCCAAAGCGAATTTGTTTGTTACGTTTTCACACATTAACACGTTCCATGCTACGTGTACCACTGGTGGTACATGTAAAACTTTATCTTTAGAGCAGGTGTACCACAAGTGGTACACGAAGGGATAACTACTGAAAATGAAAGAACTACTTATATATTGATGTTATAATGTGATATTGTACGATAATACATCTATTTTTAGTTCAAATATCAAATAGTCTCAACGATAGGTTTGGCAAAAATGACGTGGTACGAAACGTGTTAACTAATCAACCGACCATTATATAACTTTGTATACAAGGGTCCATACATAAACATTGGACCGTTCCCGAAGTATAGATTAAATTTACAATAATACGAGCGAAGACGCATGTAAAACTTAGTAACGTATAAAAATATGCAAGAAGTTGTAGAGATGAAAAAGTTACCATCGTGATAGAAGTCGAGGGCGATCGGGAATGCACACTGGAGGTGTCGGAGACGTCGAGAGAGCGGCTGTCGCTGCGGCGCGAGCGGCGAGAGCTCTCGCACGACAGCGCCGACTGCAACCGGCTCTCGTCCAAGCAAGAGTCTGTCATGTCGCATAATTCCAACGAAGAATCTTGACTAGAACACTCCTGAAAAGTTACATACGGCAGCTTGTAAAACAGAACAAAAAAAAAAATCCACAAATTGGTTTAAGACCAATATTACTTACTATACGTGCCCATACATACCTACATAGGAAGGATACCTTCAAAAATATATAAAGAAAAAATAGTTCATTTGACACTAGATATCTCCCTATATATAATATTTTTCTACATATATATGATATGTAATAAAATTCCTTTGAAATTCAATCACGTCATAATTACTGTACGTATACACATAGGAGTATATCCATTCGATGTGATATTTTTCGTATAAATAGCTCTAGACAAGTTATTGTTTGGACTCAATTGACTCTTTTTCATTGTTTCAATGCCCGATGAAGAGGGTGGGAATATATAATTATAGAAATTGATAGGTTACTTTGAGAGAATCGCGCAGAAAAACAACATACCAGTGACATATGTAAACTTTTTAAAGTCAGTTAAAATCAATATCATTTAAGTTTATGAATATTTTAATTACAAAAAAAAAAAAAAATTATAAAATAATTGTATTTTAAAATCTTCATTTGCAATTTAACATAGAGAAGTAAGTATATATAATAGAATGTTATATTAGATGTATATAGGGTATCACATAAGGCTACACTAAAGAGAAAGAATATGGCCCAGGATTTGATTGTAGAAAGAAGAGTGAAATATGTTAAGTTTTGTGGTTTTAGAGACATATATTTAGACTGTATTATATATATACTCCTTTTAATATCTAACAAGAACAGAAGAAATTCCCTAAAACGGAAGAATAATACTCTATTTTTAGATTCACATTTTTAGATTGAAGTATAATTTTTTCCTTATAAATATTTATTTATCCCATACCTAATAACAAACTATCAAAATAGCATTGAAGTATCACATAATTAATGGCTTGGATACGTATTTAGTATTGTTTATTTTTAATAATACTAAAATACATTGTAGGGATTTTTTTTTCGAACTGACTATACTTCACCGGACTAATGGAGCGAGCGTTTATGGCGCTCAGCCGCTTGACAACAAGCTCAAGGGTGCCAAAGTGCCCGAACCAAGGCTTGGGTATGTTGCCTTCGATGCAACAACGCGAATCTTACTAAGCTAAACTAACTCAGTATTGTGGTGTCCTTTTAAATCTCTTTAATATAGACAAGAGCATGTCGAATATAAATAGATGACTGCAAAATATATCATGCAAGTACAAAAGTTAATATTTCACACCAATGTAAAAACATGTATTAGAAAAACTAAGGATCTTTGAAAATATTATGTTTCGAATATAGTAACGAGTTATTACTCTCAAAAATGTTTTTGTGCCTAATAATTGTACAACTATCTAAGAGTACAGAGCGATAGGACTAGGTTCTGTAATCAGTTAATAAAAGTAAGAAAGCTTAAGCTTAGGTCACATGCAATTAAATTGGATAAAGCAATTTTAATCACAAACTTCATCTCTATGCTATTAAAAAAATATTTGAAATATCTATGCCAAGTTTATATATTATAGGACAAATAACAAAGCTTTTTAAGGATTTTCATTTAGCCTCTTATAAAAACATCGAACGTATAGCCGTAATGAAAGTGTAGCCTTTTGTTTATTATTGGTTTTAGGTTGGCATATTTTTTAATAGAAATTAAAGAAGGGAATAATATGCGTGAAGCTTTTAGAAGCCTTTTGAAAAAATAAATGTTTTCAACAGCTGTGGGCACTATTAAAATTGACTTTGTAGAAACAGTTTTAAATAAGTCCCGTGAATAAGTCATACTGAAAAAGTGCGATGGATCGTCAAGAAGACAAAAATATTAATATAGGAGCGTAAACCAAACAAAGGGTAAGCGAGTAAGTACACTAATTTCTTTGACAGACATTCTTTACCCTTTTGAGTTTCGCTTTCGCAGCCATTTCCAGGTGCAATCTATTTTTCTTCTGAAGCAAAAACAAACATAACCCCTATACTCTTTATTCCATGTTACTTTCTTAATGTTCAGTTCTAAGTAGAACTTTAAAAGATCATTTAAATTTATATCACATTTTGCATATGACTTTAACGTGACAATATCTGCTAAATATAAATCTATTAAAATATTGATATATTGTGTACAAAAATAAAATGCAAATTTCTACTTCAATATTTTATTATGACCCATAAATAATTAAAGTCCCCAATTTTTATGACTCTTGGTCCGCCCTGTGTAAGAGCCTTTTTGACAATATTTTTTTTCTGCAGTAGTGTTTACATATTAGAAGTTTATCTTATATATGTATAATACAAATTAAAATACAGAACACTTGTTGTCAAAAACCAAACAAATTTAAAACAACATTGTACTAAAATATTTATAATCCGTCACTATGATCAAAACTTGACAGTTCTCTACTTACAATGTTGATTATACACAGTATACCCCGTTTAATAATTTCATAAAGTAAACCGACATTTCATGTGTTGCCAGTTAAGTGAATTTAAAGATAGTAATGTCTACCTATCGTAGGAACTAGTCGTACTTGGCATTATCTTTATTGTTAAGCTACAAAAAACCAACCCTACTGAAAATCAAGACAGAATAAGATATTATATAATGCAATTAATTATCCAGTAATACAAAAAAAAAAAAACAAAATTAGCCGATAAATACCCGTAATCCAATATTTAAAATTTTGTAAATTAATCATTAGAACAATACCGAAATATATTAATATGGCAACATTATCATATCAATCATATTTGACGTTACGTGATTATCAATTTACTCTATGGGATTATGAAACGAAGTATAGGTTTTCTTTTTAATGATGTAGTACATTTGTCTGAGACAATATTTACCTTTCTAGGTGGCGGTGTTGGTTCGTCTCTATGAAACGCACCGTTGTGGAGCAACGAGACGGGAGGCGGAGTCGGGGGCGGCTGTTGAGGGCGATGCTTCACAACTCCGCCGGTTACTAACCGCAAGATATAAAACGATACAGTCTTCAAGTATGCAGAACTTTTATAATTATAAGCAACTAGCTGCACACCCTGACTTCACACAGATGTAATAACGAAGAAAATGACGGGAAACCTTTCTTTTTTTTTTAATACTTCATAGCTTGGCGTTTGACCACAATCTCATCTGATGTTAAATGATGATGTGGACTAAGATAGTATAGTCACGCTTAACCTAGAGAGAGACTAGCTCTCAAGTGTAGCTGGCGGAACACACCAACAGATGCTTGGCGATATATTTACAACTTGAGGGTGGTAGCTAACCAGGCGGACCTAGATAAAGCCCTACCACTATGCGATGCAACAGTACGACCATGTGATGTATTAAAATGATAAGTCAACAACTCAACATCAATGTATCAATGTTTTTGAAAATCTCTCTACTATCATTTGTCTCACTCACTAACACACTTTTATAGGGAGATTTTTTTTAACCCAAATTTATCACTTTTTCAAACAAACATAACAAAAACAGAATTAGCCAAATAAATGCAGATTGTTCTGAAGCGATACGCTTCATAAAATCGGTAATTGATTAGTTTAACCTTTTGTTTATGTATAAATGTCTTGCATGCCTGTGATTGAAATGAATTACACTGTAATTTTATGTTGGAATTAACACGTTCCGTGCCACGTGTACCACCGGTGGTACACGATGTGATAACTACTCAAAACGAATTAATTACTTATGTACGTATGTTTTATTATATATTGTATAAAAATACATGTTTTTTTTTTAATCAAAACATCAATTGACCTGAACGACATGTCAAGCAAAAATGGCTAGGCACGGAACGTGTTAACGATATGTAAATCTTTATGTCGATATTCCAAATATACAATATAAGAAAATAAAAACATTAATTACCGTGTAATGATCTAGTGCTGTCGGCGGAGGGGGAGGGCGTGGACCGCGGATGCGGCGGCGGATGTGGATGCGGATGTGAATGCGGATGCGATAACGCGACCGCGGGGGGGAGAGGCGCCACACGCTTCTTCAAGCTGCCTATATTATCTGGAAATTGAACCACATCGATCCTTTTACACAGCAAACATTATAAGTCATATTAACCTCTGGACTCTCCGAAACCATAAAGGTTTACGTTCCATACAAACGAATGTAGACCTCACCAGGCACAAGTCAATAGACTATTATTGGCAGCATAATCTCAAAAAAATACTTGATTTATAACAAAACTTTAGAAAATAACAAATTATGTATTATAAAATTATAATGGTTATGCAAAATGTATTTTTAAATTATTTTTTCCTTTATACATTTCTTTTGTACTAAAGCATTAAATTATTGTATAATATAAATAATTTTAATTCGTATAATTTTATTTGTAATTTTAACCCCCAAGGTGGTGAATAAGAAGATGAACATCTGTATGAAAATTCATCAGTCGGTCATTGTTTGAAATATATAGATACGAAATAAAGTGACCGCATAGAAAATGTGTGCGGGAAATTTCTAGTCTATGAATATTATAACTTACAGACATTGGGTTTCCTCGGCAAGGTGGTCGGTGTCGGAGGCGCGTGGTGCAGCGAGTCGCACGTGGAGGACCTGGACCGGAGCACCGGCGAGTCCCCCCCGCCGGCCGCCACTCCGCCCCCCACCGCCGCCCTCTCCCCGGACACAGCACCACCGGCGTAGGAAGGTGGTCTCGACCTTGGACATTTCTTCTCCGGCGTCACGCTACCGTTTCCATTTTGCTGTCAATCACAATCCATCGGACTGAATATATTAAAATTGATTGGGAAAAATATTCAGAAATGCATTTTATTATATTTTATCGACCATATAATACTTTTTTTAAATACTCTGTAGGTTTTACAGTTTGATCACAATCACATGTGATGGTAAATGACGATATGATCTAAGATAGTAAACACGCTAAGCCTAGGAGGGACTGGCAGTCTCAAGTGCATCTGACGGAACACACCAAGAGGTGCTTTGTGGCAGATATTCACCTTGGTAGCTAGTCAAGCATATTTACAAGACGTAAAAAGACAATGTCATACTTTTTATTTATTTCGCAGGCTTCATCTAAGTTGTTTATTATCTTAACAATATAGTATATTACACAGGAAAAACAATGTGTACATTTGTTTCCCTTTTCCAGCGCATACGCATTACGCCGCTTGCCCCACTTCTCCATGGCAAGAAAAACAGATATAGCTAAACGCATATTGCTTATAGCAATCGTAGTTTTTAGGTTTTCAGTTTATACTAAATGAAGATATCGTAACATTTTTTTTTATAAGAACCAAAGTATGAGAAGTGAAACTAAACAAATGGATCGAAATCTATCCAATAGTTTTTACGTGATAATCGCACGACGGCAGACCTTTATCACTTTATATTTATATAAATGCATATAAAATAAACAATGAAACGAAGCGTAATGAAACCATGGAATGGTGGTAGGGCTTTTTTAAAGTCCGCCACCTACTAGCTACTACCCTCAAGTTGAAAATCTATCGCCATGCACCTGTTCTGACAGCTCTACTTAGAATCAGTTTCTCTCTAGGTTTCGAATTTTCACCTATCTTAGACCACAGCGTCAATTAACATCAGCTGGTAACATACTATAAAAAAGTATTGGATTAAAAGATTTATCAACTTACTCTTTCATCGATAACAGTGTCATCATCTGAGAAGTCAGTGGACCCGTCGTCATGGGACAAATTCCAGTCGATGTTAATGTTTTCGAATATATTTTTATCTCTTTTATCGACGCTCTCCAGCTGCAATACAAAACTTCATTAAAAAAAACAAATATTACCCCAAGCCCTAATATCATTTTTTTAATAATTAGACACCAGAATACAACATCGGAAAGTATAAAGTAACTTAGAAATGTTTATTAATTTTACTAGAATATTATACCTTATGCAAGGAAAAAATATTTGGATAAATACGAAGGTTACCCTCAAGTAAACCTTTACTAGTGTGAATTTGATATAATTTAGTTAAAAAAAATCCCAGACTAGACGCTTGAAATTTATTATGACATTAATTTCAATTAATTTATATCTATCATAATTATTATTGTAAAAAATGTTGTATAAAGTTTTAAAACAATACATAAAAACTTCGTAACAGCGGCATCTATTAAATTATTAGTGAAGTAATTTTATACTCGCCATTATCAACATTTTTATGACTATACATAATAATTGTCCTTGTTTAAATAGCTGAATATTAAAGCTTTCGTACTCTATTCCATACAACAAGAGATTACTTTAAGTGTACTAAAACGAATTAAATTCGGTTATCAGTAATTACTTCAAATTAATTATATAGCAAAAGTTATTGTAGTCCTTATATTTTTCGATTCCACAAGTCTTTGATCTTCAAGTAGAAGGCCGTCAAGTTTGATAACAGGCATACTTATAAATTACACTTACCAACTCTTGACAAGCGTGATGTCCCAATTGCCTTGCTATCTGTAAAGCTGTCCGACCACTGCCATCTTTTATAAAGGAATCAGCACCAGCTTTTAGCAGTAATTTCATGGGTTCAGTTCTGTCTGTTGCAGCACATAAATGTAACGCCGTCATGCCCGTAGTAGTGGGTTTGTCCAGTAGTTGGGACCCACAATTTTGAATGAGAAAATCGACTATGTGCAAGCAAGATCCATCTCCGAGTTCCCGTGATATCGCTAAATGCAATGCTGTTTCGCCACAATCCTGAAATGTATTTTTAAAGTGAATTTTTTTTTAGATCGCCTCATTTTTTTCGCCTTGCATCGTGGTTTCACTTTCAAATATCTTGATTATACCCTAGGATTTCAATTAATTTCTCGTTCATTATACTTTAAAATGAAAACCTTTACACTTAGATTATAGATATTTTCGTGTACCAATTTATATGGCGATGAAAAGATGTTGTGCTGCAGCGCCATCTAGTGGTCAGATTAGTGAAATGGACAGCAAAAACCTTCTCCATATAAAAACACTTCGGTGTGGAGACTTTTATACAGAACGGCGGTCAAATGCGAGTTTAGCAATGTCAGATATACAAATAATCACTTTTATATATGTACATAGACTCGTAATTAAAATCTATGTCTCAACTCGACCGTGGAATATATTTAATGTTGTATTATACTTCCTGTTTCCCACACATCGTCTGATACCTCTGTATCACACATAGTTCGCGTCTGTCGATCGCAAAGTTATAATCTTATAGTGCTCAGATCAATCATGGATTAATTTATATTTAGGCATGCGTTATTTTATATTCCACAGCAAGAAACACGCTTTATGCTACTTCGAAACTTCTTCATATCAACACCGAGATTCTTTTGTACACTTTTCTGATTTGGTATTTCGCAAGAGCAAAGCGATCGCAAACATGACAAAATTTCTGTTTTTGAAATGGCAAATTTAGGTGATACCAACTATAGTGTAATTTAAAATATGTACTTTTTTCTGTATTCTTACTCAAAGAAATATTTCGATATTACGTATATAGAGACGTGAAGTAACAGAGATTGCACTGTTGCGTCCCGTTCGGCCAGTGAGAGCGCCGGAGACCCACATATTTAAAAGGCCGGCAACGCACTTGCGACTCCCCTGGCGTTGCTAGTGTCTATGGACGGCGGTGATCACTTACCATCAGGTGACCAACCTGTTCCTTTGCCCCCTATAACATAAAAAAAGGTAACATTGTCGTTACCTTGCTAAGTCTTATAGTTATGATGAGTGCATATGGGTAGTACATATATTTATACATAAATAGGCAGTCTGTTGGACAACCGAGTCTCTTCTTTTTTTTGGGTTATTATTGCATATTAACCAGCTTTAGTGTTATCAATTTTTTTTATATAGGTCGTTTTTTCTTTTTCAGAAAAATAATTAATGGATGACCGATCATTTTAATTAAACCTTTTAGTGTATCGCTTCGCTGTTGTGAAATGCATAATCTGAGGGTCGATATATAGCAAAGGGTTCCATCAACAAGAACGTTGAGAAGGGTTCCATAAACTAACCGAGCAAGGTAAAGCAGCTGTTAGATCTGCTCCCTCGGCGTACGCCTGCAAGAGGTTCTGTAAGTGTCCGTTGTTAACAGCGTGCTCCACTTCCGAGAGGCGCTCTGCCTCGTCACGGCAAGTGCGCGCTGCCCACGCCCTATACACATACTTCTCCCGGATGAACCTGAGACGTTCCTCCCTGGAAATAATTTAACTGTTATACAGTTTATATATGTGTCGAATGCGGGTGTTCATGTAGTGAAATTAAAGAAATACCAAAATGGCCATATAACGGGTCTTTATATATCAAGGAATCTAACGAAAAAGGAATAATTATCAATTATTATTCATTGCGTCTATTTAGGAGAGTAGGTAACTGTAATGAATTAATCGTGACAAATGAACATTGCACAAATAAATCACCCAGATTCTAGTATAAGTTACTAGCAGAATACAACAAATGTACCGTGCCACGCCAAAGCCAAGGCTGCCCTAGCGCCTTTTTTTTTAACTGACTAACCGCTGTTGGCCTGACGGGCTTTTACAGTTTCACCGAGCTTTTAGGGTGAGCGCTTAGGACACTCAGCCAAAATGCAACAAGCTCAAGGGTGCCAGAGTGACCGAACCTCGGCTTGGACTGGTACCTTGGGGACAACGTGAATCGAACTAACCTAACCATTTAAGCTAAGCTAACCATACATGGATACTTTAGTGAGACACATATGCATACCTTCATTCATGTCCTACCTACACACTCAAACGGGATGAAGGGTCTATGTTTTGATTATTTGTGATGATAGGGGTAGTGGTGCGGCTGAATGGCGATTACGTCACCAATACTTACTTTTTTCTTTCTTTTTTTTAACAAAAACAAAACTGATAAAGCATCTTATGAGAGACTTTAGAAAAACTGATGCCAATGTTTACATAATCCTAACAGAGGAGGTAGAGCTTTGATTACTTTTGCTGACAAGGAGTCAAAAATTATTAAAATTCTGTTGAACTAATACTTGAATGTCCCAAAACGAATAGCCGTTTTGAAATGAGCAATTTTTTTTTTAATGAATTAATCGGGCCTTTAAATTATCACCGTATTCGGGACAAGTATTTCAATTCCGTCCTTTCCCCGACCTAGCTAATACCAATGTTGGTATCTATACGAAAAGATTTATTGTAATTCACATATACTAGCTCGGTAAAATAATGGTAATGTAAATCCAAAGTAGATCACATAGAGAATATTCTTGACCGGCAGTAGTCTATGGAATACTGATTTGTAAATATCAAGATGAAAAACCTTTACGTATTATAGATTACAACACATTGGCTAGACTCAAACACAAGATGCGGTAAGTAATTTATCGGTAAGTATATCGAAGTCGTTTAAGTCGATATTTTGAAACTTGCTAGTGGTATTATCTCGTCTGTGATTTAGCAAAATTTACTAATTTACTGTTCGCGTCCTGATCTAAATTCGACCATAATTAAATTAAAATATGAACTACTTCGAAGGGGAAAAAGCTATTTCCAAAAAATATTTTTATCGATAAAACAAAGACTCGTCAACAGCTTCTAAACGAAAAAAAAAAAATTAAAATCAGTTGACAGACAGAGGAGAAAAAGGTAATGAACTGTTTTGTCTTCGTCTATTTATATTTTAATGAGTGTCGTTGGTCGTTGTCTGGATTATTATTACACATACTTTAAAACGCCATTCTTTTATTAGTTCCTTTTAAGGAGACACCGCTTCCAATATAAAATATTTTTGAAACCATTCAAAATAGCTTAATCTTGGTAATCAGACCAAGAAACTATCGTATTCTTTATATTTAAATTTCAATAACGCGAACAATATATTCTTGTTTTTATAAACGCTGTAATTAATATGTATGTCGGGCTTTATCGTGACTTTACTATAGTTTTGATAGACAATTGAAGGCAGTATAATGGGTAAGGTCACTAACATTCTCACTTTTAACACAAAAATTACATAGTAACTTTTTATGCTACTATACATTGATTGGTATACATAAAAACCCCATATCAAAGTTACAATAACATCATGCACAGACATTAATGAATAAATCAAAACTACTGGATCGATTTTAATCATTTTTTCAGTGAATGACATAGGCTATATATTTTATACCCGTGCGAAGCCGGAGCGGGCCGCTAGTACTTTAGTATACATAAAAACCCATATCAATGTTACGATAACATCGATGCAACACAAAAGTAATCCAATTTTTTTATATAGTTTGTTGCTCCATCTAAAAATGTATGAAATTCGTAAAATATAATAAAATAAAGGCAAAAGGTTATAGAAGATTCTGTAAAGAACATAAAACTTGTAATATTTGATATTTTCGCATCACAATTACTTATAATTGGAGGTATTTTTCTTATATTAAATGTGGTTTTAACGTTAGATTCATCAAACTTAAAAAAAAGAGGAGTGCGCAATTATTTACACGCGTTAGAAGTTATACTTCTTTGGCGTAACAAGATAAAAATCTTTTCAAAAATGTTATCGTTCGCCTTATTCTACGTTTGTAGAAAAAACGAGACTAACAATAGAAAAAACGTATTTAATACATACATACGTTTTTTGAATAAAATGTTGACTATAGCTAACTTCAGGGTGTCGGTTTTTCGTGACGGTGTGCGTGCGCATCGTAAAAATTTACTCTCATAATTTTTCCCTAACGCCCCAAAAGAAGTATAACTTCAAAAAATAAATCATAGTTCTAACATTTTATGTTAATGAACGACGCTGTCTGTATTTTTGCCTAAAGTTGGGAATACTAAGTAGAATTTAATATATATTTTTATCCAATAAACTTGTTAAGTACAGTTTGTAATTTGGAAAAGCTAACTAATTAATCACTCCGCGGATTCCAATCATCAGGAGAGTTACAGTGTTTAAGTTTCTCTTGAAGTTGATGTTGAAAAGCAAAGGCGATAATTTTGACGGCCTCACCCATATAATAAATAAACATTCATAAAGTGACCAAATGTGCCTATTTTAAGGCCATACTATAAAATAAATTTACATTAAATTGAGAGTACATACACACACTTACATAGTACTTTCAGGTGTAAGCTTATCTCTCTCATCGAGTGTATTTTCCATAACGTCATTGAACATCTGATTGCCCATGTTCCTCGCCAGTAGCAACTGTGATGTACTCAACCTATCCAATGTGAGCGACTGAATCCGAGATATATGAACGCCGAGTTCTCTATGGCTTCCAGAACATTCTATACACACGATGATGCCAAAGTTTGTTGATAGCCAGGTAGGATCTGGAAGAAAATGGCGTGTTATTACATGAATTGTATAAATAATATAGTATACTTCTATTTGTACTGTATTTTTTTTTGTTCAAAATGTAGAGACAGCTAATCTACACGACACTAATCAGAAAATTATAATTTAAGTTTTTTTATTCTCACGATACCGTTGCTTACTCCAGTATGTAGGAAGTAATCTTTAGCTGTAATGACCTTACGGATATCATCTTGCGA
Source organism: Antheraea assamensis (assembly GCA_035772565.1). Taxonomy (NCBI): domain Eukaryota; kingdom Metazoa; phylum Arthropoda; class Insecta; order Lepidoptera; family Saturniidae; genus Antheraea; species Antheraea assamensis. Next base: position 148,392 of record JAQQSE010000145.1, read on the forward strand.
TTATTATAATCGTCTAAAAATTGCTTAACTTCGAATAACGGTTACAACTATATTTTATAACCTCAATCTTGCAACTACCTTGGACATGAAACATTTCATCAGTCACTGTTATTTTTCAAATCAAATGAAAAGTATTTCGTAATAATACAATTATCGTGAATCGTTATCTATTTAACTGTGAACGCTATTTTTCACATCATGACTGAACCTATATAGTAGATCAAGTACCTTAAATAATATCGCTCAGATACACGAATCAATGTTTTTTTATCATATATAAATATAACACATTTACATGTAACATCAGTGAAATAGCCGTGACAAAAAAATCACCGCTATACATTTTTTTTTCATATTTTTTAAGTTTTCACCTTTCACCACGATCTTATCTGATGTTAAATGACGATGTGGTACAAGATGGTGGAACACGCTAAACCTAGAACGTCTGGCTTACTAATGCAGCTGCCGCAATGCATCTATAAGTGCTTGGCGATAGAATAACTTTAGGAAGGTAAAGAAAAAAGCCTACCACCACAATGTGTCGATTGCATTAAAGTAACTATAATTTCCATGACTAATGTGAAAGCAAGTTTGTCTTTTAATCAATCTCGAACTACAGCATTGATCTAATGAAATTGAAATAGAAGATAATTGCACAGTGGAATAAGACTTAGGATATCGTTATCATTTGCATGTATTAAAGCTTCATTTTATCGAAAAAAGTGAGTATATGGGGGTGGCGGAAGGGGGAGGGAGGGGGAGGGGAGGGGGAGGGTAGGGTTGGGGAGGGTAGGGTTGGGGAGGGGAAGGGAAGGGGAGGGGGAGGGGGGAGGTAATAGCAATTAAACAATAAGTATATTTAGCTCACCATTCGTAGAGCCACAGTCAGCACAGACTTGGTTTCCAGGCATAGTTCTGACGGCCCTTATAATCGAACGCTGTAGATCTAACAGAGAATGTCCAGAATCGTTACTCTCACCAGCTTGCTGGTGAAAGGCTCTCATTAAAGCACCCTCTTTACAGTTAACAAGTACCGACGTCCACGCTCTTTGTTCGTTTTCGTCTTCCGCTTGAAAATGGTAGGTTCGGTTATCTAAAAGTTAACCATCGTTTTAATAACATTTCTAGAAACACCTGGTAGAAGAGAGTTCTAATCACTGGGTACAACTAACATGAGCCTAAAGTCCTCTTCACAGATCGCTTCTACCTACCTCTAGGATTGTAACAGAAACTAAAAAGAACAAAACTTTTAATTATGATGACGTAAACTATCACGGCCATGGAATCCAATGCTGCATAAATTCAAATCTCGTATACATTTGACAGACGTTCGAGTCGATACTGTGATGTAGTATATCAGAATATAATTCATCATCAGCCTATAACATAACCACTGCAGCGTCATAGATAGGGTTGCCACATTTTTTTTTGCAGATAAAGTACATTGGTTATTATAGGTAGGAAAAAAAGTACATACTATTAAAATAAAGTAATTTTTTTTAATTATTATTAAGCATAAATCTATAAAACTTTAAATCTTATTGTCATTGCATTTAAACCGCTTCGCACGAAACAAACAAGAAATTGTGACAATTAATGACAGTGACATTGTTGATATTTGAAGTTAAGTTGCGTTCAGAAATATTTGTTAAAGAAACGAGTGCTTAGGTGATATGGCGTTGGCGAATGGCGACATTGATTGAGCAATCGATGTATTTCTCTTAACGAAAAAATACATATGAATAAACTTTTCAACATCCCAATGAAACCAAATCATGCCAAATAAAGTATTTTCGTGTACTTTATTGTTGACATAAAGTATAGAGTACAATTACCTGAAATAACGTACAATACTTTATTATAAAGTACGGGTGGCAACCCTAGTCGTAGACCTCTTCCCGAAAGAATGTATCGAAATTATAATGACTATGACAATGATCACATGAGGATCAATCCCAGAAACTGCCCTCACTAACTAAGACACCACATAACATCAGTCATCTCGTAAGCACAGCCTTATAATAAACATATTTTATTAATATTAGAAGTGAAGCATTACCTATTTTCTACATAAGCATTAAATTCATAACATATGAAAATGAAGACAAATATATCCGTTGCTATGAAAGTGAAATTCATAGATAAACACTGCATTATACAACTGAGTGTGAAATTCAATCGTCAATACTGCGTCGGCGTCTCACCAGACTGATATGTTGAGTTAGATTACGAAGTCCGAAACTATATATGGTAATGCCTGTCACTAGTATGTTCTCATTTACAATAGTTTATATCAACGATGTTACCTTTTCGTTCACGGCTGTATTGTACAATCAGTGTTTAGGACTTTGGGTATTTGGAAAAGTTTCATTAAAATGCTGCTATGTAAAAAAATGAAACACTTGACATTCACAAACCTTGACAAACCTTTTGTGAATGTTTTTGGCGGGATCTTAGTCTGTCATGTAATAGATTTTATATCTTATTCATAATCTTGTGTTATTTGACTTTATATTTAGTAATATTAATGGTGTTTAAGTAATATAATTCAGTTATTGTGCACAATTAAAGTAGATGGGATGTAATACCACGGAGCATGAATTTTGAGATGCCACAAACACACCATGGAAAGTTGTAACAAGAGAGCCACTATCTTGTTATAACATTAAAATTATGAGAAGACACTTGTAATATTATTACATATTCGACAAAGGCAGTAATAATCTAGGAGTTTGGTTACCAAAAAATAAAATGAAAAAAAAACTTTTATAAAAGAATTACCTTTTGATAATTAATCTGCTCAATTAACTACTCAATATCAAACCTCGACGGCATACTTTTATTTATATATTATTGTTTTTGTATTCTCTTTATATATACTAAGGTGCTTCTACACAACTGTGATTTCTCGCTCCCGATTGAAAATGTTGTTGGAAATGTATAAAAAAAAATCACTGAAAATTCGAGGATTGACGCTAAGTACTTTTCCTGCACATGACAAGCATTCCCATCTAAAATACACGTAAACTTATATCTATTTTAATTCCTGTAACTCAGTGGCGTTTTAAAGTTTTTCGCAGTTTATACTTTACGCAAAATTAAATGCTTTATAAAATTGCTTATTGCGTAATTCACAATTGTGAGATTGTACTGGATACTAAAGGTAATTTTATATTAAATTCTTTATCTTATTCATGTTATTTTATAAATTTGCTACGATTTAGAGAAGAAAAATGTAAGCAACAAACTTGTAGGAAATTTAATTTCCTAATCTAATGTCCTTTAGACCCGATAGCTAAGGTTAATAATCCTCGTATATAAGTCATTTCGTACTATGGATTTTTAAAACCCTAAAAATGTGCTTGTATTTTATTATATTATTTATTTATTATATTATATATATTTTATTTTGGAACTCTTTTCATGCTCAGAGAAAGTACTCATAATGTTAATAATAACGACTTACATTTTAAGGGATTTTATTTTTTTGGACGTTTCCAACAAAGTCAGAATTTGAGGAGTAATAGGTTAGCATGGTACGGGCATATTATGAGAAGATATGAAAGACATGTAACAAGAAAAGTTTTGAGTTTGAAAGTGGACGGATGTAGAGGTAGAGGACGACCGAAAAACGTGTGGATGGATAGTGTGGAAAATGATATCTGTATAAAATGTGTGAATACTGAGATGACATCTGATAAGGGAGGGTGGAAAAGGAAAACATGTTGAGCCGACCGTACTTAGGTGGTATAAGGGTAAGATGATGATGGACGTTTCCAACAATATATTCTGTCGGGAGTAAAAAAACAAATCGTAAAAAAGCACCTATAATATATAGGGTTCTTATTAATGCCGTACATTTTTATTTATATGAATGTTTTTATACATATTTATTTAGTGTCTTACTTATATATTATACTATTTTCGTAATACTGCTGATTAACGAGAAGTAAGTACTTTGTGGCGTGAGGCTCGCGTCTGTATATAGATAAAAAAATCATTCAATCAGTCATTCATCCGTTCACTAATATATAGATAGTTAATATAGAATTAATTATTTTTAACACATATAGAGTTATACTAACATGAGACTAGATCGAACGCCCTCTTATCTTCACTTGCAACTTTTATCTGACAAGTCAGCAAGTTGACCCTGGCAGGAGTCTTATTTTCATCTGCATGGAAAATATCCAGGAAGCCCTCAGCCGTGACGCGACATCGGCGCTTCTGCCACACCCTACGCACTTTTCCTTCAGATTTTTTAAGTAAATATCCGCTCCTAGACACCCCGTGTTGTTTATCACCTTGCAACTGATGGAGCGAGTAACCGCCCATTGAGGAAGATACCTGAAATATTAGTTCTGAACTTTATAAATATGATACAACCTCTATTAGTCGAACTTCGATAAGTCGAAAATATCCTAAACTCGGAAAATTGTTATTTTGCCGTCCTTCAAGCCCCAAAACCGCCATTACTTGAAATTTCAATATTTTTACCTTACCTTACCTCTATTACCTGAACTTGACATCAGTAACTATTCTTTATTTGAATATTGTTACAAGTCGATAAAGTCGTTCCTATAACTTTTGACGCTTACTAACTCTGACGAACTGTTATCTGTTATCTGCTTAGCAAAGCCCTCCTTGGCGGTATCTACGTTTTGTTGTTACACATAATTTTGTTTTTTTAATTCAAATATAAACCAGAATTAATTTGAATATTGAATGAAAAATTGATAATTTTATATGACATATTTACTTTGTAATGTTTTGTTCCTATTTTCTTGAGGTTATCGTTTTATTTTAATATATATAATATTTATTGACGTTGTTTATGATGTGAACTCAAAATTACTAAGAACAAATCTGAACCTTTACAAAATCCGCTTAAATCGAATACTCTATAAGCATATTTTTTTATTGCATCTCCCTTGAAGAGAGGTACTTTTTATATAAATAACTAAATATGTATTATACCTCTCTGTCTTGTGGCGCCGCTGCTCTCAACATATTCCTCAGTTCCAACAACCTTCGCCTTTCATCATCCTGTTGCTGCCTGATCTTCTGCAACTGAACGCTTAAGTCCGCGACATACACACCGAAATGCTCAATCGTCTTCAGTCCGTCTTGGAAATAGTTCGTCTGGGCGTGATAGTACTCGACTAGGTGTTGAAGTAATTCGATTCCTTTCTTCGTTTTTATCTCATTAAACTTTATTAGATACTGTAAACATATGGCTTATTTTTCACAAAGATAAATTAACAAGATATTCTCTTCACCACAATCTCTCAAGAGTAAATATTCATTCAGGTTTGAATAACATCACGAGATTCGGAGTAGGTCAATTACAATTAAGAAACGCAAATTCTTATTCGTGGTCAAAAGTTCGTATGGAATAAAGCCAGCGCGACGAGACAGATCGTCGCCAAGGCAGCGTAGGCACGGGATACTTCGAGAACCGTGCCTAATGAACACGCGACAGACAAGCTCCAGTCTGACTGTGGAAGCTGCGTGCCCTTCCGCAACTTAAAATTACACCGATGACGCACGCGCATGTTATAGTGTATCCAGATTTGTCAGTTGCGCAATAATAATATAGACCGGAGCGCGACCTTGTTAACTTTTCTGGCAGTATGCCAACAATTTTTTTCGTTTATTTTAAAAATTTATTAAATGATTAATTATTATCTACATTTACAATCATTCCTGACGCATTTAGCCACAATTACGTAAACTTAATCCTACATATATTGTCCCTGCACTTGATTCGGTATTTAACATCACAAACTCTAAACTTAAATTAACCTCTTTGTCGAAGTAACCCTTAAGGTAAAATGTAAAAAGTACTCATTAATTTAATGTACTCGTAACAATGATTTTATACCATATACCTACAGAATAAAACACAGAACGAGAGTCAATAGAATCAAAGCCACACGAGGTCAGAGCATCGGAGCTGCACCCCACAAGGCCGGTCGATGACCTGACTTGGATTTAACAATACTGCTTCATCGAAACCTGGCGATATTTTACAAAGTTTTGTTGAAGAGAGATCGCGTGGGCAGTGGAAGTAGCTGGGTGTCGAGTGAAACATGCACCGAGGGTCACAGCGTCGCGTCGTGTCGTGTCGGCCCTGCGCCGCGCAAGGCCGGTCGACGACCTGACGCGCGCCACTACAATACCGCAGTAGCCAAACATCGTCTTTTATAATTTAGAATTAGCTAATAGCAATATGTACACATTTTTTTTTATGTTGCTATCCGAATCTTACGGATGAGCAATTCTGAACTCTGGATCTTGACGTCTTCCTTGACGTATCCGTCAACGGTGAACCTTGTTACTTTCGGGAATGAGAGCGTATGTAGCTCGCGAAACCAAATTTTGTTTTAAAGGGACGGTTACAAGGCGCACAGTGTAACTGACCCAAAGAATTTAGGGTATAGACATAGGAAGGCTTGGAACGGTTCTTTGCGACAGAGCGTTTTGCATCGAGATCGTTTAGTCGATGGATCGCAAATATTTCGACTGCCTTTTTAATAGAGTTCTGCTTCTAGTCTTTGTGATATATCTATACCAACGTAATTGTTAATATCTAAAAGGCTGACATTGTTGCATCTATTAACAGAAAAAAAAATTACAAACTGTCAACAGTAATTTCTTAAATGTTATCTTCAAATATATTGTTTTGAGAAGGAGTTGTCGTTAAATTTATATTATGCTAAATAAAATATTTACTTTATTCAAGACTAAACACACAAATGCCACTATACTAGTTGGTTATTGGCTTGTTTTTCTTTGGGAATCTCAACCACAAGTCAATGATGCGTCACGCTTAAAACAATGAAATTGTTTATCTAGTTACAACTACCGTTGTTCAATCAACGATAGATATTAACCTCGTGTGATTGACCATGTAATACGTAACATTTAAAGACCATATTCGGTTAATGTAATTGTAACTATTTGCCGAGTAAATTATTTTTTAATTCATTACTTTGTATTAACTTCGAAGGTAAACAAATCCTAGAGGCCAGTTTATGTGACACCGGATAAAAATTTAAATCTCTAAACAATAGCAATTAAAATAAGGAAAACCCTGTCAGTAATCTTTTGTTCCGTGTAGCTGTTGCCTACCTTTTCAGAGACGTCAAGGAGACTTCTGCCTATTCAGTTTTATTACTAATTTTAATACACTCATGACCTTCATGTACTTGCTACCAAACTACTCCTCACCAATACCGTGCGAGTGACTGATAATGGGTACTAAAAATAAATAATTTTATGTATATGTATTTTATGGCAAAGTAACGAGGTCTGTACAAAATTTATCTTGATTTTTATGCGACGACTTGGCCTTTCTAGTCTCTTCAATCCATTAACTTTCTTTGTCTATTTGTGAATGCACAGACACGCCCATACATGTCATACTGTGGTATGTGCCGTTCCTCTTTTATCTTGTCTTTTTTTAGAGTATGTACGAATCATACCGCGTACTCATTATCAACAGGAAACATTGTTGTTGGAGTGAGATCGACCTCACACTGACATATTATAGTCACAGATAGTGTCCAATTGCTTAACTGGTACGGGTAACTACCGTGTGTAAATAAAACAGCCGCCATTTTAAGACTTCATTTTAGTAGATTTTATAAACTCTATTGCTTTTAATTAACTCTAATTATATTGATTACATCAAATATAAGATGAAAAATGTGGCAAAAATATATTGGGCATATATTTACTTTTTACGAGGTTAATTAACAATTTTTTTTTATATATATTATAGGGGGCAAACGAACAGGTGTGTCATCTGGTGGTAAGTGATCACCGCCGTCCATAGACACTAGCAACACCAGGGGAGTCGCAAGTGTGTTGCCGGCCTTTTAAATATGTGGGCCTCCGGCGCTCTCACTGACCGAACGAAACGCAATAGTGCAAGCACTGTTACTTCACGTCGGCTTTCTGTGAGAGAGTGGTACTACCCCGGGCGAGCCGACCCATTCATTCTGAAACCAGTAATAGTTACAGCGTAGCTCTATCACCTACATCTACATCTATCTGCTATCAAATTATTTGACGATTTTGTAAAGTATGTACTTATTCATCTATAATTTCACCGTGACTCTCTTACTTGCGCCTAAATCATGATTGACTAATCTTTGTGAGTTTACAATAACATGGTCATGCAACGCGTCAAGGAAAGGGCTCGTATGTGGCTCGTATCAAATTGGGGCTACTTTTCTCTCTCAATATATTTATATATATTTAATTCTGAATATATTCTCTATATATAATGGTGAAAACGATAAAAATAGTACATAAAAGACATATCATATCTTCAGTCAAATATATTTGTAAGTAAGCAAATGTTAAAATTGTGTTTTATTTAGACTTCTATAAATTGAAATACGAATATAACACCATATTTCTGAACGGCTACAAGACACATTACATCTTCTACGACATTATTTTAGAAATAAATATTACACAATATAATGTATGACTATAACATTACTTTTTTTTTTGGTGTAAAAGTAGGTAATGATATAATTACTTACAGTATAAAATTGTGTAATTTCGCGTGATGTAATAGCTTACCATACTAAAAATATCGACACGAAACGTTAATTCCATTGTATTCTTATATTTACTATTATCGGAATACTAATAGACGAAGGCACTTTATATACTCATCGGTTTACTATAACTTAACAGCACTTAAGTAACCATAATACGACTTAAACGCTTTGAATTTAGATATAACTTCACGTGTATAGAATAGTAACAAAATAATATGTTTAGATCATGAAGTAAGATTTGTTCAGTTCTTTACAGGCTATTCCTGCGAGCCAAATATACATATAACCTCTATCGTAAGAGTTTCGCGTATCGCATTGCGTGATAGCCGGCAATAAATACAGTTGTAAAACATAATAAGCTTATACCCTTTTATGTATAATGTTACCATTACGTGAGTCATCGTACAATGCATAAACCTGAACATTACCATTATGTACCGTTGGTCAAGGTCATTGAACTAAATTTAAAAACATATACACTGCTAGGAGTATCTCTATTGGCATACAGCATTCAATAAAACATTATTCAAATCTGAGTAGTCGACGGGAGAAATCGGATTCGAGTCTGACTCGTAAGGCAGTACTATTGAAAGTGACTTAACTGTGGAGAACCGAAATACATGCATGTATTTTAATATAGATAAATAATATTGTTTATAACATAGCTTGTCGATACATATTTTCTATTCCTTTTTCTTAAAATGAACCAAACCAATTTTTGTTTAACTAAAAGTTACGTAAGAATTATTGTGTGTTCTAAATTGTTCTATACTTGCGTTATAGTTTTAGAGGAATATAAGTTAACGTTACACAGTAGTTTTGAGTTTTAACTATAAATGCTTAAGGATTATATATTGAGCTATGCTATTAACCTAAATTACCTTCCACCTACAAACCTACAAGAAACGAGACTACTCCTTCCTCAAAGGCCGGCAATGCATCTGTGATGGCCCTTGTATCGCGGGTGCCCATGGACGGCGGTGATTATTTACCATCAGGTAACCAGTCTGTTCGTTTGTCTCCGAAAAAACAACGACAGTTTATTGAAGAGTAAGCCAGATCTCATATGAAACGATGGCATTTTTTTTATAATAATTTAACCTTTACTAATATTAGAAATGCTAAAATGACTTTGCTTGTTTCGCGTTCACGCTTTAACTACGCCAACCGATCATTATGTAATTTTGCATACTTCTAACCAGAGATACAGAAAAGGATATAAGGTACATTTCAACAAGAAAAATGTACTGTAGCCGAGGGATAAATCAAGTTTACATTAAAGCGAGCTACATTATCCCATTACTCAGCAAAAGCCTCTTCCCGAAGCTGAGTACAAGCTTAATAGCGACGCCGTGCGCCGCGCCGCGCCCGTCTATGAAATATTCACGATATCAAACGCATACAAATATGTATATACCATTCGGAACAATTCATAATATTAAGGTTTCTTTATGATGTTCTCTTTCATAATCAGTCAAAAGTATTACTAGCTAAATTAATATATATAATCGACAGTCCCAAAATAATAGAGCCGGAGCTGCGTAAATCAGCCTACGTCCAATTTTTACGAATCAAAGAAATTTATTTTTTATATTTAATTTATTTTTAATGAAAGTTGGAGATAGTCAATAACAAATCCCAATGAGAAATGTGTAAATTATTTAATAGTGTAATTTATTTCCGCATTGTGCAGCTATCATGATACTCAGGGAATGCAATTAACAATGCATGCACAACAATACGTTTGTCCGTGACAGCTATTTACGCAACGTTACTGCCTGTGAACTGCACACAATGGCACTGCAAAACGATTATGGCTCTTTTGAACTGAAAAACAAGAGGTTGCAAATGCATCGGTAATGTCAACGCGCAATTGTTTTTCGGGTCTGTGTATGAAACAGGTCTCTTCTTTCAAGTCGTCATTAAAAGACTTGATGAAACCATTATATTGGGTGAACTTAAATTGGTTCCATTTTTGAATTCTGTAAATGTAGTTGTATATAACGATATTAAACACATATTTTTCAAATCATTACTTTCGTCAGTAGGTATATCGTAAATGAATTACGTTATTTAAAATTGTCCCCTTTGTTTTTCAGAAGAATTACATTACAGTAATATCTAGACTAATTGATATTGTAATTGTAATCAAACATAATAATAAGATTTAACTCCTTGCATTTAAATGTGGCCTAAATGTACGCAAAGCGATATTTAATTGACAATAAGAAAATCGAATAGTATTTTTTTTATAAGTCGTATTTTTCAAATTACACATTTCAACACGTGGCACACGTTCTCATTAAAATAACAGTTCACTAGCGTGATGATGAGTTAAAGCTGTCATAATTACAAAACACATCTTCTGATAATAATGTTTACGGCATACTTATGATATATTGTTCTTGTCTTTGTAAAATTACCCGTAATCCTTTAATAGTTATGCCAAGGAAAATTTAAAGAACAGATAAATTTATTCACTTACAGATTATAACTGTGCTAACTAATACAATAATATTGTAGAAAATGAATAACATTGTACATTACAAGTGAAAGCTATCTGCAAAACAGATGTTTCTGATTATAGAGACCAATGCCGATTTGTAGTGCAAGCGCATAATGATGACGCAGTACGTACAGTTCACGGGCTTATTACTCAACCAGAGTGATTGATTGATTGATTACAGCATTTGGCGGAGATCGTGAATAATTCGTATTACTAAAATACACGAGTACGTAATGTGTCGTAACATAAAACATACCTCGGGTATTTACATAGAACATTCTAAACGAATCGACGTTAGTTTTAAATATCCCGGCTCATATCCATCGATGCGCTCTATTGAAGACATATTTTTAGTTAATAAATGTAAAATTGTTTATATAGGTATTAATATAAAGAATAATAGTCCGTATTATAATTCATACGACTTAGTGTGTAGCATTATATTATCGTCATTTTTACTTAAGTTCTTTTAGCTTCATCTTTTTATGTTCTTAAAATACCGTGTAGTGTAAAGTGAAGTACTTTCAAAATCAAAATACTTTATTCAGTTTAGGCACTGAGAAGGCGCTTATGAACGTCAAAGTTACCACCGGTTCGGAAAACAACCCAGTCATCGAGAAGAACCGGCAAGAAACTCGATCTGGTTTATCATTTCATTAAACATATTATAATTCATATTTTTAAAAGCATAGTTATATACATAGATACAAATAATTGCATTCAATTTTAGTGAATGCACAGAGAGGGCGTCATTTACAGACGTCACCATCGTTCACATATTGATTGATCCACCCTGTAATAGTCTTTAGTCGAGTAAAACGTAAAATTAGTTTTCTATGGGTTTTTAAATAACAGAAACCGCGTTGGCTGGTATGATGACTATCTATACGCCTCAATAAATCACGACAAAGAAAATATACATTACATAATTAATATCTCGTGCTTTTCCACTCATGGTCAGAGTAACACTAATAAAACTACCGGTATAGTGAAAGTACTCTGAAGGTAGTAATCTGATGGCGCAAAAAACGCAACTAATACGATTTATACAAATACGTATAGTACCTATTTCTATAGTCAGAAGGATAATAAACATCTGATTTATACCATAAATTGTTCCGTTTCAGTTCACGAATCATCAATGGATAAATATTAATTTTATTTGAAACTCCCTAAAAACCCTGTATATCCGTGGACTAACAACACAGTAAAACTTGTTTCAATATTTTCTCTGTACCTGCCTGCAGTCTAGTCTGGCTATATAATGAGTTATTGGATCACAAGATACAATACATTCGAAAAAAGTATTAGAGAAGAGAGAGTCTAGAGTTCCAAAAGCCAACAATTATTTGAGTCACACTTATATTGTGATGCATTTCTTAATAGCGTCTAAAAAGTATAATAACAATAGAGCCGTTAATTTAATAAATCTATTTAAGATATCGTCTTTTATATGTATAATAAGAACCACAAAACAAGCTAAACGATTAATAATTAATTATATAAATGGTTATGGTTCTAGAGTTGTTAATCCGGGAGGGATTGTTTACTTAAAAGCGGCTTGAACACAAATATTCGACCCAAGAGGACAAGTATAGAATTACTTATTAAAGAGGTTTGGGAACAACAACCTACCTAAGGTTTCTACCTGCCTTAATTATTATTATTTACTTATTTAAGGTACCATAAAACTAATTTCGATGATCAATTGACACGAACCCTGTTAAATACGAATACGACATGTAATCGAGAAGGAAACCTTAAATTATTCAACAGTAATTACATAGTGATTATTCACTTCAATGCTTAAAGCGGCGACGCGTCCCCTGTTAAATTAATTGCATAGCTATAGAACGTCTAAAGAAATATCTATACAAAATGGGTGTCCAGAGCACAAGAGAGTGTAGATATTATGACAGCGGGGATAACTCTCCAAAACACCTCCTATGTGAATGTGATCTACTGAAGCCTATACGCGACCGGATTCTAAGAAAGCATGTATTGCTCCCGGATTAGATACAGGTGCTCTCGGCTAAAAACGTCCTAGAGTACTTAAGACTAAGTAGGTAGTTTTAACGTTGAGTGGTGATCACAATATGACACCCCAGTCTATAATGGACCATCTAAAGTTTATATCGGTATCATTCACGCAGGAAGCCCACCTCGTTGTGGTGTTTTAAAATAATATAAAGAAGAACCCAAACGCAAGATTTTGTGAAGAATTAATTTCAATAAGTAATGTTTTTCTTTAAAAATTAATATGATATAAATAACGTAGAATAGAACGAATCACACAAATGAATCTCTCAATATTAGTAAATGGAAAGAGACTGTTCACCGAAATAATCCTCTTAAACACTGAACACGTCTTTTAGCTTTTTATTTTTAAATTAATTGGACATTTTTAGACATTACTAGAAGAAACACGAAAGGTGTCACAAATAGAATAAGAAGGAACAGATAACATTATTGTGATTAAAATGGAAGTGAAATAGTATTGACAAAAATTCCTAAAGCATTTTTAGAAATAGCAGAAGAAAGGAACATTCGGTATTAGATATCGTACTCAACATTGATCACCGACAGACACATTAAAAGGAATAAATGTAATCCGCATCACGTCTCTAACTGTAACACTAACAAGTGATAAACCTGTCACATAAAAAAGTAAAGAGCAGTCGTTTATGGTTAAATACGGTAAACAAACATTGTATTTTATTTAGATGAGTTGAAATAAATTGTTACAAAATATATTTGCTACTATAAGTTATCTTATAGTGAGTCCAAAATTCTATACACTATTTTGATAGTTCATTCCACAGTTACGTAATCTGTGCAATTATAAATATTTTCATAACTTGATAAGAAATTTCCAGAAATAACAGATATTATATTATAACAGTTACCTCACACATCTGTAATTGGAATAATCTCCTTTCTTTTTCCATTTCGTCTGCTATCTCAGCGGGTGTAACTTCACTCCTTATAAGACCAGCTTCTTTCGCCTGCGACTTTTTTTCCTTTTCAATTTTCAGGTACTTTGACTCATAATCTTTGGATGCTTTATCAAAAGGCCTTTTCAAATCACCCCTGACACCTCTTAAATCACCTTTCAGCAGACTGTCTACTGGGAACATCACTATGTTATTTATATTTTGCATCTGTAAACAAAGAATTTAGATTAAATGAAACAATTACATAATTTTCCACCGTCTTATTTTCTAAAAGGATGTCACGAGATAATATTGTGTACTTCTGCTTTTATATTACTATCAATGACGTCATAACAAATGTATAATTAAGCGATACTCAGAGTTATAATTAACATTAAAGTATTTCAAGTAATATCTACAAGATTATTTCTCATCTCTCGTATTCTACCATATAACATATCACTCTTGTCTCACTAAGCATTTATCGTACCTACTGGAACGTTAAGGACATAACTGCATAACGAATGATATTTTGGCTATTCTTAAATAATTTTCACTAGAATTGCTTCACCATCTTTACACTAATAGACATACTGTACCATACATTGCATATGCAACGCCAGAAAAGGTGTCAAATACAGCAACGTGAGTTGAATAATGATGAAGATTGAGTAAGGTTTTTGCCTTTGCTTTGGCACATACTATGTTCACCGCTTGCAGTACTGCAAATAGATGCCTTAAATAATACTCAAATCCCTAATCAGGAGTAGTTTCATGGTCACACTAACGTTTTGAGACCGATCCCAAAACACACTCCTTTTTAATAAACGTACTGTATATAATTGATACTGATACGGTAAGCTATTATTCTTACGAACTAAACGATCGCTCCGACAAATAAAGTAATTAATTAGTGTAGAAGCGAGTGAACAAAAAGTCAATACAATGCACGAATGGTTCGTTCACAGAGGAACGATTATTAGCCAATTAATGAGGTGAACACGCTTATCAAAGTCGAGACTAAGCCTACTAAGGAAGTAAGGGGTGTGATTGCATAGTAAAATCCCTTTATCAACAATATTATGTTCATTGTACATTGTGCTATTACTTACAATATGTTAAAATTACTTATATTTAGATTTCAAATAAGGAAGGAGCTTTACGCTGTAATTTTAAACGAGCAATTATACGAGGTGTATACTGATATAAATTTGTTTCGTGTATCCCGGAAACAACTGCATTGATTTGGATCCAATATTGTATTTAAATAAGATTTTACTTTTCACGTTTACATAGGCGTAGGTGTGTATATACACTCTACATCTACATCTAGCATCTACGATACGTCATCTAGTAAATATTTGTAGTGTAGGCAATGGATGATTATTTACGGGAACCTTAAAAATTTGTAAAATGATGATCTATGTCATTATCCTTATAATATGTTCGTCAGAAACTCAATAGCAACCATGCAACGATTGTGATAACAACCGAGCGAGGCTCGGTCGCACAAGCAGTAAACAGTTACAAAACGTATAACGTTGCAAAGTAAATTGTTGCGTAGATGCGTTCTGTAAATTTTAAACACCAATAGAACCTATGAATTCTTCTAATGTGAAGAAATCATTGCTATATCTATTTCTACCACAAAACAGCAGTGCCCTAGCTATTGTACTCCGGTACACAAAGTGTTATTGCCACATAAACGTACACATGATGCGTTCAAGCTCATTCTTTAGAAATATAACTATATATTATTATTGACCTCAGGAGTCCTTCTGAGATTGGCTTAACATGAGATGGACTTCATGTCTGTTTGCAACTTCGAAACATAAACTGAAAGCTAGATCATCACTATTGAGGAGTTGCAAACAAAACTAAGACAAATTTAATTTGTAAATAATTAAATTACAGTATCTAAAATGCAATAACAAATCGATAATAGCCTAAAACCATTCTAAGCATATTTTGATCTACTTTATTACAATGTTAAACGTATATACACACAGTACACTATATTATAACAATTTCACGACCTAACACGATAAACCCCTTCTCCCAATTATAAATGATGCATTAAATTACCAAAGAGGTTTCGCTTTTCGCATTCCCTGAAGTTGCACAACTTTTAATGCGACATTATCGATACAGCGTGAGAATGGAAACCTGTGTGCAAAGTTGATATATAATGCAGTGGCCAATCATTAAAGAATAAAACATGATGAGATATAACTTTACGGCTAGTATGTATGTATATGTTAAAATATAAATTCAAGACCTTTCTACTGAACAATCAGTACCATAAATCCAGACAATATTAAAGTTAAATTTATGGGAGAATTCCGCAAAGGAGTTTAATAAAAATATTACTAATTACGATGAACTACAACTAATTTTATAGTTCGATGAGTTATATATAATGAGAAGTATAAGCATATTTTATAAAATGTTTAATAAATACATTAAAGTTGATACTTATATCCTTAAGAAGAATAGGTACTAGTAATAGACGTCAATATAACACAGCATGCTTCAAACTAGAGTGTGCTGCATAACGCTGTATGTCATGAGTGCGGTGTTGAGCCGGACACCGCGCACGACAGCGAGTCTATATGGAATATTGTTGCCTCAGACAAGGTCCGCGAAAGAGGATGCTCTGAGCGACTCTCTTCGCCAAAGGAGGGCTGACGGAAGGAGGAGGCGCTATGCTCACCTCCTTTCGCCACCATAGCCAGGCCTGGGAAGGTGGGTCGGGAGACCCATCTTCGCATTGCACAGGTCTGGCGGACGGAGGAAACAGGCCGGTGTGTACACGGTCGTCTCCTGATAAGGACGGGGCCCGGTGGCACTGTTTGATGCCGTGCCAACCGCTGGGGCGACACGATGAACTGCTGAAGAGATCTCGTGTCGCCTCAACAAAAGAGGCGGATGTACAGCATGGGGTTTTAGTGAGTAGGAGTCTCACACTACCCACCCTCACCCCCGGAAGAGTGGCGTGTCCATGAAGGACTTTCCCACGTTAAAGAAAAAGAGTATGCTACATAATTATGTCATGTTAACTAATGCATCAAAAACCCTATTGTTATAAAAATGTTAAAATATTCTTTTTTCATAACGAGTCATAATACATCTGATTTAAGATATCACAACAATAATCATTGTTCAAAACGAGAGCACGTGCGATCTCTACGTTAACTAGCCTATTGTATGTAAATTTGAAGTTGCACATTTCAAATACAATTATCACACATACTATCCGACGTACGAGTAAAAAGACAATTACTACTAGGCAATTACTAACAGGCAATTTATGAAATATATAATGTACTTTTAGTAATTATATTTATTTGTTCTCACTGGGTCACATTGGGTCTCACTATCAAACAATCAAATTGAGAAATAAGTCAACAATAATACAACATCATATTAAAATCGTAGTTGTTCGGACATGAATACATAGAGCAAGGTCACCTAATTTCATAAAAGTCACGTATATTCATTATCAATCATTCCCCACTACATAATGTAGAATTGAAACGTTTGAAAACTGAACAAATATTAAAACTATAATAAATAGATGACAACATGTTACCCTTATCTCAAGCTAACTGGTGTTGGCGCAACATGTATACCATTTCCATTCTTCTCTAACAGCTATTTAATATTGAAATCAACATATACTCGTACACCTAGGCCCACTAGAAATATCCGGAACGAATAAAAAAACAAAAACTAGGAGTGGTCGAAAATGAATGTATTGTTTCTCAAAATATTGCCCCTTAACTTTAATGTAACTTCTTTGCACGAATAAACCAATTTTGAAAACATTTGTACCACTCCTCCATAGTGACCTCGGAAACATTCTTCTTCCTTATCTTCTGGTGTTGAAAATTGTTGACTGTGTAAATAATTTTCGATTTTTCACAACAGCGAGAATTCGCTTCGTGCGAAGTCGGAACCGTATGCAGGAACACGGATAATATCTACTTTTGTCCCTTTCAAAGATTCGTTAATCTGTCTGGCTGTGTAAAACTTGCAATTGTCATGGTGCAAGATGATACGGTGTTTTTGGTCATTTTCACGGAGTTCGTCAATAACTTCTGGCAAACAAATGGTCGTTTACATGTGTTCCGACCATATAGCGTACAGCCATGATATTTTCTTTGTTCACAGCGGTAGATGGATGACCATCACGAAATTCGTCATTGTGATTAACACGACCACGTTAGAATTTTGCAAACCCGTTTAAGCAGTCGTCTTACATGGCGCTTCAATGCCACAAGCAATTTGAAGGCGAGTTATACTCTGCTGAGTCAAACTACACTTAAAATCTTAGTAAATTATACTACGACAATTTTCACGAGTTAAATTCATGCTAACATAGACACGCAATATTTAACACTAGCTTTTGTCCGTAACTTTGTGTGCGTAGAATTACTACTTCAAGTAGTCTATTTTTTTTCTCCAAGCTTTCACCAATCTCTATGCTATTTAAATAATTATGAAGAACTTAACAGCGATTTTGACGTGAACAAACCTATGTATTAAAATGTAAGTAAACAAATCAATCAATGAGATGTAATTAATTATAACTGAAGTCAATACTTTAAATCAACACATTTTTTTGTGAACTACGTTTTTGGTATTCCTGTCTTTTGTTAAAACTTGAAGATTTTGTGGGCTCGAAACTCGTGAGCTGACGACATAGGACTATCCATGAGAAAAAGTGTTTTATTTAATTTATTACAGTTTTGCTTTCAGGGGAAACTGGACTCTTTTGAACGGGAATGGCAAATCGGCCTGGGTTATTGGAGTACAGGGAATTATTACAGCTTCTCGCGTTGTTATTCCTGACATTATTAATGTTCTTACAATATCACGCCCTAGGTTGTAATTTATAGCCGTGTGCCATTACAGAGTTTTGGTGCGTAAAGATTTCGCATGAACAGGACACTGGAACACTAAAGTTCAGTCTCAAATTTTCGGAAGGCACCCATGATAATTCCAGAGTCAAGGGTATGACGTCACTTGATCAGTATTCACGATATTATGACATGATTTGTTCGTTGATCTGGCTCACAGTTTCATTCGTCGGTACTAAAATTGCACTTTCACACAATCATTCTCTATTCCTCTACACGTTACTTTTTAAATCACCTGTGTTTTGGACAATATTACAGAATTCACTATTTAAAGTAATCATACTGTTATTATCTCGCGCCAACGCGATCTTTTTCGAACTTCAGAAGGGCATATTGCCACAATTTGGGTATCACTGTGCAACTGTACTTACATATTTGTAGCCTGAAATTATTTTTTACATGCACCCACAATATAGACGCTTTGAAACATGCATTTACTTCATCTGCTAGTATGTCCATAGTGATCACCGGCAGAGTCTGTTTGAAATCATAGGCTAAAAGTACTGCCATAATATTTTATTTTCTCTTGATATATTTAAAGAGTCCGAACTAGTACTTCGATTGCCCTTTTCTATGGCGTCGTATATAAATCCCAAAACAACAAATTACATTGTTCCAATAATCACCCACACTCGCTGTTTAACAGTAATGTTACAAATCGGCATCTACGCGCGAGCTAAGTTCAATGGTATTTTGAGTACATTCTGTACCATTCGACCACCATTGAGTAGTATAGCTGCTATTCCAGATTAGGCGACAGAAACAGCTACACCCTTTTCGGACCCTATTTCTCCGGATATATGCTAACGCAAATTTAAAAGAAATGTTTTACTAGTGCCTCCTGAAATATCCAAAAAAAATAAAAACAAACCACCTCCTCTGTTTTCGATTTTCTGCACAACATTATTAAGACAAATTTTCGTTCAAGGTTTAATCGGGGAATAGACTCTGTTATTTGGTGTTGTAATGAAGCGTACTTGGGTTATGGTCAGAGTGAATCACTAATTCATAATCTTGTCTTGGTATGATTTGTAAAGCTGTTTTGAAATTGTATATCAGGAGATTATATTCATGCAACATTCTCTTAATTTCGAGAATAGTATCCCTTAGTGACACTCCTTGAATGTTTCGACAGCTTTGGTCAACCTCGTTGTTTTCATGTCCCATGATATAAATCTGTAAAATTTAAAGAGCCAATTCTGTGATAAATATGACTTTGGATTGTAAAAGTTACGTTTTACAGAAGTCTTTGATGTACTCACTTACTATAAGTATAAACTACTTAATAATAATCAGATTGAAAATTATCCGAGTACGTTACTTATCTATATATTAAGTAATTACATATATGAATACTATTTCTATACAAGATTGCATCAAAATCGATTTAAGCGCGAAAATGTAACAGACAGACAGGCAGAGTTACTTTCGCATTTTTAATATTAATGTGAATGGCACCAAAATGTGAAAACCTACAAATAGATGAAACAAACTGTATTTTAAAACCAAAAAGTTCCATTTTCAAATGTTGTAGTTAGTGTTTATCTATTCTTAATATAAATGGCCAGTTCCGGAGATTTTTAGTGCACCCTATGAATCATTCATTTTTCACACAAATCATCTTTACCTAATTCGGTCTTCCTCTATTCCTATATCTTCACACTCCTAGTTAATTTGTAGTAATTAATTATTATAATCTATATTATGTCCCTCTTCATTGGATGCCCATATCACGCTAAGTAATAATTACTCCTCAATCTCTTTATCAGTTGTGTTCTTACAGGCTTCTTCTGATAAATCCATTCCTCATACCAAGTATAAAATTGCAAATTGAAAACAATAAACTGTGAAATATTAAATCTTATTATCGAGGTTTTGCAAAACTTTAGAGAGGAAATAAAATCAAGTCGGATTTTTTTAAAGTATTGAATTGCTTTGAGATATTCATCTTATGCTACTCTCATCATATCTGCCTATATCGCCACGAAGTTTTGTCAATGGTCGTAATAAATGCAGATATGGGAAGACATTATCGCTATGCGTTGCAAACTATCGGGTTGCGAGACGATAGACGCAACACGATAAGTAGGCCAGCGGTATTTACTCACATGAAAGGAGTTTAATGGACGCTAAATTTGAGTTATTGGAATGACACAGGTATAAGGACATTTAATTTACGCCTTTATCCGAATGATTTTTAACATCATTTTACGGCGCAACAAGCAATTGAACCTTCGCCACGCAAGTATGGGACTAGCATTAGTATGTTGTGTAAAAAAATGTAATGTGAACAAAACTGGATAAAAACTGAATAGATATTAATTTTTCACGTGTTCCTAATGTGGAAATCTTTATATGTTACTGATATTTTTTATTATGAAATTAGTTTTTTTTAAAATACAAAATATTGCATCTATTGCCATAAAGCCCAAATGTCACACATTTTACTATATTGTGCTACAACTACAAATTAGTAACGCTTTTTTTAGGGCTAATAAGATAAAATATAATTTTGACATATATACCACATGTGAATGTATTGTAAATAATGTATACCAGTAAGATTTTGCATTACACAGCGGTTCGGTCGGCATATACATTAAACTTATTACCGCAACAGAAACAATTTGAAGAGGGAAACAGAGCGAAGAGCGCTAAATTTCTTCATGCGCATCGCGACAAGTTGTCGACTCACTGATGACTAATGGCAATAATGAGATGAAACACTTTAAATTGCAATTTTTGGACAGTGTTGTAGAAGACGTTTTCATACTATAATAGTTTTTGTTCGAAATTCATACTGACATTAACTTATTCAAATATTCATTTGCAACAATAACCGGAACAAATATAATGTTTTTAGGAGATCGTTTGCCGCCATTTTGGTTGAACGTGTCGTATTATTATACGAGAATGAATAGGAAAACTGTTGGAAAAAAAGCATATTTCCGTAATATTTTTGACCATGTAAACAGAGAACGTTTAATAACAATAACACAGGTTTTAATCACAATATACTACACTACTGGATGAAAGTAATCCCAATATGATGAAAAGTATATTGTTGGTTTATACACGGGTGTAAGGACAAAGGGTCGCAAATCCAGGTCAAGGGCGGGCCGAGGATTCTGCGCAGACACCTTTTCCCTACACAGGCCTCAGTCCGGTGTATAAGATCAAAGTTAAGAAAGCCATGAAATATCCTTTGAACCATCGAAAGGAATAAGTATACTAAGCATCAAGGTTTGTGAGAGTTTATTTTCTAACAAGATAGTTTGTATGCACATCTTGTTAATATCATACACCGACATATACCTACCCAGTATTTTTGTTCTAACGTTTATTGTTCACGTATGATTTGTTATTGCAACTAATATTAGAAAGTACAAAATAGAAAGAAAGATAATTTATTTACAGATATATTTATTTATATACATTTTAATGAACATGTAACAAATACGTGGGTATATATATATATATCTTTAAACCTATAACAACTTAATTGGTAAACCTTATCACGTACATGGACTAAAATCTAGGTGCTGCTAACATTTACCTTGTCTCATCGCCCTGACCTATATAATTCTATTTAAGCAAATCTACGTCCGCGCACACGCATAGTGTAGCTACTACGTCAATCGTGTTAAATAAACGCCTGTTCCTAAACAGAACTCAATGTAATTTTTATCGCATTTCTATTAACAACAGATTTTGCAAGCAGTTTCACGTACGATACATATTTCAAAAGAAACTAACTATGATAATGTACTAAAGACATTACACTATATCACTTGGAATTATTTTAAACTTATACAATAAATGATACAATAAATCGATGCCAATCTCGATAAAATCCGAGTGAGAATGAGCCGATATCATTGTCAATTCATATTTCATTACTCGGCGCGTTTGCCTCCATCCCGGTACGATACCCAGGAGATGTCTAGTGAGATCTCAATTCGATAGTAGAATTTCCGCAGTATAAACTATAATATTAGTTATTTCCGATTGTTTACTTAATTACTCGAAGTGATTTAGTGTTGATACATTTGTTATGTTTTACATTAACAACAAAATTAAGTAACCATTCTGGTAAGTAAAAGAGTAAGCAATGTTTCGTTACAAGCTATTTTTGACATATTACTGATCATTAGACGATACATTGATGTAGTTCAAATTTCTTATCAATTATTTCAGAGTCTAGTAGATATCTTCATCACTACATAGTATAAAACAAAGTCGCTTTCTCTGTCCCTATATCCCTATGTATGCTTAAATCTTTAAAACTACGCAACGGATTTTGATGCGGTTTTTTTAATATATAAAGTGATTGAAGAGGAAGGTTTATATGTATAATAACATAAATTAAATAGTAGAGAAATAGTGTTATTTTTGAGGTTACTCCAAATTTAACGCGTGCAGACCACGGGCAGTAATGAATAAATCAAAACTACTGGATCGATTTTAATCAGTTTTTCAGTAAATGAAATAGGCTATATATTTTATACCCGTGCGAAGCCGGAGCGGGCCGCTACTATATATGTATATATATATATATATATAAATAATTCCATATATTTATGATTCCAATATTTATTACTAATTAAGGACCTTAACTAAAACTATGAATAACGTAAATATCAAACATTCGGCCTCTTTAAAGTTATAAAAATGTAAAAGATTAAAAAAACAACATTTCAGTCCATTATTTATAAATTGAAATACATCAATTTACGACGTCTGTTATAATAAAATTCTGTTTTATTTACAAAGAGATGTAGTAGGTACGTAAATTACAGTTTTGTGTGCTGCTGCTTGCTTCCGATGTTATTTACCGTTACGTGCAAACATAACTAAAATAGAATACTCGCTAAGCCATTTAGCGTGTTACTTTAAATAGCAAAAAACTTTGCAAAAATATTTCTTAGAATGTATTTTCATCCGTACGTTAAATTCAATAATACGAAGGTTTTCCCCAAAAATAAATAAATACTCGTTGATTAAATATATTGAAAAATAAGTAATAACAATAATTAAATTAGAAGACCATTCTTTTGGTTAGAGTTCCAGTGAAACAAATAGAATATACACTATATACATAGCCCATAGGTGGTGTATTCTGGCGAGAGATCAGATAACAC
The DNA here is from genome assembly GCA_035772565.1 of Antheraea assamensis. Taxonomy (NCBI): domain Eukaryota; kingdom Metazoa; phylum Arthropoda; class Insecta; order Lepidoptera; family Saturniidae; genus Antheraea; species Antheraea assamensis. The sequence continues at coordinate 172,473 of JAQQSE010000145.1, forward strand.
TTCTCGGTGATTTTAAAACGAATGTATCAAAGATGAGACATCCCTCTATCCAATCGAAATATACTAAATCGTTAGATCCGATTCCGAGAAACCAATTAAACATAATATGCATATACAAATATTGCTCACTTTATAGTGTCAACTTTAATAAATGAAAGAAAAATCGTTCTTATAATTTAAAACAATTAAATATAATGTACAAACATACTATAACAGTTGTTTCAAACATAAATATATTATCAATACAAATGGAGGTGGATGCGACGAAACTTACAAATCTCAGAGAATAGTTATTTGTACAAAGGAAATAGGGTGAGTTGAATTTACATAACTTTATATTAATACCCTTCGAACAATACAAGTTTAATTACTTCTCGCCGATTAGTTAAATGTGCTGACAAAATTTGTTTTAGTTTCTTTATGAAACGAATTTTATTATGCTAGTTTATTTACTTATAAATTTAGGAGATAATTAATATCATTTGTTTCTTTTTAATTTGTTCCACATTACTCATTTAACCGTGAACATGTCAAACATTAGTCAACAATACACATAGACACACTTCTTTTTCAATATTATCTATGATAAATCAACTAAAGAATACTTGAATAAGAATCAATTGTCGAACGGTACGTATGTAAAGCACATCACTTCAGAACGGCTGCACCTATTTGACTAATTTTTTTTTTGTTGTATTCGTAATTATCAGGACAATGTTTGTATGAAAGAAAATGTTTGAAAAATCGCATGGAAAATTGAAAAAATTAGGTTAATAAATGATCATACAAAAAGACTAATGAGACAGAAAATAGTAGGAACATGTTCAAAATATTAACAGAATTGACAAATAACATATAGTCGCCATTTTGTTTTATATTACGTACTCGTACTGAAACTAGAAGATTTCATGTCATTTTCGTTATTACTATATCCGTGCAAAGACAGAGCTGGTAGCTATCAAAAATATAAAATAAAGTTGAATAAGTAATTGCTGTGGAAATTACTTCAAATTTAAAAAAAAAACGGTAATCATAGTGATGTGACCAACAATCATAAACCGATTAAATTATATTTTGCTGTAACGAATTTACAAAGGACTTCAACCTCAACGGTCACTTCTTAACTTTGGCTTAATTTGTGTGCTTGTAACAGTATCTTGGTGCAGATTTATTCACAAATATGTAGAACCGAACATAAAGCACCGATACTAAAATGTATCCTGTCGTGACAAACTCATGATACTTAACAATATGTATGACAAAAGCAGTATTCTGGATTATTATTACATTACGTAGATTATTTAGCGTATTATTAATACATAATTCTCTATGGTATTTATTAATACCAGATGATACCGACGACTTTGTCTGCGTAGTTAACAACGTCTTAACAATAAATATTTTATTGTTCAAAGAAAAAGAAAACGAAAGCGAAAATATAACTGTTTAAAATTTCTTTATAAACAATGTTATCCGTTTACTTCTATTTTTTGCGCATGCGCGCCACACCACTTACCCTATTCTTCATAATAAGAAAACACGTGTCGCTGAACACAGTGTGCTTATACAAATGGTAATTTCTATAATACATTAATAACTTTATATGAAATGAAAATATCGTTTAGGATCAAATGTCTAAGAAGAAAAACTAAGTAATTATTCAAAATCTATCGTTTTTACCGTGATGCGCGAAGAATCTCTATCATTTTATTTATATAGATTTTATTTAGAAACCTGAGCGTACATAATATCTTACCAATGTTTTCATGAGAGCTGATAATTCTTTTGTGACGACAGCGAACTTGAAGAACGCCGCACCGATATCCGGCTCTGAATCTTTATTTAGCGCATTCCCGCCCAAACGCTCCAGCGCTCGGGAGAGGTACATTTCATTGTCCACGTGAGCTAGAAAAAGTCATTTTATTAAAAAAAAAAAATCAGTAATTATTTTCGACTCTATTATTTATTATCTATATATATGTATATATAAGAGACGAGAATAGCTCAGTGACTGACCGACGAAACATAACGGAGTTTCACACAAACTTTCGTCTTGTTTTTCACCACCTTATGGGTTAAATTTCCAAAAACCCTTCCTCAGTGCTCACCTACAATGTAAGAGGAATCCAGCATGCAAAATTTCACTGCCTTAGCCCCAGTAGTTTGGGCTGTGCGTTGATATATCAGTCAGTCTTTTGTATATAGATAGGTTGAGACTTTGATCACAATTTCACCTGATATGTGACGATGTGGCTTAACACGGTAATGTACTATACTTAAACAGAAACGATAATTAGTGAGAGATTTTCATCTCGTTGTACTCAGCCAATTAATAATAATAGGCAGATTAAGAAAAGCCCTGGCAATCATATTATGGTTTCAGCACGATGTGTTTTCTTCATCGATAACTCGGGCTTAATGTAAGATTCGAACCTATACCAATTAATGGAGCGTCCGACCACGCTATTACAAAGTCTAATTGCTTAAACGATTACTTATTATATGCTATTATTATTATTATACGCTGATTAAATATGAGCAATGATTATCTTTAGCGCTGTTTTCTTCCAATAATAGGCATTAGATTTAGATTAGGGCCAGTCTCCCTCTAGGTTTAGCGTAACTACCATTTTAGACCACATCATCATTTAACATCAGATGATATTGTCTTCAAAAGCTAACCTATAAAGTATAAAAAAGGTAGTGTAATGTAATGTGTAAAATTCGAATATTGGCATACATCGTCCCGTCAAGAAAATTTAAAGGAAAGAACGAATACGTCTTTTTTATATTTTTCATTATACCATTGACCGAACTCTGTCTAGCGTCTGTTGTTTGATTTTATTTTATGTCATTGTTGTCTCTTTTAAATATTTCCTCCATTATTATGTTCACTTACAAACACATGAGATGAGAAACATTTTATAATCAGCCGACTGGTCGTTTCAATATTAACGAAGCTAGCTGTTGAAGAGTTACAATAAAATGTAACCTGACGCTGCTATCTCGTGACGACTTACAGTTATATGGACGGTATTAAAATCATCTTTATTAGAATAAATAATCGATTATTTTCCATTAAAAACCATTTTAGGTGTACAAATTATCATGGTTATCGCTAAAACGGTGTTACGAGTTATCAATGTGCCAACATCCGATTTTATTTATGTAGATAAACTAATAATAACAATAAATATGACTAGCTGTTGTCTAGTGGTCGACATTAAATCAGTATTCATTGTTTTTTATTTTCTTTATTACTAACGGTTTTTATCAAAGATTGTACAAATATTGTAAATTTATAGACACAAGGAGCGTGAAGTATGATACATAGAAAATATATACATATAAATAAAATTGGAGTGTCTGTTTGTAATATCAAAACAACGAACTTTTTACTGATTGAATATGAACGCAAACACGATACTGATAAAAAAAATACAATTTTTAAATTTTTTGTCTGTGTGTCTGTATGTTCTGGGTAATCTCCGAAATGGGTGGATCGATTTTGACAGAAACTTCACTGACGGATAGTTAAAATTACAGCGAGTGACATAGGCTACTTTATTTTAGACTAGCTGTCATCCGTGGCTTCATCTGTAGCACTATCTCCAAAACGATTGGACCTATTTTCATGGGACTTTCACTGACACATAGCTGATCTTATAAGAAGTAATTTATAATTATGAAAAATCCATGTGGTGCTGCGGGCAACAGCTAGTTATAAATAAAAAAAGCTTCGATTCGTCGATGGTATAGAAAAAACTGTTTAGAATTTTTTTTAGTTGGTAACACTAAGGCTTGTCAAAAGCTATTAAATAAAAATAAAGATAATTGGTTGTTAAACAGAAGAGAAAGAGATAACGAACTGTTTTATCTTTCTCTACTTACATATAGAGACAATTATTATAAAATAATTTTTACAACGCTCAAGATTCCTATATTTTTCGTATATTCATTACACCTTAATCAATTAGAAATACTCTATGATATCTTTAAAATTCATTACATGTACACATACCACATATAAACTCTATATACCTACCTACACATTTTCAATATTCTAATAATGTAGCGAAATAACATTTGCCTCCAAATTCATTTAAATAAGTCTCGGATACAACCGCCATTCTATAATTTGCGGTATGCCGCCAGACATGTTTCATTACACAACATGAGCGCAGATAAAATATCATACGGTTAAATTAAAGCGATATAACTAAAATAGAATTAATAACGGAAATAATAAACGGATATATTATGGTATTAATATTTTCATGTCTATTTAAATATTAAACACTCATAATAATTTCTGATTCATTGTATTTGTGAAGTTATTTCTGAAATACAGACACGAGAGTATTTGTTTATAAACAACTTATTAAATACAATAAGTAAAATTTTGTTTTATTTTATCAATTTTTTTAACACACAAGTAACTCGTAAGTTTAGAAAGCGGCAATTTCTATTTCAAATATGAATAGAACGTATAATTCAAGCACGAAAAGTAAACACTTTGCTGATGAAATTTGTCTACAGTTTACGAGTCTTGTCAAAGTTGGTAGCGTAATATAAAGCCCTTTAAATAGTATACCTCGACACCGGACATGTAATTAACTTCTCAAGCGGATTAACTCGATCGCTATTAGGGGAAACGCTGCTTCAAAGTTATGTACTGACGGAGGTTTTTACGAAAAATGTAAATATTCAATAAGTGTATTTTTATTGAAATCTTTTGTGTCCAAAAATGTTGTGATTTTTTTATACAAATAAAAATAGATGTCGATGCATCTGAAATTTTGAAAAAGAGTTCAAAACAAGATTACAGTTGCTTTCAGTAATAAGTTAAGTGTTAATTCTGAATTTAGTACCTCTATAAACATAAAGTTTGTACTAGAATGAAAAAGCGATTTTGTAACTTAAATAAATATTTTCTAACTATATGCATACATAATTTAATATTAACAACCGTGTAGGAGGTATGTTTGGATGTCTAAAAATCAGGTTCTATAGAGAATGGGCATCATAGAGCTTAGCTCAGCGAATGAATATTATATGACTTGCTCGAGATAAGTACTAATTCTTCGTTGATTGTATATTTACTTAAATGCTTTAATCTCGAAGCTGTACACGCATGTGGAACAGCCAACGAGGACTTAATACCTCTACCGATGAAATTTGCCGTATGCACAGTAGGTATATCCAATTACTAATTGTAAAACAGAGGCTTCGTGTTTTCAATAAGTACTAAATATATAATATACTTATGATAAAGATCGTAACGTAATATTTTTTTAGTCTTTCGCTAGTGTATCATCACATTATGTATTCATATATTATTATGAACTCGTTAGTGCTTGTAACTCCGTTCTTGTGAATGATTTTGTAGTTTTACAGGATCTACGCACTTTATCTGGATTAATTGTGAACAATCCTTTATTAATTACTACTTAACTCCAATGATCTTTTTAGCTATTTTAAACTATCTTTTACTATACCTATATATAACTGACTATTACCATTACTACTCAATCCTACTCAAGAACTTATTATATAAAACCTAAATAATATTGTAAGATCTATATCTGTCAGCAAAAGTGTCATCATAATCGTTTCGGTAAGCTGAACAAAGAATATACACTTCATTTCATTTTTATATATAGATTAAAACTAGGCTAGCTTATTATAAACAAATGTAATAGATCTGCAGCAGTTCGACAACATATCCTGTCCACGTCTGATACGCATATAGCTCCCTAATAAAATTCGAGCCATGTTTTTAAGTGACAATATTCTAGGTGTTTCCAGGATTACATTTACCGTACCTACGACAAAGTGCGTGCTTTGCTTTGGTCAATAAACATAAAAATAGAGGCGGCAAACTGATGAAAGTCTCCGAGATCCGTGTCGCGGCCCACATTTACCTAGTTCGATCCCGCCGACGCTTTCTGAATATTAAAATCGCTGAACACGAGTTCACGCCTTTCAATTTCTCCACGGAGCTAGTTATTAAAAACTCGCATCAGTGGGACTCGACATTCAAAAATTGGCTATTATAGTCACAATTAAACAAATCAATTTAGTATAGAAGAAAGTACATATAACAAAGAGGTGGTGTTCACGAAACTGGGAAAAAATTTGCGTATTCGTCACTTTGTATTTGCATTTGTTGAATTTAATAAAATTGGCTTACATAATAAAAACACAATTGTATGACTAACGTTTTTGGGTGTACAGGGAGCAAAGGTTTCCGATCTTGTCAAAACAATTTAGTCCTTTGTCCAGTACTATTAAAAGCCATTTACGGATGTATTGATTACATACCGTAAAAGTTAACAACATTAAAATTCAACTTTATAAAACTAAATAACCTTAAAAGGAAAAGAGCGTATAACCTAAAAATTTTGTCTATGCTGATGTTACATGTAATCGTAAAAAAATCTACAAGATGCGGTTCGGCATGGAGACAAAAGAAAGCTTTTCTCTTTGGAAATGTTCCAAGAATACTCATATTAAATATTATTGAATGATTTTTGTATTTTTTAAATGTAATATGTATAAACAAAAGGAGTCTTTGTTACTAAATACAACATCATTGTATAGGAATGTTAATGTTTCTGATTGGTCGTTTTTGCGGGCGCGTGCGCACCGTACGACCTTGTCAGCTGCGCCGCGAACAAAACTTGCACGACCAGTTCAAAGCGTAAGCGACTGACTGGCTTCGGGCACTCAAGAGCGTGGAGCAACAATAAACAAACTTTAGCACGCGATGGTAATGCATGAGCAAAAACAATGTAAATCACTTAAAAAATATTAACTCATAAACTACTAGTTGTGATTTTTTTTTAAGAAAATTTCACTCTATTAATCAAGGCCATATTAGCCTACATTTGAGTAAAAATTCTATCCTAAGGAACGATAGCGATTTAGAATATAATTAAATAATACATATTTTTGTTTTACAGGTTAGATGGCAGTACAAGGAAAACATTTAAGCACTAGGTTTCGTAATCCACGACAAGAAAACACATATCGCTGATCACGCAGTGCTTATAAAAATCGTAGTTTATCTTCATATATACGTCATTAATAATCCCGAATACCCCTTGACCAATCACGACGTAAGTTGGCGAAGTTGCCGATTTTTCCTCATGGGGAAGGATTTCATGAAACAACATTGAGGTGTATCAATCGTTCAATCATCTACGTCGTTTATAAGATCGCTATGAAAATTGACGTGTCTGAATTATAATTACAGAGAAAATACAATACAATATCCTATATACAAAAACTCAAGTATATTATAGAGTATATACTCGAGTACAACAACAAATTGTAATCAGAATAAATAAAAATAGCAACTATGTTTAAAAAAAAACAGGGTAAAATCTTGAAGAAAATACAAAACAAAAAACAAAAGAATATCCTATTCATATTATAAACCATAATAACAGACGGATGTCTGTTACTCTTTCACGGAAAATCTATACAAGGGTTTTTTTTTCGAACTGACTATTACGCTTTTGGCTTTAGGGGCCTTCACAGCTTCACCGGACTAATCTACACAAGGAATTTTGTCAAAACTTCAAAGTAGAATTATACATATGAATAACCCATAGATTACTATTTATGTAGACATTATTTAATATTTATATTAGCTAAACTAACTGTCTAGTTAGTTGAAAAAAATATTGCTAATTGAGAGACCCTTCGGTGTGTATTGCGTAAACCCATAGAGTATTTAACCAGAAATAATATACCATACACACTTATAAAGAAACAAAAGGGCGGCAACGCACTTGCGACTCCCCTAGTGTTGCTAGTGTCTATGGACGGCGGTGATCACTTACCATCAGGTGACCCACCTGTTCGTTTAATATAAAAAATCCTGTAATATAAAAAAAAAACAAACAGACGAAGTTACAAGCGACTTCTAGTACACAATATATCAAAAATGTTTTTCACTAATATAATGTAGCGTCACTTCATTTGTAATTTTTTAGCTCAGTTATATTTACAGCTTAATAGCCGATGCTTATAACTGAAAACATAAGAGGCTAAAGTAGCCCAAGGTTCGACTGCTGTAGCCATTCCCGCCACACCTATTTCTGTGACAAGACAAACGTACTCGCGCTGCTGTGAACCAATCTGAACATTGCAGGTTTGTTTAAGGTTATGTATAGGCTGTATTAGTACCCTTTGACATCAGGTGGATTGTATCAGTATATGTGGATATTTCTAACTTACCGTAGCTAATAAAGGACACGTTCGACCGTCGTTGTTACACAATTCGAATAAGAATGTAAATTCATTATTGTACTGGTACGTCTATTGTCAATTCACAAGTTATATTTCAATTGGCACAAACGAGAGTATAAAAGACTAGTACCGAGTGGCTTCTGTACGAAAACTAACTGGGTCATATTGCTAAATATAAGTTGTAGACAAAATCAATCCGTATACTTATTTCACATAATCTATACGAAAGAATCAAATGTCATCAATAATTGATGGTATATGTGAATCCAATGTTGTCTATTTTCATGAGACAAAAAAAAGCATAGTGTCTCGTATCGCATCGAATTTGTAAAGCAGCCACTGTATCTGGCGGCTTTTGCCGTAATTATTTCAAGGCCGACATTACCCAGAATTAATACTCTGATCTTCGAACACGATGACAATGCTTATGCTCCTTGCTTTAATACCAGTGAGGTATACACGAAAAAAAACCTTATTAGAATTGTTGCTACTTAAAAAAAAAGTCAAATGTTGAAAATAGATTAATGAAAAAAATAAAAATTATAGTTCTATACTAGCCGTCTCAGACCACTTCGTTGTGCATCAAAAGAAAGGTCAATCAAACCCAAAAAAAGTAGTCTAGAAGAACCATCTACGAAAAATTCTGAATCAAAAGCATAGTCCTATATAAATACATTCAACTGTTTTGACGAAATTGACCCTCAAAGAACTGTATTTTCATTATGAATGTACATAGATATATAGAAGATGTATGATGTATGTGGAATAGAACGTCCATGGAAAGTACAAAAGAGTGACATCGCTTGTGTTGATATTGTAAACTTCTAAAACCATTTACAAATATGTAGTGCATAATGCCTAGCAGTAATATTTGTTGCGTTATTTGGGTCATTCTAGTTCAGCGAGTTGAACGGCCTTTCGTCCTAGGAATCCGGTTTTGTGTTCGGGGTAACCTATGCGGTTATAAGTTAATAGTGAGTGTTTATAATAGACTTTAAAGGCGTACATATACTTATAGAACCATATAGTTAATTCAGCAATTCGAGTACCTACTATCATTACAAAGACCCATGTTACAATGACCTCGTATAAAAATCTGTACTTGAATTACGCCTTGGGTAGAAAATTCTCTACGAAATAATGAAAAATATTAGAGGATGAGACAATTTCAAGAAAAAAAAAACAAACAACTCATATTTACTTATGATATTCTCAATACTTTTAAAGTGATTAAAAAAAAATCCTTAAACACGTATAAAAAAAACCGAAACATTATCACCACCTTCTATATCATTCTAAAGTAACGTCGTAACTACAATAGCTTTTAAAATGCGCACTCTAAGATAGGTACTCCAAAGTACTTTATAATGGTTTTCGCTTTATAACGTTTTTAACATTCTCTCATAACACCTGTTCTCAGTTCTTCTATGTTCAATACGCAAAACACTCTGCAACAATATTTTGGACTCAGATTTTTTAATTACAATTTAACGTTATATAGTCAGTCGTCTACGCTTTAAATAAACACTCGGGATTCTCGTCTAAATATGCATCGGATATTTCAGTCTGTATAATCTATTCATACTGTAGGTACTTCCTCTATTCTTATTTTTAGTCTCGTCTCGTGTCTCTTGCACAGTCGCCTGGATAAAGCGGGATGACATGACAGACGAGAATACAAAATAAGTATGCGTTGAATAAAGAACATTGAGAACACAAATTTGATTTCAATAGTCATATCTTAGTAACTTCTTACAAGAAGTAATCGCGGTATAACTTAGATATAACTTAAGACAACAATAAATTATTAACATATTATAAATATTAGCTATTATTTTATTACGATCCGCTCCGTAGCTAATAAGCTAATAGTAAAACTTTGAAGATTCGATCCCTGGCATGAACTAAGATTGCGAACAGAGTGGAACTTTAGTTTTCCCGAACTTAATATTAATGCACCGACATTAACCCGTCGTACTTCGATATTTGTATCTGTCCCAAGCGAAATCGATTTTCAAAGTTTTACAATTAAATTTAACATAGATAAAAGAACTCTCTTATTACGAAAACTCACCATTTCCAGAATTATGTATAGCCTTTATTGCCTTCTTTAGTTTTGTTAGACCTTCTCTGTCGAAATCCAATGTCTGTAACAAGTGAATAAACGTTTGAAGTATGATTATAATATTTAATTATACCTACACGTCATCTGCAAAGATTTGAAGAGACCCGATTGTCATAGTCCGACTCGTTCACAATAGGAGCCACGAGCCATTCAGGAGCGAGCAACATCTGTCGTACCAGCCGGCGATTAATCAATGCCCCTTTGAATAAAAACCCCAGGGTTCCAAAATAAACTCGGCAACGAAGTACACTTTTTTTCTGTACAGATATACTTTAAAATCTTGTTAGTTAGTTCTTCTTATAATAATGCACTTTTATTTTTTCAGATAATTTACTACTTAAATAGTATAAAGTACGCACAATTAATAAAAAACAAAAAGTGTATACATAAGAATAGTACCTTAATAATTTATGTATAAAAATCTTCCTCTAAGTACATTAATTACCCTGGTAACAAGAGCATAAAATAAATTATATAATTACTGAAAAAGTTGTACATATATAAAATATATAAAAATAAAAACACAAGCAAAACGGTGAATCTTCCGCTCTTTGTTCCAATTACATTAGTAATAATACTATATTGGGTAATTAATTATACTTGGCTTTTGGGGGATATTTTTGTCATAAATATTTTCAATGCTGCTTAATAATAAACGTATATATTTGTTCCATAGCTACAATCAATGTTCACGTGAGTTTGTTTGTTTATAATCCAATTATACTGTAGACTAGAAGTTTACTGTAGAATGTTTATTAAAGCATCAAAAAATAAATCATGTGTATCGATTTTCTATACTATTTCGACGTTTAAATACACCTTTCAAGGCATAATGCATGTGTTCCTTTTTCAAAATTGACATTTGCTTTTTTAAAGCAACGATAACAGATAACAAACAAGAAAAAAGAACGGTCAGTATCGCTTTCACGCTCATGACCAACAACGCATGACGACGGTTTGCGTAAGATGCATCATCTAATTGCAATCATCGTCATTAAAAATTATAATCTTTGGTTCAACTGCGATTTGTATAATTTTTGCTAGGTTTTTTTTTGAAATAGCTCTGTATAAAATTGGTGCAAACCGCCGTGCTTGAAGTTGTTCTAATTTAGGAGAAATCAATAAACAGAAGTGTAACAGTGGTTTTGATGCACGATGCCGGTCATTCTAATTTGAGAAATACGTATCATATTTACTTCAGTAATTTATAATACCACACATTTCTCAGACCATAGTTCCTGTGTGTCCTCAATTTGTCACGCGTCGGTGATTTTCTTTCACCTAGTGGTATACCGGATATTACGAATCCTGTACCTACTGCATATATTTACATTTATTACCATATTTTTAAAGGTGTTAAACATAATGAATGGAAAATGATTTGTTCCATAATTTGGTGTATGCTTTCTTTAAACACCTATAACAATATAATATAATTTGAACGAATGAACTGAATATGTACTTAAACTACTAAATTAAATGGTACAGATTATGTCTCATTAATAACCTATAAAGTTCGATAGATCGTTTTAATGTAACTGTTTAATGAAAAAATCATATGAGTATAATATTATTTATTGCGTGTTACAAAATTTATAAAACTCGTTGCTCATTTGATACATCAAATTATATATTATTACTATACATATTATAAAACAAAGTCGTTCACTGAGTCTGTCTGTCTGCCTGTCTGTCTAGATTTTCGCGATAAACTCAAAAACTACTTATAATCCGGTCTTCACGAATAGATAGAGTAATTCACGGGGAACGTTTAGGTATATAATTTGTTAAGGTTTTTTTGTAAATTGGTTGAAATATAATGATAATTGTTGAAAGAATCGGAAAAAATCAAGCCGCCTTAAGCGTTTCATGCACATAAATACATATTTTTTTATTGTAAGTGCAGTATAACGTCTGCCGGGCCTAGTAGTAATGTATTAACAATATTATACATATGTTCGCTAATGTTGTTTTTCTATTTTGTTCATTTATTACAAATTAAATTACATTACGGACATTATTTACGGGCTTAAGAACTGTGGAAAATATACGTAGGAGGTTAATGAGTATAACACAAACGATTTTATTACATAATAAAATACAAACATCTGTGAATATGGAACGTTGAAGTAATCGGTGTCAACAGATGTTTCACTTAGAGGCCATTAAAGCTTTATGTCATCTTAAATAGATTGTACCGTAAGTACAAATAAGTTGTGCAAGTTTATGAATACTTAATGGTATTTGAAATACTTATTAGTTGGAGATATAGCCGTAAAAATAACTTTAGTGGCGTTGGTACAGGAAGACTGAAATAAAATTAAACGCAACATCGAATTATTCAAAAAGTCGAAAATTGGAAGATTCTATTATATACAAAGAAAAAACTAAACTCAAATAAGAAAGGGAGTCCGATTCGAGCCGCGGTCGGGGACGCACGTGCGCTCTCTCGCATCTCTGACGGTCCGTTCGGTTCGCCGCGCTCGGCTTTCTTCGGTCATTTCCGGCTCGCCGCGCTCGCCTACCTGCGCTACCTGCGCACCAGGTGTTGGCATTTCTACGAATTCGTCGCTGCCCGACCCGCATTGTTGCCGAGTGAATCATCGTCCGGTACTATTGTGTTCGAGCCTGAGAATTTCGAAGAGAGAAAACATCTGCTGCGAAGCCGCACTTTTAGTGCAAATATAAAACCGCACTTTTCGGTGCGACATCCCGCGCTGTCAATCGAAGACCACGCTTAGTGGCTACTCACGGGAATACGTGTCACGGTGCCAACGAGTGAGTAGAGCGCCCTGTCCGCTCGCCGGTTGCCCCGAGGCAAACGGTAAAGGCAGTTGGGCCTGGGTTGTCTGGCCTTGGTGAGTGCGCCTAGTCAGGTCCAGGTATCGCCCTCCCACCCTCCTATTCCCTCATTCCATCCCCGGGTGTCTGTTTGGGCGTAGCCCGGTTTACCGGTCTGCGTTCTCTGCCCTGGGCTTGATAGGGCCTCCCCCTAGGCTCTGTAGGTTCTTCTCTGTGCGGCATTGCACTTCGCCCACAGCTCTTTTGGTCCGGACTCGGGATAGTCCCGTAAATTTAATTTTGGCGTGCCCCCCTGCCCCTCAGGCAGGGAGGTTTAATTATGTCCTCCCCCGCCCCCCTCGCAGGCCCCGGGATGGCCAGAGAAGCAGAAATGATTGAACTCAGGTTGCTAAAAGAAAGGGTTAGGCGCGAAGCCCCGCACTTGCTTGTAGAGCAAATAGATGTAGTCTCGCCCCGCGTGGCGACCGCGAACTCGTTCGCCGCGCTAGACTCGCCTAGGTCGCCGGAAAATCCGTTAGACCGTATAAGCCTAGTCGCACCCACTCCATGCTCGGAGGCCGGCTCCGACATGGAGTTAGATATTATTAACTCCGCGCCAGCTAACGACGGCTTCACTGTCGTAAATAGAAAACGCGTCCGCACGCCGCCCATTGCCGCCGCGTCGCGCGCCTCTGATTCTGAGTCAGGCTCCGGTCGCCCGGCTCAGAAAACATTAAAAGTAGATGGCGCCCGGGTGCCCGCGAAATCAGCCGCGATCGCAGCCAATCGAACGCCTCGCTCGGGCAACGCTAGCCCCGCCCCCTCCCAAGCCGACGCTACGGGTCCCGTAGCCGAGGCTAAGAAGCCCCGCCCCCCGCCCCCCGTTACCATTCAGGACAAGGCCTCCTGGCTCGCGATTTCGACCTATATGAATGGGTCGGGTATCCGTTACACCTCAGCCCTGAATACCGCTCAAGGTATTCAGGTCAAAGTCCCCACCTCCATCGACCACCGCAAGCTGACCTCTCACCTCCGAGAGAGGAAGCTTAATTATTTCACTTACGCGCTCGAAGAAGAGCGCCTTCTCCGAGCCGTACTCAGGCGCGTCCCGGTGGAGTTGTCCACCGAGGAAATCTCAGACTCCCTTAAGGAGCAAAATTTCCCAGTGCGGGAGGTACACCGGATGTACCACCCCCGCACCAAAGCTCCCTACCCTATGGCTCTGGTCATCCTTGACCGTTCCGTAGAAGGCAAGGCCATTTTCGGCCTCACCACGGTCTGCGGCCTCACCGGTATCACCGCCGAACCGCCGCGCAAGACTCATACCCCGTCTCAGTGTCATAACTGTCAGAGTTATGGCCACACAGCCAGAGGCTGTCATCTCCGTCCCAGGTGCGTCAAGTGCCTCGGTGACCATCCCACGAAGGAGTGCGCTCGCACTCCCGACACTCCCGAGCCTCCCAGCTGCGTTCTGTGCGGTAACGCGGGCCACCCTGCGAGTTATCGCGGGTGTCCCCGCGCGCCCCGCCCGCAACGCCCACGCCAGGCGAGACAAGCCCATAGGGCTCCTGCTGTCTCTGCCCGCCCTCCGCCTCCACCTCTTATGTCCGTTGAGACCTTCCCGGGCCTCCCGGGCTCCTCCCGTACCCCGGTAACTCCGGCCCCGATGCCGTGCGTGGCACCTTCTGTGCCGCAAGCCCCCCAGTCCTGGCGGGCCCCTGTCGCCCCCTGGGCTCCTAGGCCTCAACCTCAGGCTTCCAAGCCTCAGGCGCAGCCCCAGCCTCAGCCTCAAAGAGCGTTGCCCGCTCAGCCCTCTCATGCTTTTTCATTCTCTCTCTCGGGCATCGATTGGCTGTCTCAAGTCTTACTCGAGCACGACATTAGCGAAATAGTCGCATTCAATAAAATTTTAAATAGTAATAGGGACATCGGTCTTTTGAATGCGGTCTCTGCATTCCCAAACGTTGCCGCGACGATACAACGCCTCGCCCGCGCCGCAGTAAATAACAATAAATAGTATTCACACCGCCGAGTAAAATTAAACCGCGCGCTCTTTGTCTTTCGTTTTTTAACGCGAGAAATCTCCGTACGCAACGCGACTTAGTAGCCGACTACTTACACGATAGGCAGATAGATATATTGTTAGTACAGGAAACGCTCCTTAAGCCGAAAATGAATAATCCGCGTATCGCGAATTATGATATTATCAGAAACGACCGTGTCGCCCGCGGGGGCGGCACTTTGATTTATTTTAAACGTTCGTTATATTGTATGTCAGTAGAGCCACCCGTTCTTACAAATATGGAAGTGTCAGTGTGCAGGTTAGGAATGACCGGTCATGCGAACATAACGATAGTTTCTGCTTATCTTAAACCGAGTAAAGAGCTTCTCAAGTCTGACTTGGAGGCGCTGTTCGCGTTAAGTAACAGTGTTATCATAGCAGGGGACCTCAACAGTGGGAGCGTCATTTGGAATAGTTCGAGTACTTCCCGCAACGGGGTGACACTCGACAAACTAAGTGGCGATCTCGCTTTTGACATCATAGCCCCGCCGGAACCCACTCACTATCAGGATCGCTGTCGCCCGACAGTGTTAGACGTAGCTCTTTTAAAAAACGTCCAGCTTTCTGTGCGACTCATACAAGTCGTACACGAACTAGACTCAGATCACCGCCCCGTTATCTTGCAACTAGGTTCAGATTTCGATATCGACTGTCAGTCCGTGCGCGCAGCTGACTACGCGAAACTCCGCAGTCACTTGAAAGACAATCCGTCCTCGGAGAGTCTAAATAGAATTCCGGACGTGTTGGTGTCTAAAGCCGACGCGGATCTGGCTATCGATTCCCTGGTCGACCACCTCCAGACCGCCGTCAGGGTGACCTCGAGAGAGGTACAAGCGGTGAACGATCGCCGCTTTATACTCCCTGACGACGTTAAGGCGTTGATCACGGAAAAGAACGCCGCGACCCGAGCCTACGACACTTACCCGACCGAAGACAATCGCGTTCGATTACGTTCATTACAAAAGTTAGTTAAAACTAGTATCGCAGAAATCCGAGCCGCCAGGTGGGACAAACTCCTGGAGGATATCCAGCCGTCCCACGTGGCGTTTTGGACGTTCACGCGTAAGTTCAAATCAGAGCAGAGTGCATCGATGCCCCCGTTAGACAGAGGTCATGGGTTGCCTCCCGCGTTCGAAAGTATAGACAAAGCGGAGTGTCTCGCCGCGAGTTTAGAGGAGCAATGTTCTCCAAACACTGCTAACACTGACCCTGTCCATATCGAATCGATAAAATCCGCGGTAGATAGCTTTCTCGCGTCTCCTCGCGCGGATACCCTAACCCCGGTTAATTTTGACGAAGTGACGGCCGCTATCAAGCGTCTGAAGCTTAGGAAGTCCCCAGGTCCCGATGGAATCAGGAACGAGGTACTGAAGCTCCTTCCTGACTTCATCATTGCTCTGCTGGTATGCATCTTCAATGCTGCCATGTCCCAGGGTCACTTTCCAGCCGTCTGGAAAAAGGCCATAGTGATAGGCATACACAAACCCGGCAAAAAAGCTACGCTTCCCGCTAGCTATCGCCCTATTAGTTTATTAGATACACTAGGCAAGCTATACGAGCGGCTCCTTTTGAACCGCCTACAGACCACGATAACAAGGTTGAATCTGCTGCCGCCTGAGCAGTTCGGTTTCCGTGCACAACACTCGTGCACGAACCAAGTACACCGCCTCACGGAGTACATATTCTCGAAATTTAATGAAGACCCCCAGCCCCAGGTCAGTCCGGCCAAGCCTAAACCGAAACGTACAATAGCGGTCTTCTTTGACGTCGCCAAGGCCTTCGACAAGGTCTGGCACGACGGGCTAGTCTATAAACTGTTTAAGTCTAGTATTCCGGATAGTTTAGTACACATCATCCGCGAATTTCTCACAGATAGGACCTTCCGCTATAGAGTGGAAGGTGAGTTATCCCAGCCCCACCCGATACGTTCAGGAGTGCCCCAGGGGTCCATCCTCGCGCCCTCCCTCTTCAACCTGTTCATCAGGGTTCGAGGTAGGTTGTTACGCTGACGATACAGTAATCTACGCTTCCGATTGGCGGCCGTCGCATTTAGCTATCCGTATGAATAGGGCCATCGAGGAACTCGGCGAATGGTTTCTTCGATGGCGTATAGAGGTTAATCCCGAGAAAAGCGCTGCGATCTTTTTCGATCCGGTTCAGCGTCCGCGTCCGAGCAATATAGAGTCCCTTAAATTGTATGACACCGAGATTCCTTGGGCCCTTACGGTCAAATATCTCGGTGTCACGTTAGATAGACGCCTCACGTTTAAGCAGCATGCAGTGAGAGTACGAAACAAAGCCGCTATGGTTTTGGGTCGTCTGCATCCGTTATTATGTGCTAAGAGCAAAATGTCCGTCAGACATAAGCTCACACTTTACAAAATGTGTATTCGTCCGATTTTGACGTATAGCTGTCCCGTTTTCGCGCATATGTCAAAAGCGAACTTCAAGATTTTACAAAAAATACAGAACCGTTTTCTAAGAAAGGCGATCGGTGCCCCGTGGTACATCCGGAGAGTCGACCTCCATAGGGACCTGGAGATGCCGTCTATCTGGGAGTACGTAAAAACTCTCACGACTAGTTATTTCGACAGAGCCATGAATCATCCCAATCCGTTAGTGGTATCCGCCGCGACTTACGATACCGTGCCAGGCGCGCCGCGTTACAAAAGACGTCCGCGTTACATTTTCACCGACCCTCCCGAAGAAATTTCGCTAGGTAATCAAGACTACCCTTCCGTCCCTCGAAACACAGCGTGTGCGCGCCCACGCCCGCGTAATCACAGATCACGCCGCCGCGGTTTGGCTGTGAATTTTGCCCCAGCACACATTCTTAGGCCTCCCTCGGCAACTGCTCTAGCCGAGGTCCGATCCCCCGGAATGGAGCCCTCGAGCAGCTTGCATGCGCGAACAGAGTACCACTGATTCGATCAAACACTCGTCTACAACACAACACCGATCACCCCACACACGTGCACACACACTCACTCGTAGGTACACATAGTGGTGGGCTGTTTTTGTTTGTTTTTTTGCCCTTCGAACTGTAATAGTTTAGAACACAGATAGATAGATACAAAATACATGTACGGGATCGTAAAACATACATGCTTGGTAACCATGTATATTTCACGAACCCATACAGGTATGATACGGATAGGCTTAGCTTAGTTTAGCTTAGCTAGTTAGATTCGGGTTTTCGACGACAGCCCAAGCCGAGGCGTGCCGTGCGCCCTTGTGCTAGTCGTCCATATAAAATCGGGTGAGTGCCTTAAGCGCTCCCCTTAGTAGTCCGGTGGAACTGTAGAGCCTTGCCAGGCTAACAGTGTAGGTCAGTTCGAAAAAAAAAAAAAAAAAAAAAACTCAAATAAGGATCCATGAGCTTGTGCATCGTTCGGCGTCGTGTTTTACAGCTATATTAAATTATCTAAAAATACATGTTTAATTAAGAATGTAAACTTTTTCTCTGCGTTAGCACATTCTTGGACACTATTTCCGTATTTTTTATTGGTGGATTACATATGTACTATGAAGTGATGATGGTTTAGTGATTAGCGTGTCGGCCACCGTCCACTTGCGAATGAGCCGAAGCTTTACGTAAAGGAGATTCTTTTTCGAACTGACTACGCTATTGGCCTGAAGGGTCTTCACAACTTCACCCGACTACTGGTAAAAGAGAACGCTATGATGAAACAATAGCATGGTGGTAGGGCTTTTTTTAGCCGGCATAGCTAGTTACCACCCTGAAGTCGAAAATCTCTCGCCAAGAAACTAGAGTTGGACTTGATAGGCACGTCCTCTCTCCAGGTTTAGCGTGTATACCATCTTAGTAGACCATATCGTCATTTCACATCATGTGCGATTGTGATCAAACGTTAAAAAACTATAATGTATAATAAAGTAATATTAAAGATCGTAGTCCGGTAAAACTGTAGCGGCCTTAACAAGCCAACATTGTAAACAGTTCGAAAAAAAAAAACAAATTTTAAAGAGGCTTTTACATTGCATATATTTTAAGTGTGTGTGAGTAAGTATTACAATATATGTAAGAATTTTAAACCGACAGAGCCAGAACAACTATTCGCCCAAACAACCGTAGTACGATACCTTTGTACAGATAAGAACTTTCTCTCCCAGACATGTCCGAGGGGGATCTTAGTACAACTATTTCGTTGAGCGACGTTCTAAAAGAAAAAGCCGTGAAGGAGCTACGGCGATTATAAAAACAAAAGAATGGCTACGACTAGAATAAAGAGTATACGAAACAAAAGGAACAGACAAATGGCCAGGGAAAAAACTATCTACATATCGCAAGTACTTACATAGTACAAGGCTTAACTTAGAAAAGTAGTTTTTTGGGAAACGGCAAAAAACAAATCGACGATCACAACTTTTTTACTCATTGCCATAAAAATTTACTCTTTACGTGAGATACACCTTTTAGAACTATTTATAATGAGCCCTTCTGTTACAAAAACTAAAATACCTAAAAATTCGATATGTGCCCCTTAGTTTATTAAGGGTGCGATATTTTAAATGTTGGTAAGTGCATAATTTTAAAACCTTATCGTGATCATTTTCATTTAAATTTAGAAAATAATATGCGTCGTATTATTTATGACATAACTGATATGGATATGTATCTAATCTTCTTGTGTTATATACCTTAATTCCCATATCGACAATGATGTAAATAATGATCGTTGCCCATATTTGTAGATTTCATACAAGGGTCATTAATCCGTCTATAATGTTTCGAGTTATCGAGTTACAAAGTTATTCTTAACATAAAACCAACATCGAACGAGAAATAATGGTATTCTGTTTATAACGACCTCCTTTCAACTAATTCACCTGTTTTATATAGTTCCTTATTAGTGAAGACATATTAAATGAATATACTATATCCGCATGGATCTCAAGTTACTATCTAATGAACATTGGACCACAATATACATAAGATAGTTTCTACGTAAAAAAACATGTATCCATTCTGACGTACATATTATTTTTAAAGACCACTGTTCAAAATTACACTGCCTGTAATAATTTCGATGTTATTGTTTTTGTTCAAGTATTGTTTGCTCTGGATTATTCTGTCTTTTACTTTGTTAAGGAATATGTAAACTCCATAATGATATTAGGTTGATAATTAAACCATAAATAAATATATATTCAATATAAATATATTGAAGCGATGATGGCTCAGTTGGTAGTGCGTTTGAAGACACCGTCGAATGACGGTATGTTCGAATCCTAGCAACTGAGTCGGAGCTTTCGGTGAAGGATAGCATCCTGATGAAACCATAGCATCGTGGTAGGACTTTTTCTAAGTCCGCCTGGCTAGCCTACACCACTCTCAAGTTGAAAATCTGTCGCCAAGCATCTGTTGGTGTGTTCCGACAGCAGCAATTGAAAGTCAATCTCCCTTTAAGTTTAGCGTGACTACCATCTTAGACCTCATCATCATTCAACATCAGATGAGATTGTGGTCAAACACTAACCTAGAAAGTATAAAAAAACTCATCATGTAGTCCGGTGAAACTGTAGCGGCCTTAACAAGCCAACGAAAAAAAAAAAACCTCACTATTGACAAATTTTTAGTTATAATAAACCAATTACCCTTTGTATTCGGGCTTATTTGTTGAGTGTTAAATTTCGTGTAAAAGCAGTGTAGTATAGACCCATATAGGTATATTCGAAACTACCTCGTTATATCTGAAAGTGAATGGCTACGTCTATATATCCAAAAAAAAAAAAATATTGATAAGCTTGATCGATATTCTTTGCCTACTCTTCTCCATGACTGGAATATTTTTAAACCGGCGTGGTGATAGTGTTTTGGCGTTTATGATTGACTTCCTTTTAATATAACTAAGCTGAAAAAAAAAATTAACTAAAATGCATGAGGCAGAGTTCTATTATTTACAATGGAGCTCCATACAATAATATCACTATCAGAATTTACTGCCTTCTCAGATTACGTTGACCTCGTGAAAGACACTGTGGACCTAACGATATAAAAGATAAGATTACAAATCGCACTATTGCATCGCTATTAGACAAGGTAAATCTATTCATGTAAAAAAAATATTTATCTGCTGATTGCTTAGGTTATCTCCTTAAAGGTGGAAATGAATATGACGAAAATGTTACTGGTATATAGAGTAAGTACCTTTTTGACTTAACTCTTAGAGTTATTTTATAGGATCTAGAAATTCAACAAAGGTAAATTATAAACGGTAAATGAATTGTAAGATTTTTAAGCAATAACGATACAATTGCATCTAAAAATCAAAAGATAACCCACAAATAAACCG
Organism: Antheraea assamensis; assembly: GCA_035772565.1. Lineage (NCBI taxonomy): Eukaryota > Metazoa > Arthropoda > Insecta > Lepidoptera > Saturniidae > Antheraea > Antheraea assamensis. The sequence goes on from JAQQSE010000145.1 coordinate 194,017, forward strand.
AGTGAAGCACATCGGTTCCATAAAATAAAAGAAAAAACGTTTTCACGGGTTGGAAGTCGCGGATACCAGATAAATAATCGAATGGCAAACGGTAATCTGGAACACTACATATTACGAATTAATTTTAATTTTCCTAAAAAGCGAATGGTTCCGTAGAAAGTAAAAGAGAAACCAAAGTGGGTCGTCATATTACAACTCGTTACTAAGTAGATAACATAACTGTATCAATCGTAAGAATTTTTAGACATTAAATAACCTGTTCTATTCTGGGTCAATCGTCATACTATACGAAACATTCATGAGGTTAAATTTATTGGGTATATTCAGACGATCATTGAAACGTAATAATATATATCAGGGCTGTCCAAACTACATGGGACCCAGGGCCAACAAAAATGACTCAATACATTGGGGGGCCGCAAAATATTTATAAAAATAAAATATAAGTATAATAAGTATAATTATTTTATTATCTACTTTTTCATTAATTTGTCTTTTAAAGCCCAATAAATGAACAACGCGCGGTGTCGGGTGTACCTATTATCCGTTCGGGGAATTCCCCGAGTTCTCGAGTGAATAGTGTTGTGTGCGGCATAATCGAATACATATCCAAAACATTTGAATTTCGTCGCAAGAGAAATAATTTACTCATTTAATGTATTTAAACAAAGAAGATAAAAAAAAAATCTGCGGGCCGCAATAATTCATGGCGCGGGCCACATGCGGCCCGCGGGCCGTGGTTTGGACAGCCCTGATATATATGATATATTAAGAACTAATAAAAAGAAAAGGTTTACGTTCTACGTTTTTTCATAGGTATACGTTATTTCATGTCATTTTAGATACCCGTTTTAAACAATATTTTAGAACTTAATTAATAAAAAGGTAATTCTTTTATACCGTTTAAAATTTAATATTATACACAAACAAACGTACAAACATTCTTCTGAGGATGTGTTATAAAAGCGCATAATGTGTCGCCCATTTTTTTTTTCGAACTGACTGTACGCTGTTGGCCTTATGGGCCTTCACAGCTCCACCGGACAAATTAATGGCCGAGCGCTTATGGCGCTCGGATGCTTGGCAATAAGCTCAAGGGTGCCAAAGTGGCCGAACCTCAGCTTGGGCTGTTGCCTTGTATGTAACAACGTGAATCTTACTATGGTAAACACTATATGTGTTTATTATTAGAAATCTATATTAATAAAAAAATAGAGGCCTGCCACTGTGCGCGCATCACACAAAAAGTATTACGTAGATACTTTTTTTTATGCTTTTACTTCAGAGACACTTTGGCCTTATATAAAGAAAAAATTACGTTGTCATTATTTGATATAAAATTGATAGACCTTGACGAAAATACAATTTTTATAAGTACTATGCGTAAACTGAGGTAGAGGTGTAGCGCAAATGCGCAGAAGAGGAAATGGATGACAATATTCTTACGTTTTTCCTTTGTATATAAAACCTTTTGTCAAGATACTTAACAACGTATGCTAAGTAGCAGATATTGGGTATTTTTACATAGAATTGTTTATGCGGTATTTTCTTCATAGATATTATTGTATTAATGATTAGATTTAGTCAAATAATTTGATCAATACCTAAAATAAGCCCTATATTCAATCTGACTTTTTATCTTGTAGGTACTTTATAAAAAGTCACAACAGCCTTACCAAACGAAAGTTGTTTACATAATCTTTAGAAGACAATACGCAATCCCAACTAAACTGTAAGCAGACACACGAGAATTCTAAATAAAATTTTACTACCATATACATATTCTCACGAATTGTGTTTTGTTAGCTGAAAAAATTAGCCCAAAACTGTTACCCTAGATCAGGGCTGTCCAAACTACATGGGACTCAGGGCCAACAAAAATGACTCAATACATTGGGGGGCCGCAAAATATTTATAAAAATAAAATACAAGTATAATAAGTATCATTATTTTATTATCTACTTTTTCATTAATTTGTCTTTTAAAGCCCAATAAATGAACAACGCGCGGTGTCGGGTGTACCTATTATACGTTCGGGGAATTCCCCGAGTTCTCGAGTGAATAGTGTTGTGTGCGGCATAATCGAATACATATCCAAAACATTTGAATTTCATCGCAAGAGAAATAATTTACTCATTTAATGTATTTAAACAAAGAAGATAAAAAAGATTCTGCGGGCCGCAATACGGCCGCGTGGTTTGGACAGGCCTGCCCTAGATAAACAAGTTACAAAAAATACGTCAAAGGCTAAGAGCAAATATAATAAAATAATGGCGATATCTATTTATGTCAATAATATACGATTATTAAATAACGAAAACGAGAGTCCCGTATTGCACCTAATTAAGATAGGCGACACGGATTAGGTTTGCTGATACACGAGTACACAGAGAAATGAGTCACCTCCGGATGGATCTTATCTTTCCACATCTCAGCTTATAGATGCTTACGTTATAACCGACTGACGACTACCTTAGAGACACGGACACATTCATAAAAGTGAGTCATTTGTCGATGACCTCTCAGAATCTATACAATAGGGAGGGCGCGCGTTAAAATGAACTAAGATTTTTCATATCCACGTTCCGGCACTTGAGTCTCTGTCAGCGGAATTCATTAAAATACAAAATGTTTTTTCAGCGAAACTACATTTTTTCCTTTATTCATTTTCAGTCGCATATTTTCTTTGTGCACCTTTTAAGCCCCATTAGCTCAGTTACTCACCATAAAGGAAATATTATGATATTTTTTTTTAATATAGTTTATAGATAAACATTTCGACTACAATCTTATCTGATATTAAATGTGATGTGGTCTAAAATGGTAGTCACGCTTAACCTAGTGGGGGAGACTGGCTCTCAAGTGCGGCTGCCGGAACACACCAACAGGTGCTTGGCGACAGATTTTCAATGAGGGTGGTAGCTAGCCAGACGGACTTAGAAAAAACCCTACCACCATGCTATGGTTTCATCACGATGTTTTCCTTCACCGAAAGCTCCGACTCAGTTGCTTGGATTCGAACCTACGTCCTTCGACGCGTGTCCGAACACACTACCAAATGAGCCATCATCGCTTCAATCTCGATATTTTCAATATCTTTTTTTCTGACGGTTCAAACACGTTCGTTACATAAAATCTTAATAATTTTCCCAGAAGATTCCTTTAATAGTCCTCTGTAGAAATTAAAATGTACAAAAATTCCATTATCTGACTACATTTTATATAAAAGGATATATTTAAAAGTCAAAGATACTAACATACATTACCATTGCAGGTTATTTTTTCTCGGAACTCTCGGACAGTGATGAAGTACCAATTCCGTTCATTCAATTGTGTACTCAGTCACATGGCATATTGCCAAATGTTTAACGTACAATAAGTATACCTTTCAACTACATATTAGTAATTATTATTGCATCATTGATTGTTTAATTAAAAATTAATCGGTATTTTCATTTACATAATAGGTATTACTATGGAGTTTCACACAAAACGAATTTTGACTGATGAACATAATTTTTAAGTCTACGTCTGGCTGTTAATTATATATATATATATATATATATATATGTAATAATGTTCTTTTTTTTCGAATTGACCTACACTGTTGGACAGGCCTCTACAGTTCCACCGGACTATAATAATCTTCTATATTTTTTAATTTTGTAGATTATATAAGATGGTAAATATCCTAACTGACTCTTGAGTGCAGCTGACGGGCCGCAACTATAGGTGCTCCGCGACAGATTTTCCACTTTAGAGTAGTTACCAGCTAACCAGACGAGTTTACAAAAAAATTATAGTATATATTGTTTGGTTAATACAGTTAAAACTATGCTTAGTTTTGTACCAAAATGTCTTGTATCAAAAGATTGATCAATTATCGTCATCAGCTCCAATACAATGATGGCAGCGGTAGTCCACTATCAAAATTGAATGTGTAGAGTATAAGTAAGTATTAATTAGCGGGTTCTATTTTAAAATCCTAAATTTATATAAATAAATTTAATCGTAAATTTTGACAGTCTACGAATAGACCACAGATTGAAAATCACCTAGCGAATCATGGATAATGCTAAACTTGGTGCGTATATCCAATTCAATCATCGTAACATAAGAGACCATTGACAGTTATAAAGGCCAGTTTAAAAATGCGATAACCGTTATGATAGAAGACTTCTCGAGTGACGACCTTGTTTAGGTAGGCAGAAGGTCGGATGCTGGCCCTTCGTCTATGATCACATGAAGAGACGTTCTAAAGCGACAACTAGAAACGATTACTTATTACTTATGGAAGGTCGACCTCATTGAGCATCATTATTTAACTAGATAGCAAGAAAGTCTTATACGCGCAAACTGTTAGTGGACGTTATATCTTACTTGTATCAATTTATTTAAAATACGTATATATAGCATGCTCTAATACATATCTATTACATGTAAAGGTGTTCGGATTAATAAACATATTCTAGAGATATCGACTGGTGACGTTAAAACGGTTGTAAAAACATATATCTAATCACATATAACTGTTAACAAATAAAAAAAAATGATTCTCAGCTTTCCTTCCTCTTTTACTTACCTCTTACTTATTTAAATATAAATAAAAATGGATTTACTGATATCTAAGATTGATAATCTCCACCAACGTAAAACACCGATTAGAATGAAAGTGTGCATAACTAAATGTTTTTTCAAGGTGAAACTCTTTATGCTATACAAATTAATATAACTCGACTCTGGGTGTCATTGTACTTCTGTGCCGTTCAAATGATTGTCATGAAAATTGATGGACAGATGATTAAATACAGAGATGATTTCCATCGTATACGGGAAATATCCGACCCCAGGTCTGATGCGGTCTGCCTTTGATTTTGATTCGGTCCGCGAAACATTTTAAATCATATAAAAAAGGTTTTTCCTCATTTGGAAGTCCATGTGAATACGAACAGTTCCTTTCTATGGTAAAAAGTAATACATCCAGGTATCGAATCGAACCAATGAATTTGTATATGTCTATATTTAGAATTTACAACATTTCTTTTTTGTTTCTCAAGTTCAAGCTACGTTCCTCATTAACGATATACTTTTTTAATTCTTTTTAAGTTTTAGCATTACACCACAATATCATCTGATTATAAATGACATTGTGGTCTACGATGGTAAACAAATGAAATGCCGGAACACACCAACAGGTGCGTAGAGACAAATTTTCAACTCGAGAATAAAAGCTATTCAGGCGGGTTGATAAAAAGAACTACCACCTTTCAATTATTTCGATTCGTATCAATTTAACATTATAGATAAATGTATCAATAAACCGTTTTTTTTTCGTCACTTACCTATTTATTAACTACGGCCCGAGACTGCGTACAATAAAGTTAACTTTCAAAATTTTGACCTGCATCTTTCTAAAGGTTTCCCATACTTAGCACACGATATGAATTATGGTATAACTCAAATCTTTTTCACTACTACTAATAATAATAATAATAAAGACGCGTGCGAAGCTGGGAGTAGAGCTAGTAGGTTTACTTTAATATTCCATTCGTAAGAATGTACAATAATTAGTATGGACAGTTAATTTTACAAAATGACAATAGATTTAATGAATGCATTGTAGTACAATGACAACAAGAGGCGATGGCCTCGATAAGCATTAATAGGATTCAAGTAACTCAAATTACATGGATAATAAAAAAAAACGTGTGCGAATTCGGGAATTGAGCTAGCAATTACTATAAATATTCAGTTCGTAAGATTATACAATAATTAGTAAAGACAGATAGTTTTACAAAAAGAAAATAGATCGAATGAATGTAGTGTATGTAGTACATCACTGGAAGCGAAGGCCTCGTTAGGCATCAGTAAAATTCAATTAACTCAAGATACGTGGCAGGTGGGAAATATATAAGTGCTAAGAATCGTTTACGACAATCAGTACTCGGTTGTATTGTGCTAAAATGACTTAAGACATTTATAAATGCACATGATTATATAGCATACCTAAGCTCCTGTTGTTAGGTTCGAGGACATAAATTAATCAACAGACTCATTATATATTTACGATACTGAGAAACAAGGGTGCCCAAACGGTCGATCGCGAGTTCTTTTTGAGTCGGGTCTCGAGATCAATTTGCGGAAATGTAATTATTTACAGATTTTGTTTTAGTAGGTATGTAAAAAAAATTAATTAATAAACAACTAAAATTTATTTGATCCATGATTTTTTTTTATCGTAAGAAAGAGTCTAAAGACCGGGGACAGCTTTCACACTTCTTCTGTCTGGCGGGAGTTACCTTCACCTACATAGACAACAATCCTGCATCATACATACATACATACTTGCAGCCTTTTAGAGTCGATCGATCGTAGTCTAATAACATTCGCCAGCAGTCCAAGTTTGAGCACCCCGGTTGGAATAGCTGATACAAATATCCTATCTTAACAGCAGAGGTTACACTTACGTCGTTATATACCGTGGAACCAACGCGTGTATGTTTGGTGAGTCAATAAGCCGACGCAAAATCACCGCATTGTTTATGTGTGGGTGTAAAAGAAATGATAAGTGCTGATTCATAAAACTCGATTTTACCACTGTCGTCATCTACATGACGGGAGCTAGTTATCATTTCTAAATTATCTCTGTTTGAACATATTTAACTTTAACCTATTCCTATATATACAAGCCGAACCAGACAACAGACGAGACAGTACAAAGATAATAATAGAACTCGGAATACATTATTTACTAATGAACTTTCATCTGTAAATCACATGAATATACATATAAAAGTAAATGTTTTTTAGTATATACGAAATTGATCAATTTTAACTTTTTTTGTATTGAGAGTACTATCCATTTTACTAATAACTCACCACTATGTGGCGCTAGATTATTTTAATTGTTACAAAAATTCCTATCGTAAGTTAACGCGAACAAAATCACGAGAAGTTATTAGAAATGTATAGGTAAATTTAATAGTCATTCAACGTTGTACGACCCAGTATATGGTGCGTGCGCTGCTAACACCACAGTTCTATTTCGGTTTATTTCATTCATTAGCGAATATGTTCCGCTCTGCTCCGATATCGGTTGTGGTCAACTCTCACACAGGAAATTGGAAACTGGCACACGTTACTTGAGATATTACGATCTCAATACGTTTTACCTCGTGATTATTATCGATGCGTAAACCATCATATAAATATTGTTGGCTATTTTCTAGATTTCTATTTCATTTTCTATTTCATTATATTCGACTGATTTTTTAAGACCCAGATCTCAAAATGGCTGATTATGTTTTTATTTTTCGCCGCGTGTCCGCGCCTCTGACCGAGTTTGTTAATACTTGTTGTAATAACTATTTCTTATTCTAAATAGTTGATATATACACATTCTAATATTCAGTTGATGTCCTGCCCTGCCATCTATTATTATTAGAAAATGTACAGCGTGATAATATTGCATATGAAAAAAATACGTAACTTTCATGGTTCTCGATAAAATGGTGGTAGAGTATATCTAATATTCTTAGATATACACTGTTGCTAGGTGATTCCAGTCAGCTTCGTCGGGCATTAAAATGGCAAAGAGTCAATTGAACCCAAAAACTAATAGAGCCATCTACGAATAATTCCTCATCGAATGACCATTGTCCTATACCGGTACGTGTAATAATTTCTAATTATTTTATTATATTATTAACACGGCAAAAAGTACGCAATTATATATAATAATAACGACACAATAATACAATAAAGAATAAATACCTAACTAGTTCCCTTATACATTCTATACTAATAATAGAATCTACACCACATTTATTGGCTAGATATCTATTACCAGAGTTTTTTAGGCGCGCCAATTTAAATAACTGTAACAAGGCGAGAGAGTTTCCTCGCGTGGTAACATCGGCCATCGCATGATAAATATGTGTGTATCTTTACTCGTACTCGATAAGGCAGATAATATTATTATAGGTTCTAATTCGAGTGCACGTGAACTTTAATTCCAGTCGCCGATGCAAGTTCAAATATAATATAACGTTACAATTATAAATCACTACTTTAAATAGTTATGCTCGTTCTAAACGTTTTGTTTTTTATTGAACTTGATTCGCATTTAGGCATTCAGAAATCGTTTAGTTGATAGTCAGCTTCTACTTCTATCTGCTTCACCGACCAATGCTCTTTATTGGTGATTATTATTTTTATGAATTAACAAGTGGGTAATTATTAGAAAGTCTGGTAGGCAGTTGGCGAGTAACTGTAGACATAAAGGAAACCATTAACTTTTAAAACATATTTAACTAATAAGGGGGCGTAACCGGCGGTCATCCCAACACGCTCGCTTTGTTTTTTATTATTATTATTATTATTACGCAATATATACAAATGGGATGTTTTAATTTTATTAAAAATAGTCATTTAATTAGTTTTGGGATTCACGCCAAGCCACGTTTTATAATATGAAACAAAAGAAGAACGGCATTTTACTATGCAAAAAATTATACCAAAGTTGCACGTATGCTGAAATTATCTTCAACCTGATGTACAAATACTCAGGAAATTGACTAAGAACAACGTAAATAAGAAACCTGTTAATTTGTTTACACACAATACAGAAAACAATATGTGCATACATAATTAACATAGTTATCATTTATCATATTTACATTCATATTTCGTTTACCACTATTGTTTTAATTATTGATGTTTATTGTTTAATTTTACCAAACAATACAACCGAAGAAGATTAAAATAACTTTTGTATGAAAGTTTTAGATGTAATTGGATAATTAAGGTTTTAATTTCCTTTTAAAACTTACAAGATTACTATAATATTTAAAGGGTGTATGTTCGTCAAAAATAATAAGATTAAGCCACAGAGAGAAAGTTGACATTCATTTACATACGTTTTAGCTACTCAAGAGGGTGGTTTATCGGAAGACAGAAATGTGTTGGCTTATCTTTAAACGTTCCACATGTGCAATAAAGATTATAATTACCTCTTCCAAGGCGCTGATGGTTTGACGACATTGTGGCATACGAGAAACGAATGTGGACGTAGTCGGCGAACTGTAATCCTCTTTCGTTTCTTCAATGAATTCGCCGATACCAATAAGACCCGGCATTGTAATTATTTTCGTGGCCAATTCACTCAAGTTTAACTCACATCCGTATATGGCCACGAAGTAACAAAACTATTAGGTACTAGTAACATAACCCGAACACATCATCACCTACAAAACAATACTGCGCAAATAAAAACAATATCGCATCTAACCTTGACAACTTAGAGTACACCCATTCTCTCCAAGGATGAATGAAATCACTAAAATTGATTGATGAATGATGTACGACGAATGATAGCTGTGACCACAGAATTACAATTGTAGTGAATGAACATAAACGCAATTCAACTTCCGGTGATATGTCAAAAAAATTTGACGGTTTCCGTGGCCTATGCCACTTTATTAATCTTGTAGCAGAATAGACCGTTATATTATTTACATATTGTTTATTATTATAATATAGATGAGAATATACATAATCAAACTGCAATAAATACTTTATCAAAGAAAACCAACTGCCATTTCCATTGCCAGGATTTAGGGACAAGACGACTGTTAATTATTATTAGAAACCTGGATCTTGAAATAAGTTAATACGACTATAAGCAATTCAAAAATAGAGTTAAAATTTATATTTTTTGTGTATATTACTTGTGTTTCTAAATTAGATAAAACTAATATTAGGCATTATTATCGATATCGAACATAATTGCCAAATTAAGCTCTGTTTTATTATTATCGGTAGGATGTATACAAAACATTTATAAGAAAGAAAAAAATTAATTCACCTCGGAATTAATTTTCGTGTGCCAGACTATATTAGCAGATGTTTGTACGAATCTAACAAAACAAAAAAATGTTAATATCTATGCATATACACAATTAGTCTGTGGTTTATTGCTATTGCTGCTGATGTGGACATAAATAATGACAGAGTTATCACGAGGTATGAATTGAGCTTTTGAGTGCATTTGAGTATTTCATAATTTCTTTATCGTTACGTAATGAAATAACATTTTGTAAAATAGAAAACGCATAAATTGATTATAACTGCTTGCATTAAAATAATATGCATTACAGAGATTGGTGACATCTGGACTCGTTTGTTTGATCATCGCCCCTTCTTAAATGGAGAAATAAAATTTATGTTAAGAGAATTTGAGGTAACTAATTTCAAATAATTGCTATTCAGTCAGTGATAAAAATCATTTTAGATATTATTTCTAGGAAAAAAGAGGTGACAGAGAAGTAGAAAACCTTTTCAATATTCTAGAGAAATTGACTGAAATTAAAGATAACGAAACAGATAGAATAAAGAGGAATGGTGATACAGCATTACCTATTTTAAGTGAAAAATTGAATCAAGCCTTACAATTGTGTGAAGTGGTCGAGAAGGAATATCTTGACTTACAGAAGGTATTATTATATTTACATTTGATACTTTTGATGAACTCTAATTCCAGTATAGTATTAATCTTATGAAATTATTCATTAAACCCCTTAAATCACTTAACACCACTCTAGAGACTTATAAAGAAGGGTACATTTGCGATTTTTTTTGTGTTAGAAAAAGTCAGCAGAATAATACAACTTGGGATGATCAATGAACATATATTTAGATGTATTACAGTATTTTTTAATAAGAAGTTATAATAAAATCATTTTAAAGAAATCACCTTCAAAAACACTAACTCAAAACTGTAAAATAATATTTTATTCACTTCATTTTACATAATAGTTTGTCTTAATTTTAAAAAATTATTTAAGATCCAATTACAACTTACAAATACTACCTATTGTATATTTTTGGAAGTAATCAGTGTGTTAACAATATCTATACCAGTTAATTTATTTTATGTTGTAGGTAAATGAAAAGAAGCGAGCTGAATATCACGATAAAAGACAGAGTGAATGGGATCAGTTCATTGATGATATGAATTTTAAGTGTCAAAGAATTGATAACGCATTTGAAGAAAAAGAAGAAGAATTACGGGATTTATATGCAGACCTAAATCACAAATTAAATATTGCAAATAACTAAACAATGGACCTCAAAGCATCACTTATAGACACAAAACTGAAGATTTATCCAACCAAAAAATTATTAGAATTTATTAAAAAAATACCTAATGCATGTAAAACACCTTTAAATATTTCAAAGTTGATGAAAGAAAACAATAACGCAGAGCATAATCATGATATTGAAGATTTGAAACAAGTACAGCTTAATGACAAAGATATTATTAATTTGAATAGAATAAAAGAAACTGTGCAAAAAACTAAAGGTGATTTTGAAAATGTTAATCACACAAAGAATAAAGAAAATGATAACATATCTGATGATAATAATGAAGATAAACCAAAGGAAACTAATAAACAGTTATTAAAACAAAATGAAGAGGAAAGTAAAAGATTAGATAAAGATACAAATGTTTATGTACCTCATCTCACTACTCTCGACATTGATTGGTTATATAGTTACATACAAAAACTAAAGGCGAATGGTGAAAAAGATGTTCCTTACTTACATACACTTTTACAAGGAGCTCTGATTGAAATGCCAGAAAACAAAGTAATAAAAAGGAATCCTGTTTTGGAGGCAAGATGTGTCAAACTGAGGGCACAGCAAGAAGCAAGAGATTATAGGAAAATGACTAAAAGTGTAGATAATGTTAGAATGAGATTTCCAGATGATAGCATATCATATCAAAGTAAGTACATATTGACTATAGATATAGCAAAATTTGGTATTAAGTTGACTAAGGACTATAGACAATGCACTAATTCATATGAAATATTGCTGAGGCAAGCAGTTACTTAATGATGTAGATACATATTGCAGTGTCTTTGTGACACCTATACCGATGGATTAATAACAAATTAAATAGAGATAAATAAATAATGAACTAATATTTTAGAAAATATTTGAAATTCACATACTTTTTAATCTTGTATAAATTAAATTATAAATAAATGTATTAACTTAATTAATTTCCTTTAAAGAGAAATAATTTATTGTAAAAAGATTTCATATTTTCCATAGAAGGACTTATCAATTAGATTTGATCACAGTTGAGATTAGGACAACACAGACAAATAGCATATTGAAAAAAGGTCTCATCTTTTATATTACTATAACAAGAATCTTGTATTGCACGGCATGTAAAAAAGTGTCTCTTTTTATCTTGTTCTAGCAAGAATATGTTTCTTTCACATTACAAATCTATATCTTATAATCTGTGTTATGAACAAAAAACACCATAAAAAATTAAAAAATTGACACTTATAATAGCATACATATAACTCAATATATACCAAATTTCAAAGTGAAATTATACTATTTTTACTATATTATATTATACTATATGGGCATTCCTGAATATAGGCCTCAATCTTGCTGCAGATTCACTATGCGATCTAGTTATATAGACTAACCTAACAAACCCTCAATAAGGTGCATACAACTTATATATTTTATATTGTAAATATATATAATATATTATAAATTTCTGTAACAGAAAACTTGATTGGGTCTATCGCCTGTGAGTTACTTTATGTCTGCTGAAGTTAGTAATTTACTTCCATTGCTAAGTCTGTATAGTTGATAGCAGTAATATTTTGTTGATGATTAAAAATTGAAAGTAATTTATGTTTACCAGTGTTATACAAGTTACTTTCGTAGGCAGTTAATAAAAGCATCTTTTTTTGTTTTAGTGAAACAAGTTAATCGTCAGTTGATTGCTGTTGGACAACTCATCATATCAATTTTTGCTGGCTTCCTGTTCGGGTTTAAAGGCATTGAATGGATGATAGGTTCCCTTGACTTTGGCTTTAGGTTACTTCTCGGTGTTATGTGTGCAATGATTATCACTTTAGCTGAAATTTACTTCTTAGCTAAAAAACTTAATGAAGAATTTAATGTACCTGAAACAGTACAGTTAGGTGGTCCACCAAAATTTGTGAATGAACCATCATTTTTATACAAACCAATAAGCAAAGTTACAGATAATGTTAATAAAGAACACCAGGATTAATTTTGAATATCCATTACAATAAATAATGTAAGTGCGTTTGTGTAATTTACTGTTATTATTTATCCACAATAAAATTATTTTTAAAATATCTGTTTTTTTTTTATTGCTTTAAAGATATTGTGCCTCTTCCTGATAAGTAGGTATTTATGCAGTTAAAATTAATTATAGTAGTACATAAGATTTTGGGTCACTGTTTAGTATCTGGTGTGTTATGCCATTTAATGAAGTATAACAATAATTATCTATGTATGAAATTATGTTATTTATAGAGCACCTACATTTTGCAATATCGGCATATGTTTTGCTTTAGATTTTTATTATACATCTACTACGCAACCTCTCATTAAATCATTGTTTCAGAAGATAGAATCACCCAGGTACATAAAGCAACAAACTAATCTTAAAAATTTGTATATTTCAACTAAAGCTTGTTGCTCAGAAAACACGAATTACAAACTCTGATCCCAGAAGATCTAGATCTATGTTAAAATAGAACCCTGATAAAATAGGCTTCTTCATCATAAATGTTACCACGTTAGAAGCCATGTGGAGCTTCTCTCTTCTCTTTGATTACCTACGCCGTGTATGTAATAAAAGGCAGTGACATAAAAATTAAAGCATACCTATGGTATACAAACCCAATATGGAATTTTACAGTATATAAAATAAAATCTGCTAATGACGAAATAAGTACACGTAAATATACATAATAAGTTTACATATTAGATTTGGTTCAATGTGTAACACTATATTTCCAAAACAAGGCAGTAATGGACTCTAGGTTAGACGAAACTAATCAAGTTAATGAGTGTGCGGTAAGTGAATAATTGCTATTTTTTTAATAAAACAGGGTACGTGGCTACTGTTTACATAACGTACTCTGCGGCTACTATGGCTTTGGTGGATCGTCGCATAGATTAGAATAGTATACTGGAGAAGATCGTCGTATACTAAACTCTTTGGTATAGTAAATAGCGATTGGTACATGACCATTTGTTTGCCGGAAGTTATTGACGAACCAAAATGACGAACTCCGTAAACACCATATCATCTCGTACTATAAGATTGCCAGCTCTCGCACGCCAGGTAGACAAACGAAAGGAAAAACGTAGATATAGACATCCTGCATATAGCTCCGATCTGGCACCAAGCAACTGTCTTCAAAAATGAGGAATTATTTACGCGGGTAACAATTATCAACACCAGAAGAGGTTACGAAGAGCTGAGTAAAATTATTTTGAGAAATAATCAATTCGTTATTGACCAGTCATAGTATTTTTTTTATTCATGCCGGAAATTTTAGTACGCGCCGTGTATAGAGTCCCACTTAAAACAGTTTATCGCAAAAGTGATGACGTAATTCATTAGAAAAAAACTGTTCCATTCAATATTTCGAATAATTTCGTTGTCAGTTCCGTGTTCTTGCTATTTTCTTTTTGGGGTGGATATTTTTGTTATTTTTTCGCATTATTACTTGTTCATATTTATTATTAATTGTAAGTATTATTAGAAAATCCATCCAATTCGAAAAATAATGTTTCTATGAAAGTCGCCTAATAAATATATGTTATGAATTATTTATTTACTACGAATGTATTTCATGTACAAATCACTATTGTAGCACCGGAGAGAGCACCTACACATTATATGCTATAAGATATAACCTATAGATAGAAACTAATACTGTATACGGCGAATCATTTAATTAAAATCACCAATCAAGTGGTGATCAGTTGTTATCTAGAGCTAATTATAACTGACAAATACATAATGTGATGAATTGTAATTATTCTAGCTTTGCCTATTGGTTTATTGTTTAGTTCCTATTGTTTCGTTTTTATTTTTATTTTATTACTCCAGTAATAATTTAATTTTTATTGTCTGTTAATTTTTATCTCTAAACCTTTGTGGATAGTTTATATGTATATCTCATATGTATGTATATATCTGCTCAATTCATAGGTTTCATAGGTCATAGGTTTTCGTAAATTAGCTGTCATGACTACACAATTTGAGTCGTAGCTTCATTTCACATACAAAGTCTTCGGAAACTAGAAAGGTGCTCGTTATACTGTCACATAATATAATAGGCAAAATGTAGTTGAATCATAATTAATTGAAAACGGATTATGTTGTACGTATAATATCGAGACAACTTAAGAATGAATAAATGCTAATTTTAAATTCCTATAATAATATTTTCACTTTATTTTCTATTAATTTTGACTGTACTGTGTAACACCGAAATTAAATATATATTCGGAGCGGCCAAAGAGTTTTACGCGAACTGCGCGTTATCTAGCTTCATATTTTGTAAGGGTTAAAGTAATGGCCTCATTTTGGCCATTGATAAATGGGTGTACATTTTTGAAATCTGGGTTTTCTTTTAGCTTAGGGAAGGTGTTTTTTTTGTAATTTATAAATAGGTAAATGTACTGTAGTATTTATCCATTTCATTAATAAAACCTTATTATTTTTTTGACAACCTATCTTCTACATTATTTCTGCTACACATTATACTCTTAAATATAGTACAAAACGTACGTAGTATATGCTCTTAATAGTTGTGTACAAAGCCAAGAATAAAATAAAGTGCTAACTCTTGCTAAAACAAGATCATGAGACAGATTCACGATGACCAGTGATTTGCTAGAAAAATTGAATATTAATTCAAATGTGTTTTTTTTTGTTATTTATTCAATGCAGAAATATAAACAATAATTAGATTCTAGGTTAAAAGTATGTTGAAATTGTTTTAACACCAACATGCAACTTATTTTGATATATTATTAACTATAAAATTTATCTATGTTCAAAATATGGAACTGTGGACTCTGAAACGTACTGCGATCATGACTTTTTGTTTTGACACAGATTGCACAACATAATATTATGTTTCTCCGATGTTCTATGAGTGGTGAATCATAATATTTATATATTATACATACCTACATTTGCATTCATATTTATAGAGAAGTTTTGTAAAACATCAATATTCGTTGTCGAACCGCAGAACGCAGTGTTTGTCGATAAGCAGTCGTAATTTACTTCGGTACAAGTTATAAGAGCGTTATTAATTCAACCTTAGGTGAGTTTTATTTTTATCGTGTGCAACGTAGTACTCTGTTTGCGTAATAAAACTCTGGCCAACAATATGCCGGTGTTGTATTTTATTACGTCGTGGATGTGTCGACAAAATGGCTTCTTTCGAAATTATTTTCATTAGTAAATGCTAAATTTAGGATCATAATATCGTTAAATTCTGTGTGTAATATATACTTATTTGATACTGCATATTATTCATGTTCATAGGTAGACATTTTATGTACATTATGTTTATTTACTTATTTACCATCTCAGTAAAGGTAGGCTTACTATAATTGTGAAGTTCTAAACTGAGGTTCGTGGACAGACAAGAGTAAAAATGAAATTAAACTACAATAGTGTATTAATCTGTAAATCAAAGTTCTTGCACCTGTCTCTGTATTACACAGTGTAACTAGGATAAATTACCAAACAAGCCTGGATGCGGCTCAATTGTTTCAAACCTGTATAATTCTGATTTAAATTGGTGCATATTAAAAGACCAAATTTTTTAGTCTTAGTGGCTGAAGTTCCATTTGTGATGCAATAAAACTTGTATGCATTTTTATTTTTCTTTATATGTAAAAATAGAAAAGAAGTTGTACTTATTTTAGATGGGAACAATATGATGAAATTCTCTTCTCGTGTGTAACATATTCAGCTATATGCTTCATTTGATTGTAGAAAATAATTGGTGAAGCACCTCATTGTATTTCTCGTATATTGTATCCTTTTATTTTTCATCAAATGTATTTGACAGACAGTTCTTTTTCTCTATGTTACAACCATCCTTATACATCTTAACTTCTAATCCTGGTAATGAGGACCTGCCCTGTAAATACTGTAAAAATAATTTAAAATTATTGAGTAAACCTAATAGGATTTTACTGTACAAATGAGCTTAATCTGAAGGTTATCTTAAGCCACAGTAGCGTTTTCGGTGAAGGTTTACGTTATTGGGACAGGTATACCTTTTTACGAAATATTTATCGAGGTCATGCAAATTCGAGTTTATATCATTTTGGTCTCCATAAAATGACGTACATCAAAGTGATTTATCATATACATTTTGTTGAATCCACTACATTTTCTCAGTCCTATTCAAGGGCAAGGCATTATGACGGAAAATAAGAGGACTGAATAAATAAGTATTGACATTTATTGTAAATAATAAAATTTACTAATTTCTTCCATTAAAGCCAATATTGGTCCACATAGTGCATGTGCCTTTTTTATAATATAGTGTGTACGTTGTAAAGAAGTTCTAGATTTTCTGACCACAACTAAGAAAAAGCTATATTTAAATGTCTGATTTGTTCTTTTTTTCTTAGTTTTTATTTTATTTGTAACCCTACAATTATAGCAAGGGTCCATTACAACCAAATATATCATATATGCTTTCAATTAAATAATTGATGTAACATAGTTTTATGAATTTTAAATAAATATATACAATTATGAAGCCCCACTTGTTTTATGAAATCTCGATAAGCCACAACTATTATTCAAAAATATTTATTAGACATTTTTCTTTGGTAATGTTTCACGAACTCTGCATGAATTTTCACAACGAAAATGCCGAAGTGTGTATGAATATATGTATAGAGCATTTGTAGTATACTTTGGCTGATGTCCGATAAGGAACTCATGTCACACAAATACACTTGAATACAACTACACTCGAATGTTTGTCTTTTAATGTGGTCATAGTCTAATTGAAAATATTTTGATAAAACTGTAATGTGGCGGCATTAATCTATGATGCTGTGGTTTTGTAACAGTATTTTAGAACCAATCGAGCTTCTAAGTTTAGTGTGTCGTATCATCACTTAACATCATGTGAGATGTGGTCAGAGTCTAACCTAGATATAATATTATATTTTTAGCAATGGAAGATCAAGTACCATTCAAAGTTTACACCTTTTGGGATACGGATTCCAAACCGGAAGTGAGGAGATTTGGTGTTGAGAAGAGTGTAGTCACCAGTTACCACTATTTGAATGCTAAGCTACATGATGTATTTCCTGGATTAAGGAATAAGAGTTATTCAATTGCATGGAAAGGTATATTTTGTACTTTATAATAGGAATAGAATTTTATATTGTAAAAAATACTAATGTATATTTTTCGAATTTAGATGAGGAAAATGATGATGTCATTATATCATCTGATGAAGAGGTGATGACTGCCCTGACTACGTTGGGAGGAGGGCTTATTAAACTCTTTCGTATATTGTAAAGACAGACAGCCGAAAGATGACGATTGTGAGATTGTGATAACTGCTTCAACTATGCCAGAGAGTACCAACGGTGAGTGATAAAACATTGTATATACTGATGATTCAGGTAATATATCATCATTACATGTAACTAAGGTGATTAACTGAAGTGAAGCTGCTATAATTACTATACAAAAGCTTTATTTAGAGTAGGTACTATACTGATCACAATTTTATTAACATTGCTTACATAGAACAATTACTTACATAGAACACATTGAGTCATGAAACTTTGCTTCCATTAGTTTCTTGTAATTTAGTAATGACATTTTTTTAAACTAATGTGGCATATTGTCTTGTAATTATGTAAATTTTAATATGAATATACAATAGTATTATTTGTTCAGGTTGCATAAATTTTGAAAGTCACTGTATGTTTTGACATAAATTATTGTTGAAGTATTGTCACATTTAAATGAATATATCCCGAAAAATATGTGTGCAGATACCATTTTTTACTTGGTTGTGTGAAGTAGAAAATATGTCTCTAAATAATTCTTTAGGCCTTAATCGCATTACCCAGAGTCATACAAATATGCAATTATTTATATTGGTATATTTGGCCTAAACAAAATTTAGAATTATTCAATAATCCATGGACACAATGTCTAGGTAAACTAGATAGACAGATAAATTAGATAACTAGGCTTGCTAAGCACAACAAAGTTTGTAATAAAGTGTACTAGAAAACTAGATTCGCCAACATAGATCGAAGGTAAATAGAACAAAATAAAATTTAAGAAAAAACAGTGTATACAGATACAAATTTGTAAAATAAGAAACTAGAACTTAAATTGGTTGTTAGTTAAAGGTCATACTAAATCCATTTAAATGTCATATTTGCATTTTTTGTTGTGTAGCTGGTGTGAAAGCTGTCCATCTGGGTGTGCAGTGTGACGTTTGTGGCTCGCCTGTGATTGGTTTTCGCTATAAATGCGCTATTTGCCCTGATTATGACCTGTGTGAGCGTTGCGAAGCCGCCGGAAATCATAAGGATCATTGTATGGTGCGCCTGCCCACACCTGAACTCTCAGGTAAATATGACTTTATACTTTTCTCTGTAATACTTTTAATTTCAATTTCTTTAAATACTTCATTGAAACAATAAATATAACCAAATATTATTGGAGGTGGTCATTACTATTCATATGCAAAGACAATAAATGCTTTAAGATATCAGTTATTTTGCTGTTCCTTATCTAGTGTCAGTTATTTTTAGTGGCAGTGATCAGTCCCTCTTATCACAATGCGGGAACAAGTAATAACACTTTTACATCACGATTAAGTCACGATATGAACAACAAATATTTATTTTATTATTCTGTCTTTCTTATAAGTTGCAATTTGATTTAAATAACAGACAATAGATTATAGCGACAATTTAAGTAGAATAACACAACAGCTATAGATGACAGGCCATGATATAACACTATTATCTATAATTACTATGTTGTATTATAGCGTACACTTATGAAAGCAGCTATTAAGCGTTCACGACATTTCTTCAAAGCTGTTGCTAACGCTGGTGAGGAGTGCCCTTACAAGAAGCATAAGCGTGACAGAAGTTGTGATAGAAAGCACCGTGATGGTGAACACAGAGGTCACAGGGGCGACCATCACGGAATTAGGGGCGAGAAACATAGAGGTGATCACCACAGGGGTGAGCATCGCCGTCAGCGCTCCAGTTGGTTGGACACTTTCGCTGCCTACATGAATGAATTCGCCAACTTAGCTGGTGATATCGGTCTTGATACCGAAACCAGTGCTCCTCAAACTACTCAGCAAAATCAACAACCTGAGGAACAAGCAAAGACTGCAGAAAACACTCAGTCAGCTAAACAACCCGAACAGACTACATCAACAGAGGCTCCACACTGCCCTGTCTTTCCTGGCAACTTTAATGCTGAGTCGATTCAGAAACTTATTGAAAATTTTCTGGGAGGAACATCGACAGGTGCATTTCAACAAGCAGGTGCGAGCGCTTCAAATACGCAATGCCCTTTCGTTCCAGCTGATTTAAATGTGGAAGCCATACAGAATTTGATTTCAATGTATTTGGGTGGTAATTTTACTGCCAGTCAACAAAAGAACCAGACTGCTTCCAGCCGAAGAAGCTGTTTCGGCAGGTGCGAATGATGACGAAATGGGCCAAGGGGACAAAACAACTAGCGAAAATGATGGTGTGTCAGTCCGTTCTGAGACATCTTATGCAACTGTTATTTCTGAGAAAGATGCCTCTCCTGACAGAGCTGATGACTGGACCGTGATTAATAACGAAAAAGGTAAATGAGTATAAATATCAGTTAGTGTGTTTGTATAGGTATATTATGTATTTGTCTTGGTTAAAATTATTAATGTTACTTGTCACTGTTAATTCTGTAACATTTTTCTAGAAATGCAATGTATATATCTTGGTTAAAATGAATGTCAGTTATTTTAAATGTTTTTTTATGACATTTATCTTTATAATTTTAGATTTATTGGATGCATGCATGAACCCTAGTCCTCCAAAAGGACCAGCTGCTCCAATAGGCTTTAATCTACCTGAAGAGTTCCAAGACCGCGTTCGCATCACAGAGGGTCAAAATCTTTATCCACCACTGAATGTTTCCACTGCAGGTAACATCAATTTTATATTTTGTGACTTAAGCTAATCATTTTCTAGAGTATCATAGATCCTAGGATCATAGGAAATAAAAATTACCAAGGTTATTTACGCTTTAACTGCGTTCAATTATTAAGGGAGAGGGGTCTTTAATATGCTTATTTTTGATGACATAAGAGGTGGGAGGTTAGATATGTGAGGCGCACGGTCTTATCGACTAGGTTACCATCGCTCTCTCTTGTAGCGAACCACTATAAGTAAATTCCCTATAATGTCTTTATTTCTAGACTTGTTAACTGCAACACATGAAACAATAAGGAAACCAAATCTGATTAGAAAATAATTATATAAATGTTTATGTAAGCATGAGGATGGGGGTAAGGAGATTGTTTATTATTGCTGAGCAGGGGGAGGGGATGCTCGGAACAATTGGTCCCATATAAATAATCTTGTTTTATTATCTACTATCCATCTGCCCCTACTTCGAACGGGTATACTCAAGAAAAAAAATGAGATCAAATCTTTTTACAGTACTACTATGTAATAAGTAAAACTGGCAATTAATTTCTCAATTTTCACAATATTTTTTTAACGTTTCTCAACTGCTTTCTGTCTCATTCACTTCAGTTATATTTTTTATGGAGATTATGTTTATCCTACATATTTCACTTTTCTGTGCGAATTAACATTTTCTTTCATATTAAAACGTTATCCTGTTAATACACTGCAACAAAAAAGAGTTAGCCAAATAGTAGTGTAGCCCTTCTGAAATAATGTGATTACATACATTCGCCAATTGATTTTTAATAGATCTAGCATTTCTTTATAACAAATATTTCCTAATTTGTGATAGACTACTTTACTAAACTAATGGAGTAGCTTCATATTGAGAATCATCATAATAATTTTATGTACTTACTGCTAAGGCCTTTTTGAACTACATACTAGATAAATAAAATATACAATAACCAAATAAAACCCAGAAATATTAACTTTTCAAATTATAATTGCATATACGTAGATTATAAAATGATTTTTTTAAATAATAGAGTGATAAATTTCGAATTTTCATATATATGTCATACGAATTTCATATTCATTTAATATTAATTTTTCACATTATAATTGCATATACGTAGATTATAAAAAATAATAGAGTGATAAATTTCGAATTTTCATATATACGTCATACATATTTCATATTCATTTATCACAATTTTAACATTTAGTGATGAATCCTAAAGAAGCTGAGCGCCCTGCAGTAGCACAGCAGCCAGCAACACCTCCTCAACCAACTGTACAACCGCAACCAACTGCAGCTGCGACAGCTCCACCATCTACTTCTGCAACTGTGACAACTCCATCGTCAACTTCAGCATCGGCTCCGCCACCTGCTTCTGCAACGTCTCCTCCAACAGCTTCAGCAACGGCTCCACCGCCAAAGACACCACCACAACCCAAACATTATCATCCTAGTAAGTTTTTATAGTTTTACTAGCTTTTGCTCGTGGCTTCCTTCGTGTTCATGTAGATTAGCATATCTCTCCAGAACAGTACATTATTTCTGTATGAATGATGTACTATGTTTTTTTCTGTACTACCCATAACATGTTCGCATGATTTCCGTGATTATCAGTTGAGTAATTATAGCAGGAAATCGTGAGAAACGGACAAACTACATTTGAATTTATAATATTAGTAATGATAGTACTCAAAAAGGCAATAAACTTATAGAATATTAGGTGTCTGGTAATGTCTTTTGAGTTGTTATTATGCTCATTTGAAAGCAAATTTTCCTTATCAGTTGTTCGATTTTGATATAATTAGGACAAATAAACACGTAGGTATAATAGTTGAAATATAGAAACAAAGTGAACTGAGTCATTGATGATTCAGTTTTTTTTTTTGTACATACGATAACGTATCTCGACCTCGTCAGTTTGATTAGCCTACTTTCTTTGTATTTTTTCCATGTAAAACATGTTGGAACTAATGTTTTAACAAAATATCGAATTGCACTGAAAGTGACAATATAAATATTGAGAACAATAGAAGATTATAAACAAATTCTGTATATATAATATATATCTAAAATTTTTCTGTGAAGGTACTACAGACATCACCTGAGTATACATTTCGTTTTTAATGTTTCCTTGTTCATATCAAAAAATTATAAATTCACGTTAATATTTGTAAATTTTTTTTTTTTTTCGAACTGACCTACACTGTTAGCCTGGCGAGGCCGCTACAGTTCCACCGGACTATATATTTGTAACATAGAATGTGGAACTTTCATATATTACTATATCAAAATTACGTAACAGCGCCATCTAGAGATATATGTCATAACAAAAAATTAATGATTAATTTCTCTGAAATACATACAAATCACAGAAAGGACCGTGGTTGATACTCCGATTTTGACTGCGTTGATTATTGTCGAAATACTTTGTTAATAGGAATCTACTTATGTCCGGTTTCTGAAGCCATCAGTTAAACTATCAATAGCTATTGATTCAATAAAGTTATCCATAAGTGGCGTTTAACTCTCACTGCGTTTCTGAATACACAGAAGAGCCGTCAAATAAATTAAATTACGATACAATACGGTTTGTAACCAGTGCAGATACCAATATTACTGTAAATTATGTACACATTGACTTGGAACATTAAAATATTATTATTTATATGTAGCTTTGTCTGCAATCCCATACTTTTTTTTGACTTACGAAGTATAGTCGTGCCTTCAGTAAACATAAGAGATAGACATGTAGAGCTGATGACGGAAAACATTTATCACAAGTCCCGCGTTGCTGCGCGAAGCATTTGAAAAATCTTGTAATGAAGTGACATGTCTTGATTTTTTTTATGAAACTATATTAAGTCATATATATAGACTCTAAAACTTTAAATTTAGAAGTTTCTTAAGTAAAATGAAGCCTATATCATCATTGTTATCTGTGAAAACCCAATGATAATACGGAGACTTTACTGAATTTGGACACTAGTGTGCACAAACAGACAACAAAGTGTGGATTTATTGTGTTTATAATCTTTATATCAACCGTAATAAGATTTTGGGAATTCTTTCCAATCTATATATTCTATGGTTCTATTTTTTTTTATTATTATGGTTGAGATGAAAGCATCTGAAATTTTATAAACATTTTTACAGAGCCCCACATTAATGCCGCTATTCAGCATATGCTGAATATGGGTTTCACCAATGAGGGTGGATGGCTGACTCAACTACTCGACAATACAGACGGCAATATTTCTGCAGTTGTAGACTTGCTTACACCTGTTAATCCGAAGAACAAGTAAATAGAGCTATTTTGTAAGCCAAGGCTTATATTTGATTTTATCATGTCTTGTTTTTTTTTTATTTGTGTGATTTAGAGATAAGGAGCTATTCAAATTCTTAAAAAGATTAATATCATCTGAAGAAGAATGTTCTGTGATGATAATTGTGTTATTACTTATATATAGATTGGGATAAGTCCCAAGTAGAATAGTTGGTAAAGGTTTATTAATAATTTGACATATTTAACTCTATAATCTATGATATTCTGTTAGAAATAATGTCTCTTCTTTAAAGTTATTTGAATTTAGTTTCTTCTTGTCTCACTTGATTATAATGGTGGTAGATTTTTGTTAAATGCCCATGAACTAATTACTTTCACCTTTGTCGATTAAATCAACAATTTATTTAGTATATTTTGGTTAAGCATTTAATTCATCTTTACTTTTGATGTAAACTTAAAGATTTTTTCATTTAACTTTTTTTTTATAAAGTTTATTAAACTTTGTTTTTTTTTTCATAATTGATATTAACATTCCATTTGGTTTACTTAATGCAAAGGAAATTTGTGATTTTTGTTAGGCTAATGATTTAAAAAGCATTTTTTTTTGCAAAGAAAAGCTATAAAATAAATAATGAGAATAAAACGGACTTTTCACTGATATGTGGAATATTGTATTGTGATTAAATTTGGAATAGTTCTTAGTTATTCAACATATATAAAGGAATGTTATATAAGCATATATACTTATAATTTAGTTATAAACATGTATTCTAATAAAAATTAAACTAATAAAGGAATAATAGTTGTTTATTTCAAAAACCCATATGAATGTTTCTTCATGTTGACATATTCTTGTCGTTCACGTAATAGAGCCTTACCGAGTGCTTTGTCTAGACATTTTGCTGCAAGCCTGAAAATAAAAAGTGTGCTACATGAAATCCAACACTGACCAATCGA
The DNA here is from genome assembly GCA_035772565.1 of Antheraea assamensis. NCBI lineage: Eukaryota > Metazoa > Arthropoda > Insecta > Lepidoptera > Saturniidae > Antheraea > Antheraea assamensis. The sequence goes on from JAQQSE010000145.1 coordinate 219,357, forward strand.
ATTGCTCTATTTTATGTCCTTTAATGGGTGTCCCAAAAGCAAAGTTATCTGAGGTGTGTAATATTCAAATTGCACTAGTAACTACTACAGTTCTGGTTAGTTTGATTAGAGTTTGGCAAACTTGTATGAGATTTGAAAGCTATCAATAAAGTATTTTTTTAATTTTGAGTATTATAATAGTACATTTTCCTCCTCTCTTCATACTGGCCAGCACTGTTATCTGAAGTTATACTATATTGTAGTTTAACTATAAAAAATTGAGCTTCTATAACTAAAAACAGTTAACCATGAAATAAGATATGATGGGACTTACATTTTTAACCTATGAACTAATCCTATTGCTGATAATCGATATTTACATGAGCAAATTCTATAAAATGTGAGGACATCCTAGTTTGTAAAAACCTAAATTATTAGTATGTTCAAATTATGAAAACATACTGTCTTGCAATGTCTGGGAAACTTATTTGGAAAGAAAGTTTTGATGTCCAAAATTGCGTCTTATTGAGGTGAGATTCTTTAGTCGCTTTGAGAGATTTTTGGTAGGGAAAACTTAGAGCTTCATGTCACTGATGGCTTCCACATGCACGTGACGTGCGCCATACTAGTGACTTGTGTATATGTAATATTGATATTTTGTATTAGGCTTGTGCAGCCCATCATATGTTTATTTATTTATTCGAAAAGAATCAACAATAGTAAGTTAATAAGAATAGATATAACATAGATGAAAGTTGTTAGAATTATTTATGCTACTAATTTCAGTCGATCACAACATTCATATAGACATACAAATAATACAGAAGATACAATTAAGAACCATAAAAGAAACAAGAAAATAAAATAGAACTAATATTATCTAATAACTTAATAAATAATGAAAAAAAAAGAAAATAATCATAAAGCTATTGATATTGAGTTGCGATTAATTAATAATAATAAATGTATATAATATGGTTATAGCTATGTGGCTCCGATTGCCAATAGATGCGAAAACCAGATTAATGGTAATATTTTCAAATTATGAAATTTATATTATGCAGATTATAATTGATTTCATAATTAAAAAAGGAACACAGTTATTCCATTGTTTTGAGTTTACACTCCAGTCGGCAGTTTTTAGAACTGCCTCTGTTTTTTTTAATGGCTCCACTTCCATCGGCAATATGCTCTTACCAAGTAAGAAGATATCCACTGTTGGTATTATTATAAATTTACAGAACTGGATATGATATAGTTGTTACCTGTATTAAATATGATTTATTATGTCATGGTTTATGAATGTATTACTTTCTTAAATATCGTGACTACTAATAGGATTTCAATTGTACTCACACTCCTTGATCAATCGCAGATTTCAAAGTTTTTGATTGTAAACTACCAGCACCATTCATACTAATTGCAGTACATTTTACTTCTGTTAAATGTGTATTATCAGCATCATTATTGGCAGAGTAATATATAGAATTTCCTGTGACCCCTACTACTAATGATATAACACTGCAGCACTCTTCTTCAAATGACGGATCTACGACGCATTTATTGCCAATCTTGCATAATGTAACCTGTAATTAATTGATAATAGTTTTATTTTTGTAATATGTTTTTTATAGTGTAACAAGAACAAACATCAACAGTACAATATAAGTAATTTTTTCTCAACTCCATAAGGATTACTATCTAGTTAGTAGTGTTTAATATAAATTGAATTAAAATGTACCAATAAAGGAGCCGAACCGACATCTAATAGTTTACAATCATAGGGGTCATCCGAAAGTTGTAAGTCCACATTTCCTCCATCCATCAATGCAGCTTTTACACATGGTATCCTTGTATTAAATAGTGCAGCTTTGACTGCCAATGAAACTGCATCATAGAGATTACCACCTAATTCTAATATCTGAAATAAATTGTATATACATGATTTTTAAAATTAACATAAAATTTTGACAAACCTTTCTACACTTCTTGTATAAACTGCTCATAAAAATAAATCACAGATACTATTGTGTAAACTTTACAAAAATAAAATAGAAGACATTTGTTTTATTGCAATCTAATAATACTCAGGTGTGTTGTGTCAAACATACTAGGATCATCGAGTTAGAAGGATTCCCAATGCATAAAAAAAAAAAAATTGTAAAATGTTACCCATAACCATAAACTGTTATTAGTAGGGGAGTCAATGACTTTATTATGAAAACAAGGGTAGTATATCTAAGTTCTAATGGCTCTTAGAAAATGCTGTATAATACATGATCTGAGTCAAACATGTATAGGTCATACTATATACATATTGGAAAACATGATATAAGTCAGTATGAAGCCCCTTTCTATGAACATCAGGCCCTTTTATAACTAGCTATTCTATTAAAGTTTATTATAAAAGTGCAACCACTCATAGTGTATAATAAGCGGCTGCAATTGGGATATACATTTTTTTAAATTAAAAATATACTAATTAACATGCATTTTTCATGTTGTAAGGTACAAATAAGTTTTTCAATGAAAATGTAAAAAAGGATTATTAATATTAGTTGTTCTTAGTATTTTCATCTATATACAAATTTTTATCAATATAAAACCACTTGTTTAACTTGGCTGAAATAAGGCTGCTTAGATTTGTGAAAGTTGAAAGTTTATAACTGATTGAAGCCTTATAAAACATACAATATAGTATGCACTTGATGGCATAAGGTAGTAGTAGTTGTTAAATAAATGTATTTTGTAATATAATATTGTATACCAATATATCAACATAGAGTTTCCAGCATTGTTTGCCTTCAAGTATGCAGAGTTGCTTTAAATTGAATGCTTGTGATGAATGGTAAGCTCTTTGCATCATATTAGATATGCTGCTGGCTAATTGTTCACCTCCTCGACCTTCAAACTCTGGAGTGGCGTTGGCAGAACTGAAAATTAATTTCACAAGTTAAAAAAAGTTGAATTCATTGTAATTTGTTTAAGAAGGAGAAAATATTCCTTTATAAAAATATTTGTATACAGGATTCTATTTCTCTTTCTTTAAACTTTCAAAATACATCTTGTTCATTCAGTATTTTAGAATAACATTGTTTATATCTTTTTAATTTAATTTTTTAACAGTTTATAGAAGAAAATACTCATTATGTGTACTCACAATATTTAAAAATTATCACAGATTATTGACAATTGTAATTAATAAGAACAGAAATAGTTATTACCAGTCCACAAAGAACTCAATCTTTCCCTGGTTTGTTTTGTCTATACTTGGGACATCTATCTCTGTTTTAACACCAACTAAGATGTCCGTGTTTGCAAGTCGAAGTCTTGCTGACCCACCAGTATGGCTCACTACATCCGTTTCTAATTCCATCGGTCTATAATCAATGTTGGACCTTCCATCTGAACGAAAATCATCCTGGCAAATGAAAAGAAACTTAATTTTTTCTAAGAGAGTTTACTTTCCGAGTCATATTAGGTAATCTTGCTTTTTATACAAAAATTTTTAAACAAATTGACAGTTTCAATAAATATGTATATTGATGTGTATTCATTAAAATTATATTTATATATACCACTTTTTAATTAAATCAATACGTATTGCTAAATAATAGGTTATGTTTACATACTTCGACACCGTGAACTATAAATACTTTTTCTGTGGCACTAAGTATAGTTCCCGCCATGTGTACGTAGACACTACTATGTTTTCCTATTTAGTATGTTACTAAAACATAAATAAATGTATAAAGTAAGTATGAAATTATGTTAGTTTCCGCAGATATCATAAATTGACATAAAAACATCAAAGTGGGGACACGAGAAAGTATCGATATTTTTTGGTATCATGTAATTTTCTTTAATTATTACTAATACTTTTGAAATCGTAGCAATTAGTTTCATACTTAATTATACGTAACAATATTGCCATTTTACTAGATATTAGTTACGAAGAGTGAAAATATTCTAAAGGGAAGCTGTTTCATACAAAGGTCTATTAAATATGATGTACCTATTAATTAAAATATTAGTATGTAGCAAACACATGAAACACAAATTACCAAAACTAAAACGCAAGTTAATAAAAACGATAAAGTACTTAAAAGTAAATTTTTCCTCATCAATTTTTGGTAATACCAATAGTGTATGTTGTTATTTGTAGCGTTGTTTGTTATTTTAGAAGATAATACTTGCGTTTATCACTGTAAATACTAAGCGATTTATATGCATTGCGTTAATAATTCAATTTTTATGTAGCTATTGGACAGTTACAAAAAAGGTAACACGGCGTAAATTCTCAATTAATTAAAATTCTTTTATTTTCTTATATTATTGCCATAAATGAAAATCCATATTGTATTTATCATTTAGGTATGATAGTAGCATTTGTAAAGCTTTTATGAAGTACTTACTGTATTTTAAACCAAATAAATTCTCTTCGAAAATCATAATGTTAAAAGTGTAGATTATTTTATTTTATTATTATATCATTAACTTATGAATAATTAACAAAACACTAGAGATCCTTAGGGTATCGATACTTTATATACTTACCTGAGTATAATATTATCCATACTATTCATGTGAAGAGTATCGATATTTATTATAACATGTCGTACCCTACGTTAATATGTTTTTTTTTTCAGTTGGTATCGCAGATATGTTTGCCAGTTACCATGTTTTAAATTCTTTACTTCGAGTTTATTTTTTAATCAACCTGTTGCTGTTATTTTCTTACATTTATAGATTGGATTTCTCATGTTGCTATTGTTGTGGTAAAGGACATAATTCTTAGATTAATGTTTTCAGAATAAATTTAATGTAGGTGTATTTTTAGTTAGTTGAGACAATTTTGAGGCAAGTTGGAATTCACTATTAGTGTTAACTTTCTAAATTTGTTGTATGTATTAGCCACATCATATTACGTGAAATACTACCCAATGTACAGAAAGTGGATGATAAAAACTATGAATGTTGAGTATAACGGATAATCAAATTCCCATCATAAACTCTAAATCGTACCTTAAAATTACAAATATTTCTTTCCAAAGTAAATCGGTAGTAATGAGATTTAAACATAATTGCCACAGTAAATTTATGCATATAACTTGTAGGTATTAAATTTTGAATATATACTCTTTTTCTACTTAATTATTTTGTTTAGACAATTAGAGCAGTCAATGTTTTTTGTTAAACTGCCTTAATTACCGTAATTTGGAGTCAAAGTCGATTAGAGGTAGAATTTAAAAAATAACATGAGTATTTGAGTAGTACTCGAGCCCATTTGCGTTGCGAAGATGATGATTATAGGGCACCTAGTAACGGTATGTTTGGTTTTATGAATTTCTTGTAATATACGTATCAAACATTCCAACTATCGATGAAACTTAATCACTCACCACTGTATTTGAGTTGTAACGTATCATCTGGGCCTACAACATGTATTAGATGATAATTATTGACGAACCCAAATTTATCGATAGGGAATTCACCCTTACATCGTGGAACCGAAATGGCCACGGATGATCCTGTTCCAGAGGAGTTTCCTGTTTCCTCTCAGGAACGCTCCGATTGTGTATTGAACTTCCTCCAGAGGCTTTTCCAGGGGACTATGTATTGGGGTTATTCAAGACGAAAGTATACAGGTTTTTAATGGGTCGACAACGCGCATGTGATGCCTTCAGTGTTGTAAGCGTAGATATATTGCAGTGACCGCTTAACATCAGGTGGCCTGCAGGCTTAGTTGGCACTATCGTGGAATAAAAATACCGTGTCATTATAGAAAACATATGCTATGTACGTTAAATATGTTTTGACTGTATCATCATCATCATCAGCCAGTAATAAACCCACTGCATGGTCATATGGCTCTTCCTGAAGGAAGGTATGGGTATAATTATCATGCCACCCTACGACGTATTGGGGATTTCAAGCACTGAGCAATCCACAGTTCTATATTTTATACTCATACGGTGGTACAACAAGAACATTTCTCAGGTTTAGGTTTGCTCTCGATGTTTTCCTTCACCGTCAGACGATATTGCTACCAATTCAAATTATGAAACGTACGCGAATTTCGAAAAATTCGTTGGGACGTTGGGGTTCGAACCTGCGGTCATCGGATTGGTATTCCACCGATCAAAACACTAGACCACACCGATTTTCATTTATCTAAAATACTTATACATAAAAAATATAATACATTATTTTTCTCCTATATAAATATAGGGAATATAACAACTTATGGAGGAAATCTGATATCAATTACATAATTGTTATTTAATTATATAATTGTGCACAACAGTAGACCTCTATAATTTTTTTAATATAGATAAATATAAGCAAGCGAAAAAAGCGTATTTCTTAATCTGTGAAACATATACATTACATAACAACTTATGGAGGAAATCTGATATCAATTACATAATTGTTATTAATTATATAATTGTGCACAACAGTAGACCTCTATAATTTTTTTAATATAGATAAATATAAGCAAGCGAAAAAAGCGTATTTCTTAATCTGTGAAACAATATTAGAATACATTTTTAAACAGTTGGGACACGTACTAAAATATATTACAACGATACTTTGTCATTTTAATTTATCTAAATATGTTATTTATTTGAAATAAGAAGTCGCGAGTTAAATTCCCGCAAAGTACACGATATTGTGTTTAAAATGTAATATTTTTGTATATTATTATTCATGAGCATAGTACAAGCTATGGTATAGTAATAATTTGGTAAAAACTAGCTGTATAGTAGATGGCACTCCAAATATTATTTCAAGAACTGACTGTCACTATATTGTTCCTTTGTACGTAGAGATTCATCGAACTGATTCGTTCCTAACTGTGTACTGGGGGGATCCTGCAACTTCCTCTGTTAAATTGCGACTTATATAGTAATTGCCTTGTTAGAACAGACTGCGATCACTTTAGCGTTGGGCGCCTTTTAGGTGATGTCTGTAATTTCGATATTATAAAAAGATTTATTAAAATGGGTGAAAGTACTGAAGAAATTCTAAACCAAATGCGAACTTTCTCATGGGTGGACTATGTGGTGTTCGTTTCCATGTTAGCTGTAAGTGCTTTGGTAGGAGTGTACTGGGGTTTCATGAAGAAGCAGAACACACAGGCTGATTATCTTCTCGGTGGTAGGAATATGAAGGTGGTTCCTGTTGCTATGTCACTTGTTGCGAGGTATAAAAGAATTGTGTTAATTTATTTAGTTAACTGGTGAGATCATATATCGATGTTCATTTAAAATTTTTGAGAATCAAAAACCGACTTCAAAAAAAGCTACTCTAAAAACGCACTAGGCCATCTCTGATCGTAGTTATTCACCTAGTCTTGAATTGTTATAAGGCTATACATTTTGAGTGCCCTCGTGTATTTTCGAAATTTAAGGTACAGAGCCAATGAAATTTAAATTGAACCCCCTTGGAAATATAGAGGCTATTCCAATAAATGAATAAAAAAGTAATTCCAATACAAAAAAAAAAAATCTAGATCAGTTTATAAATGACAAATTCCTAGGGTAACAAATATTTAAAAAATACGACCGAATTATAAACTTCCTTTTTGAAGTCGGTTAAAAATGCGAGATTTTGTTAACAAGGTTGATGTAGGAATTAGTGGAACAGAGTTTAATAAAAATAATGTATCTGCAGTTTCGTCTCTGGTATAACGCTTCTGGGTTCTCCAACGGAGGTTTATATGTATGGGTACACAATACGCTTATATCGTTGGAGCAATATTTTTGATGAGTGTCATCATGACACAGGTATATTTGCCAGTTTTCCATGACTTGAAGATCACATCTAATTATGAGGTAAGATTATTTTCGATATTCTAGTATTATATTTTAATTTATATGAAGCTTAAATAAATGATGAAGTTATTTTAATCGATTTTGGAAGAAGATTTTTCAAAAGTAATAGATAATTTTATATATATTTCTTTCAGTACTTATCTATTAGATTCGATAACAGGGTCCGATTGTTTGGATCAATCCTATTTGCGTTTACATTGGTAAGTGTTTCTGGCTTAATTTATAAATTAGAATTCAATGTATAGGAAATAGAGGTAATAGGAAAGAGAGAGTGAGGGCGAGATAAATCTCAATCTATTAAATGTCATTTGAACGAAATTACTATAATAATTGCTAACTTAAATATTAATCAAAGAAATAGCAAAAGTAAAATTAGTTCAGTACCTTTATCTCTTTTGTTTTATCAACCGAATCTCTTCGTTTCTTTTTTGTTTAGTAGCTATTAATTATTATTCTTATCAATAAAAAAAAACTGTATTTATATTTCATATTTTTCTTTACTATCGACGAGTCGAAGTCTGTATTTATAAGTCTCTATTAGTCACACTTCATAATCCTTAAGTCTATTAATCTACAATACTTGTACACTCCTTTGCATAAAATCTTAATAATATTGAAAATGCTATTTTGCATTTGACATGAATTATGATCGATTTTCGTCAATTAGACGACCATTAGTAAACATAAAATCTTAAATACTATTTAGTTTCCACGCTAATACTTATTCTATAATCTTACTCGATTGTCGTATTGAGTTTCTAAATATATTGCAGTTAAATATTTTATTTCTAGCTTTTGTTTATTTTTCTCTGTGTAGATTGGCTGGTTACCAATTGTTGTATACGTTCCGGCCTTAGCTTTTAATCAAGGTACTTATAACAACAATTTTTTTGTAATATTGACCTTTAGTATATAGAAATACTTAATAACATAATTGTTTCAGTTACGGGGATCAATATATACATTATCACTCCTATAGTATGCTTGGTGTGCATTTTCTATACAAGCGCTGTAAGTCCAACATCAAAAATTGTCTCTCTATATTGGAATAAACATTTGGTCAGACAATTGATTGTGTTTTAGGGTGGTTTGCAAGCAGTCGTGTGGACAGATGTGATACAAATAACAGCAATGTTCGGAGCCATGGTATTGGTTGCGATAAAGGGAACTAGTTGATGTCGGTGGTTTTGGAGTCGTTATCCAGAGGAATATGGACAGCGGAAGGATTGAGGCACCAGAGTAATTGTTTTCACTATTATTCTTCTTCGAATTCTTAACCACAGATGATGTAATATACCAGGATATATTAAATATAGAGCAAACCTACTTGTTTTAAGCCCACAGTGTGGTTCTATTATCAGTGTTATTATATTAATATGCCCAAGTAGGATCGGATCATTTTGAATACATTATTTATATTAATACCCACGCAACAGTACATTATAAAAGTACAATGAATGTAAGAGAGGATTAGACTCAATGCGAGTATCTACATATTTATAACTGTAGATTTACGCTTCCTCCCAATAGAATGTTCTACTGGCATTGAACTGTATTACAAAATAACTTTTATATTATTCAATATAGAATATTTTCGTTATTATCATGTCTGTAGGTCAAATAGGGGTTTATCTTTTTATTTGCATTTCTTGCTGTTTCTGGGATATGACAATTAGATCAAATAAGTTAATCATTTTCGTACATGAGTTGTAAACCATAAACAAACATGGAATCCATTGTATAATCCTATATCTATGTGTTAGTCTGTATTTATTCATATTTTTTATGGAGTGTAGAGGTAAGATGGATATGCCAATCAAAATGTGCTAAATTACAGTGGCGCTACAGTAGCAACAGAGTTCATTGTTGTTTATTTGTTTTAAAAAGTTTCATAGCAGTAAAGACTCTGAAATCACTAAACGTGTTATATAACATTCACAAAAATTCTATCACTTTGCAAGTTTTATCACACCTATTTATTTTAAGTTGTATTTACAAAATTACTTCGATAACTATACCCATTGCCTATGCTAGCGTCAATTTGGACAGTTTTGGAACCGTTATGATAGATGGACACTTTTTCAACATATGCTCCATATGAGATGGTTCTCCTTATCTCGACACTCCATAATATCTGTAGAAGAAACAACAGATAACAAAAAAAAGGACAATCAAAATTCTACTGAACTGATGCTCAACATCTTGTTAACAGAAAAATATATATTTATTAATTTTTTAACTTACAAAATTGAGTTCGATGATATATCTTCTATATAGATAAAAATGGCAGAGGTCTGGTATTGTGTCCGCATCACACAAATACTACTGGATTGATTTCGATCTTCTTTCAGCTTAGTCTTTTTCCTAAAAGTCTATTATCAAAATGTCTTAACCTAACTTAAAGTTTTAACAAACGATTTTTATAAGAACTGCGTGTTCGGCGATCTGTGTTTCCTTATTGTGGTCAAGTGGTGCAATGTGCATGCGTAGGAGACGGAAATTAAACGGATAGAAAAATTGTTTGTACAGCTTATATATATATTTTTTTATCAAAGTATATGTTTTTTTAAAATTTTCTTATGTTTTTTCTCTGTGCATAGAATATATATTGTGAATATAATGAACAACACAGGTGAAGTTAGGGGATCAGCTAGTTTAAGAATAAATATATTTGATTTAGAGATGATATGTACTTTCTTGTATTGTATTATATCTGAGATAAAGTAACCATAAAGCGTAAATATTATATTATCAGTTGGGATCCAAATCCTTTGACACGACATACGGTTTGGAATCTTTTGATTGGTGGAGTAATATATTGGTTACAAGCTAACTCCGTCAACCAAACTATGGTGCAAAGATATCTCGCTTTGCCAACGCTACGTGGTGCCAAATGGTAAGTATGTTTTTGCGATTTTAAGGGTCATTCGACTACCATCTGTATAAATATAATAATAGAGGTCTGTCGTTGTGCGCAATCACTCAAAAACTATTGGATAGATTTCGATCAATTTTAATTTTACTTTATAGACAATTCAGCCTTATTTAAAACAAAATTATCTTGATGGTTGAATTTAATATAAAATTATTAAAGTTTAAGCTACGATATTTGTACGCACTAAGAATTCAGCTATGTGTGTTTTCTTGCCGTGCAAAAGTGGGGTAAGCGGTGTGGTCCTTATGTTTTTTCCTTTGTACATTATTATGATACCAAAATATGCAGACGAAATCGCCGGTATGAGCTAATATGGCTATATGCATATAAGAATATTTTAAATAAGTTGAGCATTTAACGTAGATTGCTCAAAAAAAATGTGTACTTTTATTATTTAGACACTTGGGTCTTATAAAAAAAAATCGCTAAAATAGTGTAAAATTATTGCGATATATTATATATCATATAAATTTATTACAGTTTGAGAAACTACGATTTATGACTATGCCTTTGGCGATGTGCCTTCAAGCCTAACCGTGGAGAGGTTTGGCAAGCAATGGTACCTATTTATGTTTTACCCTCTGTCCATAAACTACTTATATTGTTAATACAACAAAAGATGCAGACGAAGTTGAGGGTATCAGCTAGTAACAACATTTAATTTTAATAACAATAATTTTATTTTCTAATTACAGTGCCGTATATTTATTTTGTATCGGAATAACAGCTCTCTATTGTTTCTGCCTTTATTGTGGATTATTAATCTACGCAAGGTTTTACGATTGCGACCCTTTGCAAACGAAGGTGAGATTGTTAAAAACACTCGGAAACAATATGTAATGTTATAGTTTAATAGTTTTCAAGAAAGAATAATCTACTTAACTACTATAGTCTTTTGTCACAAAAAGACTATATTTTAAGTATTGTCATTTGAACATAATACTTAACTTGGCAACCACAATGTTTTGGTATATACGTTATTATAATATGAAGGTCTTGTTTTGGTTGAAATTTTTTGATACACCCTGTGTAATAAAACTTTTGTTAATTTGATATGCCTATTTTATATTATTATACAAAAATCATTATTTAGCCTTTTAATTATAATAATCATAAGTTGTTATAATAACTAAATAATTATTTACGTTTTTAGTTGGCAAAAGCGAAAGATCAGTTACTCCCTCTTCTTGTAATGGACGTGCTTGGAGATATACCGGGTTTACCCGGTGTATTTATAGCTGGAATATTTAGTGCAGCTTTAAGGTATGTTATTATTTTTTTCTATCAAAGAAGGTAATTTAATTAAAGCGTTCAAGAATGATTTTCATTTCCATAACCACCCAACACAATGCTGGCTTAGCGTATTCGGACATCGCGCCGATGGACGTATACTTGAACCTAGCAATAAATTGGAACTTTCGGTGAAGGGAAATATCATGAAGATATCATAGTACGGCGGTAGAGGTCTTTCAAATACCCACTAGCTATCGCTATAGCTATAGGTGGTAGAGCTACGCTGAAGCTATTACTGGTTTCAGCATGAATGGGTCAGCTCGCCCGGGGTAGTACCACCCTCTCACAGAAAACCGACGTGAAGTAACAGTGCTTGCACTGTTGCGTTTCGTTCGGTCAGTGAGAGCGCCGAAGGCCCACATATAATAAAAGGCCGGCAACGCACTTGTGACTCCCCTGGTGTTGCTAGTGTCTATGGATGGCGGTGATCACTTACCATCAGGTGACCCACCTGTTCGTTTGCCCCCTATAATATATAAAAAAAAAAAACTCTTAAATTGAAAATCTATCGACAAGCACATGTTGGTGTGTCCTGGCAGCTGCATTCTAAATTTAGCGTGTTTACCATCTTAGACCACATCATCATTTAAGATCAGATATGGTTAAATGCTAAATCTGTAAAGTATTAAATTGGAAAGTCGTAGTGGTCTAGTGGTTTGACCGGTGGAATATCGATCCGATGCCCGCAGGCTCGAACCCCGGCATTTACCAATGAATTTTTCAGACTTCGTGTACATTAACTAATTGAAATTGGTAACACTAACCTGAGAAATGTTTTTGTGGTACCAACGTATGGGGAAAAATATAGAACTGTGAATTTCTGAGATGTTGAAATTGTCAATACGTCGTATGCTGGCGAGGTGATTATGCCCATACATTCCTAACAGGCCTATGGTTCTGCAGTGGGTCTCTTACAGGATGATGATGATGAAGATTACATCTTCTACTAGCAGAACTATGAGTAGATCTAAGAAAGAAAGCATAACTTTGTCCATATTTCGTAACTACTATAGTTAAGGGAAAGCTGAACTGAAGCTGAGCTGAAGAAGTTGAAGCGATGATGGCTCAGTTGGTAGTGTGTTCGGTCACAGCGTCGAAGGACGTAGGTTCGAATTCAAGCAACTGAGTTGGAGCTTTCGGTGAAGGAAAACATCGTGATGAAACCATAGCATGGTGGTAGGGTTTTTTCTAAGTCCGTCTGGCTAGCTACCACCCTCAAGTTGAAAATCTGTCGCCAAGCACCTGTTGGTGTGTTCCGGCAGCTGCATTTGAGAGCCAGCCTTCTCTAGGTTTTGCGTGACTACCATCTTAGACCACATCCTCATTTAACATCAGATGAGATTGTGCTCAAACGCTTACCTATAAGGCACAAAAAAAAAAAAAAAGTTATGATAGTTCTCCTAACTACATTAGGTATTTTGGTCATAAATTTAAATCATAGTTACTGCGTCGTCGTATTCTAAAGAGCACTTGTGACGGCCGCAGCACATTAACTATATTGTAATTTCGATCTGTAGGGTAATTATAACTATTGACGCGTATTGGACATGTTATTTACGTTTCAGTTCGTTGTCGACAAGCTTGAACTCTATGTCCGCTGTTGTTTTGGAAGATTTCTGTAAGCCGTTCTGTAAAAAGGAGCTCACTGAACGACAATCGGCTTGGTTAATGAGAAGTGTGGTTATTCTACTAGGCACATTATGTGTAGGTAAATATATACATACTTACGTACAAAACATACATTTGATTCTCTTCACGCTATCTGTAAATTCTAAAATTTAAATTATTTATAAAAAAAAACTTAAAAGGAACACAAGCAAAATATTTATATTTGTCCAAAAAAAGTGTCTATGAAGGTTAATTGTTTTTTATATAACATTCTAAGTAAAATATGAATTTTGTTTACTTATATATCAAAACTGAGTCGAAAAGTAAATGTAATTATTTATGTATTTCTTGTTTTTACATACAAAGACCTTCGACTGTGATATTTGATTCTTCTTTTATATTGTAACTATGTACTAATTATTCTATATTCTCATTATGTAATAGTCACCTACCTATTCTTGTTACAAAGCAGCATTGCGAGCACTGCCGTGTTTGGGTTCAAAGAGTGTGGTTGGTAACATTGATGTTCTTACTCAGTCGTCAAGGGTAGCAACCAATTATGACTACCCTTAAAGATGCTGTTTTTTTGCATGTGTGATTGCTGCTTCATAACAAAAATATCCAGAATAGTTTTCTCATAAATATCCGTTTTACAGCTTTGGTATTCGTAGTGGAAAAGATGGGAACAATATTGCAGCTTACAATGACGTTAGAATCAATGACAATGGGACCGCAGCTGGGGGTCTTCACTATGGGAATATTAATGCCTTGGGTAGACGCGTCAGTAAGTTTACACAATGATTGATGTAAATGTTGTAAGAAAATACATGAACAATTGTGTATAGTGCTGATACATAATGTGGATCGTGTGGAAAAGTCAACAGTTTTCCAAATGAGTTAGTTATATTTGCGTTGAGTCATTAAATTATTCTGGGAATTAAATATATTACAAATGTTACTTTGGAATAAGAAAAAAATATCATGAGATTATATAACCCCTTTACTATAGTTCAAAATGTTGTTAATTTTTTAACATTTATCAGGAATATTTGCTTATAAAATGATGAATGGATAGACGAAAGTTTTTCACTCTTACATAATTTTATTGAAGTTATACTTCTTTGGGCACGTTAGGGAAAAATGATGAGAGTAAATTTTTACGATGCGCCCGCACACCGTCACGAAAAACCGACACCCTGAAGTTAGCTATAGTCAACGTTTTATTCAAAAAAAGTATGTATGTATTAAAAACCTTTCTTCTATTGTTAGTGTCGTTTTTTCTACAAACGTAGAATAAAGCGAAAGATAAAATTTTTGAAAAGATTTTTCTCTTGTTACGCCAAAGATGTATAACTTCTAACGCGTGTACATAAGTGCACACACACTTTTTTATTTCAAATCAATTCAAACGAAGTATAATCCATGAATGAAACGAGATTTGATAAGTAACTCGCAATTATGATTAATGGTATTTTTTGTTGATATTTGTTTAAAATAGTTATTTTAATATTTAACGGCGCCAGGTCCTACTACTTTGCGGTACGAATAAATGTGGCTCTGGTGCTTTTGTTCTCAAAGATTGTACCAGTTCAGACAAATTTAAATGAGGCACATTTTACGTACGCTATTTAAAGGCCGAGTTAATATTGCGCATCTTATTTTTAAATTACAGGGTGCCTTAATTGGAGGAGTTAGTGGCTTAGCAATTATGTCTTGGTGGTGCTTGACAGCACAACTGGCCATTGCCAGAGGGGAATTGGTGCATCCTCATAAACCGCTTACTACAGAAGGTTGCACGTACAACTTTACTATAGAAGATAATGTTGCACAACATTTCGAAAACAGGTAATGTTTGTGAAAAAAAAAATGTAGGTCGTTTAATTTATAACAAGTATTTATAAATGGTAGCCAATCAATGGTATCAGGAGAGTTATAATGCTTGAGTATCTTTAGTATGTGATGTCCGACATTTTAGAAATTATTAAAGCTAGTAACATATAGACATTATTTAAAGAGCTAATCCATACTAATTAAATTAAAATGTCTTTCGCACGTTTCAAGGTATGACGAAGAAATAAATCCAATATTACGTGTCTCGTACATGTGGTACACGTTATCGGGGGCTATTCTGACTATTTGTATTGGGGCTGTGGTATCTCGCATCGGTCGTGCTCGAGGAAAGCCGCACATACCGCCAGCACCTAAGCTGTTAGCGCCACAGCTACGACGACTGTATAAGGAACCTCCGCACCCGGCCGATGAACCCTACATTAAGGCTTATGGGAATAATAAGGTTGCTTATGTTATTTATTACATGTTCATTCAATTTGTGCAGTCTTTTATAAAAGAGCGATTTTTGCTTCTCCAATGATGGATTAAGCCCTTTGGAGACCCGAGTGAGCTAAATGAGGCCCTGTTGTCAAAATATAAATAATAGCTGTGAGATATCCATGGGTTTTTTGGCGGGATCTTAATCTGTCATGTAATGGTTTTTATATTTTATTCATAATCTTGTGTTATTAGACTCTATATTTTGTAATATTGGTGGTGTTTTACGTAATATAGTTCGGTTATTATGCACAATGCAGATGCCACCAAAACTCCATGGAAAGTTCTATCAAGGAAACCACCACCTTGTTAGAACATTATAATTATCACAAGACACTTGGCAAAATCTTGTTACTTGACGCTGGCTAGTGCATAAACCGTGACGGAGCCAAAAAATAAAGAAGAAGAAGAAGAGATATCCAAGCGGTTGGCCTATTTATTTATTATTGCTCGGCTGAAAATAGATAAATGAAGTTAGTTATTGGACTATCAGACATACGGCCTTATTATAGACATTTAAGATAACTAGTGTTTTTATATATCGTAATAAATATTATAATTGCCAAACCATGTTTTCTTCTTACGTTTTCACGCGACACGTAATCAACCGAGCAATGTGAAGGCATACACATTATTATGGGTACAGACAAGAGGATATATGGTATTTTTCATTTAGAAAAAGTGTACTAATTACGAGGGACAGGCAAATCTATATTAGTCCTGGTTAAAACTAAGCTTAAGTTGGTTTTGCTTAAATTCGGGCCCACGGAACTGGTTCGGGGAGACTTTTGTGTGTTTGAACGTCGTTTAGGAACAAAGGTGGCGGTCTGAATGCCTCCTCTGTTCTTTTATTATGTTACTGTGTTGCTCAAATATTTTACGTTATGGGGTTTGAATTAGTATCACTTACATTTATTATATATTTACAATTTACTAAATCTATTCAATGCTATCGAGTTAATGATACATGTTAAAGAAAAAATAAGAAAGTAACTCTGTGTTATTATTTCAGGAAACCCACCAAAATATAAACTCTGCTTCAATAAACATGAAACCGATAACGGAATATGAAGAAATTATTTGAAAAGGCATTTACCTTTTCAGAGAAAAGTGGACTTTAAATATATAGTATATTAAATTGACTCATAAAATTATTGTTTTTCTTTCTGTCTATCACCATAATAATATAACCTATTAAATATATTAATGAAAAAAAGGTTCTCTATCGTTTATATTTTCCCATTTTTTTTATATTATAGGGGGCAAACGAACATGTGGGTCACCTGATGGTAAGTGATCACTGCCGTCCATAGACACTAGCAACACCAGGGGAGTCGCAAGTGCGTTGCCGACCTTTTAAACATGTGGGCCTCCGGCGCTCTCACTGACCGAACGAAACGCAACAGTGCAAGCACTGTTACTTCACGTCGGCTTTCTGTGAGAGGGTGGTACTACCCCGGGCGAGCCGACCCATTCATTCTGAAATCAGTAATAGCTTCAGCGTAGCTCTACCACCTACAAAATGCTACAATGTTACAAAACATTTTTTTTATTGTTTAATTATGTATCTCGAAGGATGTTAGTTAAAAAAAAACATTATTTATAATTATTTTTTTCATTTAGAAACGTCTTGGATACGACGCAGGGGTTCGTAAAATCTATTTCAGTCAACTGGAATAATAGGATGTTGTCAATTTGCTAACGAAAATAGCTCAGCGTTTGGGAAGGTTAAACGGGGGCGACAATTGAAAGATTGGTCTGGTCGACTTAAATTACTGTCCGCCTATAACCCATTCATCTGTCTTAAACCGTTGTGAATTCACGTAATGACTGTAAAGTTGTACTAATATGTAACGTGACTTTTTAATTTAAATGTATATAACTAAATAGGTTTTGAATTATTCTATGTAAAATTATGAGAACTTACTTGAATATTTTTGGTACAAATAAATAAAATTTTAAAATAAGATTTAAAAAAGAACTATCGTTTCCGTGTTTTAAACTGAATAATTTAGATGTTCAAGTGGTTTTTTGGTAACAGTTTGAACGCGTAAATAATATTCTCCTATAGTTTACTACAAAAAATGGATGACAAACCAGATGTGGCCGCCGTGAAATTATCTCTTCAGAAGTTCACGTATATTGATTATACTATATTCATAGTAATGTTAGGGATATGTATTGGTATAGGAATATATTTTGGGTTTATAAAGAAACAAAATTCGACGCAGGATTATTTATTGGGAGGTCGGAACATGAAGTTGGTACCAGTTTGTTTTTCTTTGGTAGCAAGGTAAGGAAACGTTTATTGTCTTTGCGTAGTAATTAAAATAAAAATAAGTCGATCTTTCCTTATTTTATTGTTAAAAATACCTTTAAATATTTTAAAATTTACGAAGCTAAAGAAAATAAAAATGGCTCGGTGAAGACGAAATTATAACAATAATATGTGTCTGATTTTAAAGTATATAAAAATATCTAATCAGACAATGAATTGGGTAAATAATACACTAATCGGTTTTTGGCGGGAGCTTAGTCTGTCATGTGGTTAATATAGTTCGGTTATTATGCACAAGTGAAGTGGATGGGAAATAATACCACGGAGCATGCATTCTGAGATGCCACCAAAACTCCATGGAAAGTTCTAACAAGGAATACACCATCTTGTCAGAACATTATAATTATCACAAGACACTTACTTGAAAAAATCTTGTTACTTGACGCTGGCTAGTGCACAAACCGTGACGGAGCACAAAAAATAAAGAAGAAGAATACACTAATCTATAGTTTGTTATTAGCTTCATTTCAGGTATATCCCTACTTGGGACTCCGACTGAAATATATATACACGGAACGTCCTACGTGTTTTCGCTAATCGGCGCCTTGATTATGTCAATTATAGCGTCTTATACATTTCTACCTGTCCTATATGAGTTAAAGTTGACATCAGCTTATGAGGTATGTTGTAGTAGTCTATCAGTATTTGAAATGGTCACCTAATGGTTACAATTTGACCGTAATGAATTTTTTTTTAAACTTTAATAATTAGCGTCTGAACACAATCTCATTTGATGTTAAATGATGATGTGGTCTAAGATGGTAATCACGCTAAATCTAGAGGGAGACTGGCTCTCAAGTGCGGCTGCCGGAACACACCAACAGGTGCTTGGCGACAGATTTTCAACTTAAGGGTGATAGCTAGCCAGGCGGATTTAGAAAAAACCTTACCACCATGCTAAAGTTTCATCACGATGTTTTTCTTCATCAAAATCTCCGACTCAGTTGCTAAGATATGAACCTACGTCCTTCGACTCTGTGTCCTGGCACGCTATCAACTAAGCCAATATTGTTGAGGTTTAAGCGGTTGTTGAGGTTTTTTTTTGCTGAAGAGTGTACGAATATTGTAGATTAGTGTACATAAGGATCGTGAAGTGTAACGCTACGACTCGTCGATCGTATGGACAAAAATGTTAGTATTTTTTTTTATTGATAACACTAAACAGTTATCGACGAGCTATTTACTAATCGAAAAAAATAAATCGTTGAAACAGACGACAAAATTGTATTGACATGGTAATATATTAGCCTATTTCATCAATATATAAAGGTTAAAAGTCGTAGAGAAAAGTCACAAGTTTTGTAGGTGGTAGAGCTACGCTGAAGCTATTACTGGTTTCAGCATGAATGGGTCGGCTCGCCCGACGCGCGGGGTAGTACCACCCTCTCACAGAAAACCGACGTGAAGTAACAGTGCTTGCACTGTTGCGTTTCGTTCGGTCAGTGAGAGCGCCGGAGGCCCACATATTTAAAAGGCCGGCGATGCACTTGCGACTCCCCTGGTGTTGCTAGTGTCTATGGACGACGGTGATCACTTACCATCAGGTGATCCAACTGTTCCCCCCCTATAATATAATAACCCACCTGTTCCCCCCCCCTATAATATAATAATAAAAAAAAAAAAGAACCTTCTTGTGAGATCTTCTTTATGAGAGCGTCTAATATTATCATTGTATGATGGAAACGTAATAATCATGGTTAACTTCTTTTTTTTTTTCTAAGGCTTAGATTTCGTAGAGTATTATTGTATTTTATTAAGTCATTATTCCGTTATTTTTTTTTCAAGTAAAATTTCTCTTTCTCCGTATTAGTTAACAATTGAAAGTTGTATTTTTTTATTATTTCTTTAGGCGTACATATGTATTGTAATGGGTATCATGTTTTTTTTTTCACAGTATCTAGAATTACGATATGATAAGCGAGTAAGAATTTTTGGTTCAGTATTGTTCACTGTTTATTTGGTGAGTGCTATTATTTATTTTATGACTAATTGTGATTTATTCTTAAAAATTATTTGCACTTTATTTTCATTCTGGCTTTAATTTTTGTTTAAAAACATATACATAATGACGTTATTTAGATTATATATTTATATATAGATAATTTTTTTAGGAAGTATCTTTTAAATTTATCATTTTGTTTTTACCAAAACAAAAATAAAATCGAAACTCAACATATTCAGTATTTATACGTTTATTACACACGTCTAATAGCTACTCTAAATCTATAAATAAAATTGGAATATCTGGTTGTGATATCAAAATAACGACTTTTTACTGATTGGATATGAACGTATACACGATACTGATAACAAAAATACAATTTTAAACATTTTTGTCTGTCTGTCTGTATGTTCCGGGTAATCTCCGAAACGACTGGACTGATTTTGACAGAAATTCCACTGACTGAGTTAAAATTACAGCGGGTGACATAGGCTACTTTATTTTGGACTAGCTATCATCCATGGCTTCGTCTGTAGTACTATCTCCAAAACGATTGGACCTATTTTCATGGGACTTTCACTGACAGATAGCTAACATTTTAAAAAGTAATTAAAGCTTTTTTATTTTGGACTGGCTTTTACCTATGGCTTTGTTTGCAGTACTATCTCCAAAACGTTTGAACCATTTTTCACAGAACTTTCACTAAAATATAGCTGATCTTACTGTTTAATCCTTATATATAATACAATACAAGATAGTATAAAACTAAATACTGCTGAACAAGCCTGAGTGTATGTATATGTTATGTGCTATATAGGTGTGGGTCTTAACTGTAAATTGATAATACCATGTTTTTAGAAGAAAAAAAAACAATTTAATTAAAAATAACGTCATGTGTGTCTGTTTATTTCAGATGGCTTGGTTGCCGATTGTTATTTTCGTACCAGCTTTAGCTTTCAATCAAGGTGATTATTATTCCCTTATCACTTATTAGATATTTTTGAATATTAAGTCCTTTTATAATAATATATGGTCCTCGCCAAACTTTTTCACCGCTCTAAACACAGCCGTAATTGCGCGTAACTGTTGTACGAGAGATTAATACAAAAAAAGTTAATATATTGTTATAGGAATTTCAAATTGGCATTTATTTATCTATGACACGGTTCATGCCAAGCCAATTTTGCCTGATATGTCCTTAAGGCTATTTGACATTTTGCCTAAAACTAGATATATTATCATAGAAAGGTACATGACAATATCAATACAAAAGTAATTCGTTCTTTTTTAGTGTTTATCATATCGTGTATATGTAAGTAAGTAGTGTAACTATCACATCACAAGTGTGGTGGTACACGTGGCCGAAAGATCAAGCTTAATGTGTACCACCGATGGTACACATGGCCTAAATATCAAGCTTAATGTGTTCCACCTGTGGTACACATGACCTAAATATCTAGCTTAATGTGTACCACCGGTGGTACACGTGACACGGATCGCGTTAAGTTATCTTAATGCTATACATATAATTAATATATATTATATCTAAATTTATGTTCTGCGGAAACATATTACAGAGCGGTCAAAAAAGTTTGGCTTGGACTTAGTTAATACATTTTTTTTAATATTTACAGTTACTGGTATTAATGTACACACAACGTCAACACTCGTATGTTTAGTTTGTATATTTTATACATCTTTGGTAAGTTGAAATTAAATGTTGAATAGAGCGAGTACATTAGTGGAGCTAAATTTTATGACCTTATTGAGTAAACTTTTAGGGAGGTTTAAAGGCAGTCGTTTGGACCGACGTTATCCAAACTATAAGTTATGATAGGAGCTATGATTTTGGTTAACGTGAAAGGTACACTTACTGTTGGTGGTTTTCATAAAGTCATTGAGAGAAATTGGGACACGGACAGATTAGAATTTCCCTCGTAAGTAAATTTGGTTGATGTATGATTTATGTAACGGATTACAATGTGAGAATATACGTAGCTAACTATTCGTCCCGGTTTCACACGGGCTTGCTAACACATCAAATGAAGCTAAATCTTCCTTTTACAGTACGAACTTGTAGTTAAATAAAAAGGTAACGAATAACAAAACGTCAGTCTGTTAATTCTGTCAATATTTTTGAAGTTCTCGCTACTGCCTACGATCCTCACTCACTTTTTATATGGAGATTCTTTAACCTAAAGCTTTCCCATACAATTTTTCTTTTATACAAACCTTGTACTAACAATTACAAATTCAACAAGCAAATAGAATTGGTCAGATAGTTCAGCTGCTAGCTGTTCTGATATGATGCGCTTACGTACAATCATTGACAATTGATTTACATTCATATAGATTAATATGAAATGTTTGTTCATCGATTATGTTCAAACGGTTGGTTGGATAAAGTTTAATTTGGTATAGTAGTCGATTAATTACTTTATTTTATAACGATATAAAAAATATACGTCTTTAAGAGTTACTTAGTCTTTTGTTGAACTAAACAGATTGGATAAATGAAATACCGTTTTCCAATTTCAGCATTAATTTAGATCTAACAGAACGCCATACAATTTGGTCAGTCTCTATAGGTTCAACGTTTTACTGGATTGGAAATATTGCGGTCAACCAATCAATGATGCAAAGGTTTTTATCACTACCTAATTTACAATTGTCCAAAAGGTTAGTAAAATTATGAATCACTAACTTTTGCCCTCGCTTGCTTCGATCACGTCAATGTATATTATAATTATCGGGAATGATGCTTTCTTTTATAGAAAAGGTACCTTATGTCCTTTTCTCTACTCTTCACAATGTTTATACAAAATTTCGTGGTGTACGGTTGAATAGTTAAGGGTTGAAAGTGTAATAAACAAACAGACAAATAAACATTCGCAGTTATAATATTAGTTAAGATATTTCTTAAAAAAAGATACTTTCATGAGTGGTTCTTCTTTTCATCATCATCTTCTTATCCTTATCCCACCTAAGTAGGGTCAGCACAACATGTTTTCCTTTTCCACTCTCCTCTGTTAGATGTCATCTCAGTATTTATACCTTCTATACACATATCATTTTCCACACAATCTATGCATGAGTGGTTTTTCTTTTATTGAATTGTTTACAATTCTGTTAATGAGATGTAGGGAGAATAATGTTATAATCTTCAATCTTACTTATGACAACATTCTAGTCAAAAATTAGTCAAAATTCCGCGTTTCTTTTTATTATTTTAATTCGTTTCACATATAGAGTGTAACATAATTTTTTTTCCGGCTGTCTACACTGTTGACATTGCAAGGCCTCTACAGTTTCACCGGACTACAACTGTAACTAAATACGCAAAATGCCATCAATACTGTTGTAAAGTAATGCAATTCTATGAATGAAAATAAAAGCCATTTCGTGGCAGATCAAGATCTAAAACTCCTCCATGACAAGTTATAAAACCAATCTAATATTAATGTAGTCAAGAGATAGGAAAACAATGAGAATTTAAAATTAAAGCTACCAATTCAATTTATTGATGTAATTAAGAAATATGAAAACAATGATAATTTACAGTTAATAGTTATTTTTATTTTTTTATTGCATATATTATTGCTTTCAGAGCAATTTGGGGTTTCCTCTTTGGAGTAATACTAATTGTATTTATCTGCGGATACAGTGGGCTCGTCGCTTTTGCAAAATATCATGACTGTGATCCTTTAAACTCTAAACTGGCCGTTGCTAAGGATCAGTTACTTCCTTTATTAGTAATGGAAATTATGTCAGACTGGAGAGGAATGTCCGGGTTATTTGTAGCAGGAGTATTCAGCGCTGCACTTAGGTAATCGTATTTGATTTTTTTTGGGTTTTCTTTTGGTAGTAAAAACATTTTTGCAAATTTGTTTTAGTTCATTATCGACTGGTTTGAATTCGATGGCTGCTGTTGTCTTCGAAGATTTCTGGAAACCATTTTTCAAAGAACCGTCGCATAGACACACTCAAATTTTGATTCGATCTGTTGTCGTTGTATTAGGTGTTATCAGTGTTGGTAAGTTTTATAACATAAGTTTTAACACGTTTGCTAATTACCAAATCACTGTTTGTATTGTTTATAGGTTTGGTTCAGGTCGTAGAAAAATTAGGAGCAGTATTACAGTTGACGATGACCCTTTCGTCAGCGTCAATGGGACCTCTAGCTGGAATATTTCTTATGGGCATGTTTTTACCATTTATTGATTCCGTAGTGAGTATTCTAATGCTTTGTGTATATTTTACCCGCTCTTTATTAGTTTCAATTGTTTGAGCTAAGAAGAGAGGAGTGGTGAAATAATGTAAATTGAAACATTTTGAGTATGAAGGTGGATAGGGATTGAGGAATATTGAAAAGGGGATGGATGGATTGTGTGAAAAATGATATGTATATAAAAGGCGTGAATATTGAGAGGACATTTGACAGGGGACAGAGGATAAGGAAAACATATTGTGCTGACTTTACTTAGGTGGGATAAAGGTCAGAAGATGATGATGATGATGATGTGTTTGACCTAAGAATTAGTATGTTTCAGAGCGCTTTATGTGGCGGAATAACAGGGCTAACTGCAGGTTGGTGGGTTGCAGCGCAATCACAATTGGCACAAGTCAATGGCCTGCTAAAATATGAGGGCAAAGAGAGGTCCACTTATAATTGCAGTTATGTTTTTGATGGGCCGAAACAATTTTCACTTGTTGAAACAGAAAGGTTAGATGTTCATATTCTTCCAATAAAAGTGAATTATCAAAATCTACATTTAATAATGTATTAGTATTCTTTTCAATTATATAATTGTATTAGTTAATAAGTTGTAATTTTTAATGATTATTCACCGCAAGATCTCTCATATTTTTTCAGTACAGTGCCATACCTATACCGCATATCGTATTTGTGGTTCACATCGTTTGGCTGCGTTGTAACGATCATCGTAGCTTGCTTCATCAGTTTGAGAAAAACACAAAAATTTCGTTATGATAACAGACTGTTCGCACCTGTATTGCAGAAATTTCTAGAAAAGAGTGAGTCGGTGAGATTTTTTTCATTTATTATTGTTGTCTTTTCAACAATCACTAAAAGTTTAATTGATAATTCATTGTAAATCCGAAATAAGGAAGTGCAATAATATTTAGTAAGAATTTTTAATCGTGTGTTACAGGAACATCAGAAGGATTTAAAAATGGCACCTATTTAAAACGAAATTATAAATACAACAAAGCAAATGGAATGTTCCAATAATTTACTAAATAAGTCAGTATTTCTTACAAGATATGTAGAATAAATAGGCAAATGATACAAATTATAAATACTTTATTAGGGAAATTGATAAATTATTGTTATAAGCATAGGAATTATTTGTGATGGTTTGTGCCGTATTGTAAAAATAAAGACTGTCAAAACCACTGGTTTATTTTTATTTACATTTCTATTGATCGTATTGTCATCTATTTAATAAGGATAATTTTGCTTAGTGTTGACTCTAAATATGCCAGATCTGTGAAATAAAAAGGAAAAATTATATTAAAAAAGAATATTGCATGTATCTATTTTTTCAAATTGTAGATTCAAGTGATCGTAATGTGTCTGATAGCATGTACTTGGTGTCCAAAAACAACTGCAACCACCAACAGTTCCTAGAGTTGTGCTGGATGTACATTGACTGATTCCGAAATGTGCACAAAAAAGTGGATCGTCGTGATTAAAAGCTATATAATCGAGTACGGGCATACTTCCACCTCCTTTGATTAATGGATACGCACCAGTTAATCCCAGAACGGAACACCCTTAAACGTGTTACTTTGGCGGGCTGCACCCGGAGGATGGTGGGATCGTGTAAATAGATCCCATTAGATAATGCGTAAAAATAAAAAAGAGTACAAAGATGTTTGAGAGAGAGAGAGAGAACAGGGCACGGTAGGCGGCCTTGCCTTATAATCACTACATAGTATAAAACAAAGTCGCTTTCTCTGTCCCTATATCACTATGTATACTTAATCTTTAAAACTACGCAACGGATTTTGATGCGGTTATTTTAATAGATAGAGTCATTGAAGAGGAAGATTTATATGTATAATAACATAATTTAAACAGTGGAGAAATACTGTTATTTTTGAGGTAGGTCCAAATTTAACGCGTGCGGGCTACGGGCATAATGAATAAAGCAAAACTACTGGATCGATTTTAATCATTTTTTCGGTGAATGACATAGGCTATATATTTTATACCCCTGCGAAGCCGGAACAGGCCGCTAGTTATATATAACAAAAAGCACTCTGAAAAATAAGGCGTGCACTACCCTGCAACTCAGCATATGTATTCGGAGTGACGGCAGTTCTTATATAATATATCACGTATTTTTTTATATAAATTTCTTATTTGGAAAGCTTTGGCGTGGCGATTGTATTATGTTGTGGTGTAAGAATTTTTTTTAATGTAAATCGTATCAAAAATGTAAAAATAATTATACATTAATAATAATTGACACGAAATTTAGAAATAGTTTGACACAATGGCAACCGAAAACGTATAATAGGTAGGTAAAATAACGCCTACATACTTCATGTCCGTATCTCATGAAATGCAGGCCAGAAACACATCTCATTGTCTAGGGTGTAGATATGTAACTTATTTATACAGGGCTAACCAAATGGCTTATAGTGGTATTGTGATCGATTATAAAAAGTTGTCGCGTATCATACCTCCCGGAATGTGTATAGTAAAATAGTTATAAACAATCTAAAGCTAAACAGTCTGTTGTATAATATTCGTTCATGTCCTGCACAAGTAATTTGTTTCGATTATTGTGACACTATAATAAATAACTGTAGGAGTAAAAATAAATCTCACCGTGATTTTGTCAAGTCACTGTTACCCATCGGATAAGAATCGCCTAAACAGACATCAAGAACTGCATCGTTATATGTAGCACATTTATAGGCAAGCAGGTGATTATATTTCACAGAACTAGCCATATATTCGAAGGCGCGCTTGTGCGAGCATACATTAACAGTACAGCCGTTCATGCTCGAGCCACCGTTGGGAAAGAAGTCCGCGTCACCGCAAATGTCACGCAAACCAAGAAAACCGGCGTTGGTGTGAATGATTTCAACGTAGTTACCATCTGTGGGGGCTATACGATTACTGTCTTGTTCCCATAGAGGACCGGCTGGGTCCAAAGCTGTAAGCATATGCGAGTGTTTATTTATACTAGTGGCCGTTCGATAGACGAAATTCGATCATGATTAATTAAATTTTCAAGTTTAAGGAAATCAGACGAGATTAAAAAAAAAATGATGACACTGAAAGTCTGCAAATAACAGAGAAGAATGTTGTTCTTAACTGTTTTCCCTCTGCCTATTAATATAGATAATTGGTGTTACTGAAATGTAAGAATACAATTTATATATGGGTTCTTAACTGTTAACATTATGCTAAAAATTTGAAAAACTAGTAGGGCTAGGAGTAATACACAAGAGTAATAAGTGTTCACATACTAGGAAATGGATTATATACTAGGAAACAGACTCATATTACGTGACCTTTGTTTGGCAATACTTTGCCCCCTCCCACCCTTCGCTGACCACCCGTAGTGCGTAAGAAGAGCCCCCCTCCTCCCTCCCCGTCTAGTTTTCACGTAGTAATTTATAAATACGAATTTTGTTTTATTTCATTCATTTGTCTTTTTTTGTGTCGCTTGCATTGACAAGGAATCCTTGTAATATTTAATGCACGCATTGTAGAGTCGATTGTAAAACGACATTATTGTATCGGCACAAACTCTCGTCAATTTGCTCGGCAATTGCTGCACTGTACTACAAACTGTTAGTTTTCAATCAACTGACGTGCCGGTATACGTGCGTCTGTGTTGCCACCTGTGAGTTTTACCACTACGATCTATATTTAAATATATCTCAAAATAGCACGAGATTTCCTTTTAAGGTTATTGACTACGCGACGAAAACCTAAGTCCTAGCCCCTCATGAACGGGTCATGTAGTATGAGTATGTTCTCCTATATGAATGATGTGATAGCCAGATTAAGATCAAAAGTCAAACAGCTGCTGACTCGATTTTACAAAGTTGTTAGTTAAAGTTATTACTGAAAAAAAAACTATGCGAATTACTCATATTCGATCGACTTTGTATATAAATACTTGATAAATCCAATATAATCCAATGTACTTACAGGCTATTCTTTGAACCATGGAATCAGTTTCCCTTCCCGCGATTCCAACGAGATGTCCGCCAAGGCTGAAGCCTACCAAATGAACCTTCTCATAGCTGAGTCCTAGAGTAGTAAGCCAGTTGATGAACAACCCAAGACCTCTTCCAGCTTCCGTTACTCCTTGTTTCGCAGTTACATAGTTCTTATTAGCCAGTACACTCCAATCCAGTACAATAATGTTTACATCATCATCTTGTAGGAATGCTGAAAATATTTTTGCTATCCTAATTATTATTCTGTATAAGACTGAAATATCGCATTTTTATTTACCTTCAGTCAAGAGAACGTTCATATCGTTTGCTCCATGTCCTTTCCATCCGTGAGCGAGAAATACAGTCACTTTGTTAAAGTTCAAATTAGAGCTCAGCACACTATTGGTATCCTTATATACAAGCACTTGTGATGTGGTCGGATTCGATCTGCCATGAAAAAGAATAATTAATTCTCAAGTAGTACATATTATTCTTTTACCTATGTGTGAAATATGTAGTGTACAGTCTCGGTACTGATAACAGACAACTAATATTGGCTAATACTTCATTATCTCCCTGGATATGTTATACCTATAGGTAGTAGATAATATTGCTGATTCATAATCATCTAAGAACTTAGAATAGCTTCGATTTGAAGGGTATTGCAATAATGAATATTGTTAAGCGGGTTTTATCATCTATATCAAGGTAAGCATGACTCAGAATTGTTCGGCCTTTATCTATTATTTCCCTTAAAGGCATAGGTTACGCGCTACTTTTATTACATCACGAACAGAGTATTTTGTTAATTGTTTGTGTTTGTCAGATCAGCAAATTCTATATTTACTTGTGGCTTTATATAACATTAAAGACAACTAGATTTTGCTGGCGGCTTCACCCGCTGTAATGTAGCTCTAAACGATTCCCCGGGGACAGTACATTTTTTTGGGTGAGATGGACTTTATGTTCTTTTCGGTGACCCTGACAACGTGTGTAAAAAATTCGTTCGTTCGTTAACATTCGCGTTTATAATATTAGTTTGGGATTCTTTAATCCGACAAACATATACTATTTAGTTTTCTTTTAAAAGTCGTCTTTAATTCTTTTTATATCTTGTATGATTTCTAGAGACTTCCAGAATCAAAGTAATCTAAGGATAGTACAATCTTTTTCGGTAGTGAAAGTAACAATGTCACACTTATCTCTGGCCATTAGAAGTTATACACGTAAGTAATTAAAAAGCACAATGAACAATTCGCCACATAAAGTTTACAGGTACCTATAAAAATTTGGGTGGACGTTACTTGGCACTTCCGCTTGGAAGTGGACTTGGAGACACCACTTCCACCCTAATTTTAATGGTAAATTTCTTCAAAGTAACGCCTTCATCGATCAAATAATCATCTTCTTACCCTAATGCACAACATGGTTTCCTTTTCCACTCTCCCCTGTCAGATGTCATCTCAGTATTTACACCTTTTATACAAATATCATTTTTCACACAATCCATCCATACTTTCTTCGGTCTTCCTCTACTCCTATATCCGTTTATTGTACCTATTGATTATTATAATTAATACAATTCTTAATTATGAAGTGGTGTCACGAATTTTTATCTTTGAAATTACCTTGTGTAAAGCCAGTAAACATTATTTTCAGCAGCTCTTAAGTAATTATTAACGAACGTTTCGTTATATGAGGCGAATGTATCGACTAGATGCATGATCCCATCACCATCTCCTGGGAAATAGAAATATCTATCGCCCTCTTTATATTCTTGCGTGAGGTCATTAATACCATCGGTAGTGTAAACTGTATAAATATCAGAATAGCATTGTTGTTAATGAGTATTTAGCATTTGACAGAAGTTTTGAATTTCATCTTGAAAATATGTATATAAATAGACTGGGGTTTATAAAACTTCTTTATCTATCAAACGTCGTAAAGTTTGAAATTCAGAGGAAAAAGAAAAAAAAAGCAACATCCCGTTATGTCAATTACAGTACTATACTACTTATACATTTATGAATATCAGGGCATCAACCCTTAAATGCATATTGTTGCCAATTGTCTACATTCCACTTTCACTTAATTTTATTCAAAAACCTGAGTGTATGCGTTTCTGAACGCATGTCAAAAATACCGTACGTGTGAAAGAAAAATTGGACATTACTTTTGGCTGTTGGTTATATATATATTTTTTCATTGTTTTAAAATTAGTTTTAAAATTCAAAACAAAAATCATGCATTTAAGGGTTATTTATGATAATTATTTTCTATTGAATATTACCAAATATCACCTATATTTTGAACTAGTAATTACAATATTAAATAATATAAATATTTCATTAGTGTATGTACATTTTTCATTTAAAGTGTATGTTACTGCTTTATTTGGTTATTGTAATTTGGTAAGTTTTTATGTTAAATGTACATTGCATATACTAAATCCAGCATTTGTCATATTTATATGTATATTCTATATCTTGTATGCATATAAAAAGTAAGGGTAAAATTGCAACTGAATCCGAACGGATCTGAAAATTGTTTTAAAAATATTTTTTTTAATCTTCACGACTTTGATTAGTTTAAATTCACTCAAATATTATAGTGAAATATTCACCATGATTAACTATTGACAGAAATAAAAAATATCCAATTTTTTTTTCAAAATTAAGAAGTATAATAAGTGGGCATATTACATGGATGTTTTTGTTTTTATACGACTTAGTTAATCGATATTCGGACAAAAACTACATCAACCCCCTGGACTGTCCAAAATCATAAAGGTTTAAGTTCCATACAAACGTATGTAGACCTCGTGAGGCACAGGTCAACAGATTGTTGGCAGCTTAAACCTAAAAACTACCTGATTTATTACAACTTTTTAAAAAATAAAAAATCATGTATTATAAATTTAAGGAAAATGTATTTTTTTTTTGTCATTAGTACGAACTTTATTTTACTAAACCATGAAATTTATAATTATAATTAATGTACACTGTTGCGAAATTATGTTCTATAATAAATCAGTTACTTTTTAATCTTATGCTGCCAACAGTCTATGGATCTGTGCCTTATGAGGTCTACATTCGTTTGCATGTAACTTAAACCTTTATGGTTTTAGATAGTCCAGCAGTTAATTAAGACTATTCAAAATCTGTATAAATAGGCAGAGGCAAAACGGCTATATACATCTTCTTCCTCTGTTTCTATTCTGTAGATATTGACGACATTTAGGGTTATCAAGAAAAAAATAGAAGTATTTTTTTTATATTTAAACGAATGAATTATTATCTAATTTATATATATTATTATTATATTTGATTATAATTATGGCCGAAATAGATGATCACTTGTATAT
This sequence comes from Antheraea assamensis, assembly GCA_035772565.1. Lineage (NCBI taxonomy): Eukaryota > Metazoa > Arthropoda > Insecta > Lepidoptera > Saturniidae > Antheraea > Antheraea assamensis. The sequence continues at coordinate 251,190 of JAQQSE010000145.1, forward strand.
ATAATTTACCTGATACACTAAAGAATACTAGCAAAATGCACTTCATAGTACTTGCACTTCAACACTGATCAAATCCCATTGAGTAATTGCCTTTATAACTGACCCTATTATTATCTCCTCGTCATCATCATCTTATCGTCAAGTAAATATAGTACAATAGTATTTTAACCTTCCTAGTACATCTGTCCTTTACGAAGTACACAATAATTAAAAGAAATCTACTACCTTCGTTTTAATAAGTGATAGTAAAATATTTAATCTGTGACATTTATTGGCTTCTTAGGTTATCTTTACAAAATAAATAAAACATAAAACGACATGTGCTATTCCGATTAATTATATCAAAGATAAACAAGTATCTATGTTGATTTATCATTACATAGTATAAAACAAAGTCGATTTCTCTGTCCCTATATCCCTATGTATGGTTAAATCTTTAAAACTACGCAACGGATTTTGATGCGGTCTTTTTTAATAGATAAAGTTATTGAAGAGGAAGGCTTATATGTATTATAACATAAATTAACTAGTAGAGAAATACTGTTATTTTTGAGGTTACTCAAAATTTAACGCGTGCGGGCCACGGACAGTAATGAATAAATCAAAACTACTGAATCGATTTTAATCATATTTTCAGTGAATAACATAGGCTATATATTTTATACCCGTGCGAAGCCGGAACGGGCCGCTAGTATTTATATATTCGTATGTATGTAATTTTTCTCGTATGTAAATTGTTTTGTGTCATTCAATATATTTCAGCGTTCAAAACGAATGTGTTAATTTCACGAGAACCTAAGTATTTGTCTTGCATACTTGACATATTTTTCTATGTCTTCTTCAGAGTACAATAATTTGCAATTTATATTTTTCTAGTGTATCTTCCTCTGTTAAGTACATAAAGTGTTTCTTTTTATGTTTTTTTTTGTTCATATTAGTCGTCATTGCAGAAACTTTGGACTCCGAGTGCTACTATTAATTTAGTTATTCATTCAGTTATCAATTTAGTTATCAATTTAGTTATCAATTTAGTTGTCAATTTAGTTATCAATTTAGTTATCAATTTATAACTAATATAGTTGGGAGTTTTTGGCGGGATCTTAGTCTGTCATGTAGTGGTTTTTATATTTTATTCATAATCTTGTGTTATTAGACTCTATATTTTGTAATATTGGTAGTTATGAATTTAGTTAGTTTATTATTTAGTGAAGATTATTAAGTTAACTGAAAACAAGTCAAGCCGTAATGGTCATATCGCCACATATTTTTAATACTCCTTAATATATTGTTTTTAAAATTGTTAATGTCTACATATCATTTACCGAGTCCTCAATAGCGAAGAGATTCAAATATAACTGGTAATGCGAAGGTCTTTGTGTTTTAGTAATATTGTAAAAAAAAAACACTTGGCAACATTTTAATATATTGTTCTATCATCATAAGTTACGGCCTTACTCTTGCCAATAAAACGTATAACAAGAATTCCATTGTATCTTTATTTTCAAAAAGGACCTTCTCAATTCAGCTGGATGTCTCTTTATGTTTGTGTAATACGATTTAGAAAAAAATTGCAAATATTGATGAATATATTACTCCAATGTTAAAAGAGTATTTTATCCCGTTCATATATAATAATAATAATAATAATAATAAATATTTATTTCAGACAAGAGTCCATCTGGTTAGTATACAAACAACTTAAAAAACTAGTGTTAGTACTTACATCTATTAAGAATAGCAACTAATTTTAATCTAATTATAACGCCACAGAGGTATGTAAGCGTACCCAATGACCCAGTATAGGGCTATCCCACCTGCCTGCCACAGCATTCAGTATGCTGTTGGAGCTGGCGCGTACCCTGCGCATAAGTGAGGCGCATCTTTTGCGCATGATGGCGTGAAAACCATCAATTCTTGCTCCGGCGAACATGCCTGAAGCGCTGCAGTAGCGCGATAATCCCATCAGCACCCTGAACGCATTATTGTATTGTACACGCAGAGCGCTGTATGCCCTCTGCGTGTAGTTGACCCACAGACTGCATGTGTAAAATGACTGACAGTACGCTGTAAAGAGTGTAGCCTTCACTTTAGTCGAGCATTTAGCAAATCTGCTTACCTTTGTTGGAGAAGTAAGAAGCGTTATACCAGAGATGAAACTGCAGATAAATTACTTTTATTAAACGCTGTTGCACTAATTCCTGCTTCATGAGAATTGTGATGACTGCATTAACTCTGTTAACAAAATCTCATGTAACAATTAGGGTGGACGTTACTACACACTTCCGCTTGGAATTGTTTGGCCACTGTTACGTCTTAGTATAATAGAAAACGGTTGTGAAACAAACTAAAAGGTTAAAAGGCGTTGTTCGGCAGTTGAACTCGACGTTGTCAATTGAACCTATCGTCGATTACCACTATTAATATCTAGCTGTAAAATTTAAAAAAATGTGTATATAGAACGACATAGAAAAAATAAAAGATTCACATTTTTTTATTTTCAATCTAATCAGAAATGTATATCGACTATTATTTTATTTGTGAACGGTAAACCTATTTTGTATAAAATTCTCCGCGGAGGCAAGTTGATGATATGCTTGGGTGAAGTTCCTCAAAAACCACGTTTTTTTTAATTTCCATATCTCAGTAAGGCTGTTACTGCTATCATCTGTCGTCTTTGTTTATGCTTGTACACCAGTGTATTTATCTAACATGAGGGTTAGTAATCATTCTCTCTGTAAATGTGGCCTAGAAGACCGTTCTCCTGATCATATATACTTTAATTGATTGAAAACAGATTCTCTCGTTATGATGCCCTACTTCCTTATATACCCTATCCTTCTAACTTTACGTATCTCTTAGCTTTAGTGAATACAAACCGTTTAATTTTACATCTTTATTTATTAAAATTAACAAAATCAAACTTTAATCGAATTGTCTATGTCTTTATCGATATGTATCTAGCTTTGGCCGTATTTATTTTTGTGTCAAGATACAATAACTCGGTCTGAATACAAATTACTTGAAGTAATTATTTTCTTATTCGAATTACATTTTTTAATCGCTCGCCTTCGTTTATGACACTGTTTGCCACAGATAGCGTACCCTTTGTATCTACATGACATTGGCGGAATAGTGTATTACTTACACACGATGCCATAATTTTAAATTTAAATTTTAGAATAAAAAAAGGAATAAAGGAAGCATTATCATTGATCTGTAATGACGTAGGAACTAATTTTATACGACATAGATTCTTGTTTAAGGCTTGCTATCTGATTGCATATGATAGGTAAGCGGTGTATGAAATTACCCTCGATGATTATTCGTTTATCGTTTCATGCCTCCTCATTAATTATTGATAAGATATCTAAATCGCATGTTTGGTTTTGATTATGTACAAGTGTAAATTTAACGATATTGAGTAGTCGTAGGTTGTGATAATTATTACATATCACCGATTTCCCTACTACAAATATCAACCATGAAATAAGAAGTCCTGCAATTTATTTTGGCGTATGCCTATGTTTGCAATATGATTATATACATTATAGCAAAAAGTAAAAACGAATGCAGATGCTAATACTCGCGAACAGCTTACTCGGTAAGCGTTGGCAGGGTGATGTTACATTAATAAAGTAACTAATTATTGTTTTGTTTTGTTTTATTAATTATTGTTTTGTTATTAGTTCACCACATTTTTACGAAAAAAACTGACTAACGCCATTGCCCTGACGTGTCTTCAAAGCTTCTCCGGACTAGTAAGGCGAGCGCTTAAGGCGTTCAATCACCTGGCAACAAGCTCAAAGGTGCCAAAGAGTCGACAACTCGGTTTGGGCTGTTGCTTTGGATCAACATCCCGAATCTTTCTATACTGAACTATTCATACGTATAAAAATTAGTGAGACACAAATGTGTACCAGCATGTCTATCTCTTGACCTCAAACATGTATGTTGTATCTGATAACTCGGCTAAACTAAACTAACGAAGTTTGAAAAATAAAATACAAAAATAAAAGCCATCCCACCAAATGAATACCTGCCTGTGTGTGTATGCACGTATGTAGTAACGTACTGTGTTGTGTGTGTTAAGCTAGTGAGTGAAATTTTTCAGTGAAACTGTATCGCGCTAGCAGCGTGCTGGAAGACTCCACTCCGGAGGATCGAATCTAGGCTTAATTCCATTACGAACAATCGCGTTTATACTAAGGCAAAGTTTATCGAAATACTGATTATTCCATAATACTTCCAGATTGTGATGTGCCAATGATTTGGTTACAGTATTAAATTGATTTGTATTAATGTAATGTTGTGGATTATGTAATTAAAACATAAATATAATTAAGTTTGTACGATTGACGATTGATGTAACGACGTCTTTATTTATAGGTCCGTTATTTTTTCTATCGAACTGATTGTACGCTGTTGGCCTGATGGGCCTTTACGGCTTCGCCGGGACTAAGTGTCCAGGCGGGTGGCGAGTGTGTGTGCGGTTCGTGTCGTTGACATGTACGTGGACACCGCTAGCATAACTGTGAATGCTAGCGGCGTTCACGTATTTTTTAACAACACGCGCCGCGCAAGCACTACGAGTGATAGCGGCGTTCACGTACATTTTAATAACACGCGGCCGCGCAAGCACTACGAATGATAGCGGCGTCCACGTACATTTCAACAACACGCACCGCGCATTCATTGTGAGTGCTATTGGCGTCAACGTACATTTCAACAACACGCGCCGCGTAACCACCCGTATCTGCCTGTACTCTGAAACAGGCCTAAAGTGTCTATGAATTAATCATAAAATACTATATGCTCGGCTTCGCACGGGTGTATTAACGAAGAAAAGGAGACCAAACCTTTCTTTTACAGCACGACTACGTAATTAAATAAAATGACAACTAAGAACTGAATGTTAATCTGTCAACATTTTTGAAGTACTTACTCCCTGTCTCACTTACTCGTTCACTATAATACGACGAACGAAAATATTACCTGAGTATGTACAACTATTCTCAAGCGATACGTTTGTTTTTGCCCTGATTTTAATTCACATAAATAGTACAATTTTTGATAAGTAATTAAGTTTATTTCATAATTAAATTCGTAATTAAATTGGCATAATTTTATACGGTATATATTAAATTACGATGCCTTGTTTAGGTTTCATGTCATTCGGTTTAGTATTTAAGGCGTGAAAGCGTAACGAACAAATCATCAATATATAAACAATCTCACATTTGCATTTATAATATTAATTAGGACTACCTTTGCTCACGACTTCGCTCGCGTTAATCACAGTTTTAAAAATAAAACGCAGTTCTTGTTACTCATTGATTATGTAACTTTTAAATTTCAAAATAATCTATATTAAAAATCCTTTTTAAAATCGGAATTTTGTGAGTTCATCCTTTATAAATCAAAAAATAAAAAATCCTTTTATAATACTATTATAGGTATAAACATCGTTCGCGAAAATAACTTATATAATTTTGTTTTATAATTTTTAATGCAATTTTAATACTTCACGATTTTAACAATTCCATAATATGATAAATTTTATGATTAACTAAAAACAATAAAGTAGTATCAGTGGTGTGTATCTGTTTGTATGCAGATACATAAGTCAATTATATGAGATAATATCATACAATCAATTGGGAATATTTTTATAACATTCATAAATATAGGCATAATTCATAGATAGATAGGGTACACAGGTGGCCGTTATTTACAAAGTTGTCTTTTTTGACTTGGATATCGTTCAAATTGTAAGCCTATAGACCAGAGTTCCCCAAACTTTTTTGTGTCGTAGACCCCTTGCCATGTTTTTCCGTGTTGGGTAGACCCCCTACTTACCTCATATTGATTTCCTGTAAATTTCTAACTGTAGTGAAGTTAGTGTTAAAAACTTAAATACTATCTGTTTATATTCTTTAAAATATTTTCTTAGCACTTTTTTCAAGATTCAAGATTTCAAGATTCAGGAAACGAATAAACATATTTGTCCCACATTCGCATTTATAGAGTGACGAATTGAACAAGTCAGTGCAAGGTAGCGAAGCTTTGAGACTGCGACTCTCAGGTTTTTACAAGTTCAAAATGTATTGCGACCACAAAGCGAATACCAATATCCTACAACTTACACAATTTTATAAACATATATATTAATTTTTTACTTCATAGGTACTTTTATAAATAATGTATATGTTTTGATATTATAAGATGTAATAGTATGATGTAATTAAATAGGTACTATCAGTGTATGTGTTGAGATCCACTATCGTGGACCCCCATTTTCATTTCATGGACCCCCAAATTTTTTTTCTCTGACGTAGACCCCTTGCAAGTTGTAATAGACGCCTAGGGGTCGATATAGACCACTTTGGGAATCACTGCTATAGACGAAAAACTTTTAAGGAAAAAGAATTCCGATGCCGTTTATTTAACTTTGCCTAAATGTCGATACTTTCCCCATTAATTTAACATGGGGTTTTTCCACTTTTTGATATTAATTTTTATCTTGTTTGTTTTATTGAATAACTTACCAAATATTATTCATTCTTCATTTACTATGATTCCTTGGGATGGAGTAATTTTGATATGGGCGCCAAATCAAGAACTTTCCTAAGAATTGGGCTACAGTTGGTACTCCGTTGGCAACACTGGCTACCGTAGGTGGTAGAGCTACGCTGAAGCTATTACTGGATTCAGCATGAATGGGTCGGCTCGCCCGGGGTAGTACCACCCTCTCACAGAAAACCGACGTGAAGTAACAGTGGTTGCACTGTTGCGTTTCGTTCGGTCAGTGAGAGCGCCGGAGGCCCACATATATTAAAAGGCCGGCAACGCACTTGCGACTCCACTGGTGTTGCTAGTGTCTATGGACGGCGGTGATCACTTACCATCAGGTGACCCACCTGTTCGTTTGCCCCCTATTATATATAAAAAAAAAAAAAAAAAACACTGATTAACTTGAAGTTATTAAGCGCGCACAATTCGACAATGATAACTTTGCTGCCTTGTACAGCGAGGAAGGCAGATGTTATCATAGGGTTGCGTACAGAGTTTCCGGCATTATTCCATCCGTGTACGATAACTTTAGTCGGACGATTTACATTGTAGTTAGAATTCTAGATGCTGTTCGTTCGTACGTGTACGTATGTGTTCATTCGTTGTACCTTCTTATACGAGTACCTGTGAAAGTGTCAAGCTGAAAACAAGAGACACTCGAAAAAAACTTTATATAAAACAAAATATACTTTGTTGGCGTTTATAATCTTTAATGTACGAACTGGAGATGTAAATGAGGTGATGCCTTCAGTATGGAAGAGTATTTGTCCTGTAATTGTAAAATATTTTGTTAAAGCAGGATATATAAATAAGTCATGATACGAATATATTAATGCAGTAATGCATTAATGGCTGTCTCACCTCATGCCCATGTTAACATTTTACAAGTGAAAACCCTAATGTTATATCAATAAAAAGTAATATCTAGTATAAATTGAATATTGAATTCCATAGATAAGATGTATACTAATTATCTACTATTGTTGCGTGCCAAATTACTATTGGCTTTTAATGGATAGCCAATACTACTAACAATAGTGGCTTATTGTTGATTGTTTATAATTGATATGGAGTGTAAAGGTAAGGACCATCTTTATGTATGTCAATGTATCCGTCAAAATATGTTAAATTATGATGGCGCTACAGTCGCAACATGGTTCAATATTTTTCAATGATTTAAAAAAGTTTTATAACAGTTAATATTCAAAATTGACTAAGCATATTATTTAAAGTTCGCGAAGATTCCATCACTCTCCATTTTTTCTCATAGCAGATAGTTTAGGTTAGCTTTACTAAATTATTACGGGTTAACCATACCCTTTACCTATACTAGCGCCATTTTGAAAGGTTTTGGAACTGTTATTTAGTGCTTAGAGCTGGACACTTTTTCAACATATCTCCCATATGAGACGGTTTTCCTTATTTCTACTCTCCATAATAATTGACCGGAGACCATAACATAACAGTTAACGATTATGCACTACACATTCTTTTAAGGTGGTAGAGCTACGCTGTAGCTATTACTGGTTTCAGCACGAATGGGTCGGCTCGCCCGGGGTAGTACCATCCTTTCACAGAAAACCGACGTGAAGTAACAGTGGTTGCACTGTTGCGTTTCGTTCGATCAGTGAGAGCGCCGGAGGCCCACATATTTAAAAGGCCGGCAACGCACTTGCGACTCCCTTGGTGTTGCTAGTGTCTATGGATGGCGGTGATCACTTACCATCAGGTGACCCACATGTTTGTTTGCCCGGGGTATAACATAAAAAAAAAATCTTGCATGGACGGTCAGGTCATTCCCATCTCTGCAGATCAATGCAAGTATATTATTTGGTTGCGTGTTCGGACACCGCTTCGATTGATGTATGTTTAAATCATTGCGACTGAGTTTGAGATTTTAATAAAGGAAAATATCGTAATGAACTGTAGAATAGTGGAAGTGGTAGTGGCTTTTTCTGAGTCCACCTTACTAGCAACTCTCAAGATGAAAATCTGTCACCAAGCACCTGTTGGTGTGTTCCGGCAGCTGCAATTGAGACCAATTCCCCATCTAGGCTAAGCGTGTCTATTATCTCAGACCACATTATCATTTAAAATTAGATAAGATGTGGTCAAAGGCTAAAACCTATAAAGCAACAAAAACTTATATCTTTGTACCCATTATTTAAGTATTTTGTGTTTTTAAAATTTGAACGTAATCAACTAAATCTTTAAACGATAAGTATGGCGTGATTATGCATGACGTCATATCTATAATACAGTCATCGTGGTTGCCTTAATATATATATATATATATATGTATATATATATATCTTTTGAAGTGTGAGATATGAGGAGTTACAAAATGCGTAAAAGCGGTTGCAACCGAAAGCTAAGCACGAATAAATGTACACCTGTAAATAATTGATTTTTCTGGAAAATCCTATTTGGCATTAATCTGCAGAATACATGTATTTCTACAATAACAGAGATAAGATATAGCGAATATGTTATCATTAATTGATGGATTTTTTATCAAACGATTTATTCGCATTTCGTGTTCTACTTTAAGATTTTTGTATAACGACAATTAACTGAGAGAAAACAGGTATATTCGACATGTAGGAATTAACCACTAAGAAAAGACAGTTTATTACAGTACATAAGAATAGTAACAAATAATAAAAAAAAACTTGTGTGGAGCTGTGAGCATGGCTAGTACTATTTGAAAGTTTTTATAAATCGCAACAGACATATTGTATTTATCAAATAATTTATGCAATACTGTAATGCGTCTTAGAATTTTTTATGAATATCTCTTATAAGATAAATACGATTAATAAAGCAATATAACAATATTTAAATAACATTCAATTATTTTTAAGATTATTTACACCTTAGCTGATGTTGCTCATTATGTTTTCTATTTTGATGAATACGAATTAGTTCATGTAAATTTATTGGAATGACAGAAGTTATTTATAATTCCTAATTTTTATCCTAATATTTCCACGGCTCTGCAAGCTTTTTATACAGTAATTATTTTATTAAATTATGACAATCTTTTTTAACCTGAGCGCGATATATTAGGTTTACCCAAAAATCTTTAAACTGAATTTTTGTTTTTACTGTTTTGCGTATAGGAGATGCATAGATTAAAAATGCCGATCACAGTTCTATGAGAAGATGGGTCGGTTTATTAAAAAAATATTTTTGTGGTTTAAATGTGATTGTTTGAATGAAATTAAGAGTGCACAATTTAACAGACATATTTAAGGTTATATTTATGGTATATAACATTATCTATGACATGCCAGCAAACAGCAATGGCTGGTTAAATATTGTAGTTCTCTTAGACGCTGTAGTATTTGGACTGCATTGTGCTCGCATATAGTATATAGAGATATAGTGCCGTCGATTTGTCTAACTATAGTAAACAATAAAATATATAAATAACAATTATCGTCGTGGCTTAATATTAATAAATTAGGTAAATAATACAAGTTATGCATATTATTGATTATTTATTTACATTCGCCTTAATGTTACTAATTTATCTTATCAGTATCGACCGATACGTAAAATATGTAACAAACCGGATAACGAATTCACTCAACGTATTTATTTAGAAAGGCCAATTGCTTCCGGTTGTTAATCCATAGATGCCGCTTCTGAAATATACAAATAAAATATAATTGATATAATAAATTGTCCCGTGACCGCCGTGGTGGTGGAACTGCGGTTTTATTTCTAAACTCTTGAAACTCGTTATTTGAGCGAATTTCCATTGTACCTAGGCAAAGGTACGCCGCGATTCTACTAGATGCCCGCCGGTGTAGCGGGGTCCTCAAACAACCGCGCATATCGCCGACAAAAAAACGCGTGGAGAGATGTGCATTCATTTTTTATACATATATATCTGCATTCTTTTTTTTTATGTTATAGGGGGCAAGCGAACAGGTGGGTCACCTGATGGTAAGTGATCACCGCCGTCCATAGACATTAGCAACACCAGGGGAGTCGCAAGTGCGTTGCCGGCTTTTTAAATATGTGGGCCTCCGGCGCTCTCACTGACCGAAAGAAACGCAACAGTGCAAGCACTGTTACTTCACGTCGGTTTTATTTCAGAGGGTGGTACTATCCCAGGCGAGCCGACCCATTCATGCTGAAACCAGTAATAGCTTCAGCGTAGCTCTACCACCTACCAGATCTACAGAAACCGCTTCGTGAGTCCTTAGCCTAAGAAGGAATACGTATTAAGGTGAATCGTTTAATTCAACACTTTAAAGTATCATTCAATTAGTTTTTAAGCCGTGCTTTTTAATGTATATAATACATTTTTGCTAAAAACTATATTTCACCTCTACGAATACCAGAAGTAAAGCCAGAAACAAAAAAAAAAAAACAGGTTTTTTACAGTGTTGACATATTTTCTCTTGGTTAATGATTATATTTTTACGGTAGAACAATTACTTTTAGCCCGTTTTCATTCACAGTATTTAGTAATAAAACATTGTTTTAAATGTTGAACTCTATGGTAATTATCATCCAAATTTTCGGTCACATAAACTAAACCAAGTCACCCAAACTAAACAGTAGATCTTAGCTGTGTATTCTGACGACGGTGATTTCAGATAGGTCGTTTAGTCGTTGTCTATAAACTTTGCTCTATTTATTACTAAGAAACATTTCACCAAAGTAATTTGCAAAATAATGAAAGCGTTATAAAAACTTACCCTCGTTTGCTCAAGATAGCATTGCCCATGTTCAAAGTGCTGCCAGTGCATTGATTATTTTGAGCTTGGTTAAAATTACTGCAAAGTCTTCCAACTAAATGATTATGGCGAACAGTGGATGCGAAGAGTTCGTACGCACGACTGTGGGAGCAAGTGCTTACCCAGCAGCCTGGTTGTGGGTTATTGCCGCCGTTGGGGTAGAAGTCTGTGTCACCGATGCGGTCATTAATACCAAGTAAACCACCATCAGTGTGGATGCATTCAACATACTGTCCAGATGCTCTATTCAAAGCATCATTGTTTCCTCCCCATCTGGGTCCAGCGGGGTCGAGCCCTTTAAAATTTAATAATAAATGTATATTACTTTAAAACGATTTTGAGAAGACGTCTTCGGATCGTCCAAAAGTCATTTCTTTACAATATGTTATTCACTAACAGCCAACAAAATAGTTAGACTTTTGTGTTTTTAATTTAATAAGTTGGTGTCTTGATAAAAATATATTGCCCGATAAAAATTAGAACTTGTACATCGACCACCAAACTACAGTTATATGCATAAACAAATATAGTACGCAATTCTTGTGAGGAGAATGTTTGGACTTAAAAACTAGATTTTGAAAAGAATATCTAACCAGTGACTCTTATACATCTGCCACCAGCAATGCGTCCAGCATTACCGACAACGTGCGCTCCCAAGCTGAAGCCAACCAGATGGACCTGGTTCCAGTTGCCACCAGCAGTGTTGATGAGCCAGATCAAAAAATTTCCAAGGAATTGCCCCACACCAGGAACACCGTTTGAAGCAGTTATATAATTAGAGTTGGCCAGAGCTCGCCAGTCAACAACAATGACGTTACAATCTTGGTTGGCCAAAAAGGCATCTCTAATCATTGGGTTGATGTCGGAATTTCCGTTGCTGTTCCATCCGTGTACAATAACCTTCAAGGGGCGATTAGCGCGATAATTAGAGCTCCAGATTGTGTTAGCATTGCCGTTGGTGATGATTTGAGCATTGGTCGGGTTTTGACTATGAAATAAATTTCACATGTGATAGATTTTAAATAATTGAGTAACCATTGTAATTATAAAATCAAACGCAGCTTAGTGATTCAATAAAGAGAAATATAATTAATATTGGAATTTAACATACCGCGTGAAAAGCCAATATTGATTGTTAGCACCATTCCTTGATTTCAGGATTTCCTCATCAACAGGCTCCTCCAGGTCAACGAGATGTGGGATACCGTCACCATCAGGCATCCAGATGTATCGGCTCACACCCTCTACATAATGACTGTTATCTCCAGGGATTAAGGAAACCGGGCTGCTTGAAGACACTGCAAATTATAAACATAATGTTTTATATTACAGTAAAACATATGCGTTTAACACACACACTTTTTATATTACTTGTAAACAAATAGCAACAAATTCTTTTTCCTAGATTGATTGTCAACGGCTATATATAATAACTAGTAAATCCCCGCGGCTTTAACATGCGTTTTATGGAGAAATAATTTTTGACTCGTCATTTTATTTTATTAAAATATAATCTTCATAGGCTATCAATCTGGAATGACATCTGTGATGAAATCAGTGGAAATTAAGTAACATTTCAATTTCTTGTAATTACTTCTTTGACTATTTGTAAAAGTATCGGTCTACTTCAACAATTCTCAAAAAAATAACTTATTTAATGTTACTTTTGCTTTTGTTTAAACCCTATATTTTTTTTTAATCTGGCTTTTATAAAATATTACGTACATTATATAACCATACAATAAATATCGTTCCATTAAATATCTTTATTACATAATAATGTTTCAGAGTTCTGTATATTTGGTATAAACCTTATTTATGGAAGTCGTAAACGTTAATGATGAATTCTGGCTCGAACGATTACCAGAAAATAGATTTTTATTATTTTTATTTATTGATCGTGCTAGCGAAGAGAAAAAATAACCTCAAACGAACAATTGGATAATATAGCAATTAGCTGAGACAAGAGATAAGCAAAAATGTGTATTGAGTAACATAATTATTTTGGAATATTTGTACATGCCATACATTTATATTTCACGGGAGGTGAAGGTACGCTTGAGAATAGACAAATTTTGTCATAATTCGAATCTTATACATCGACTGAATTTACGATGAAGGAAAACATCGCGATAAGTATAATGCTAATTCTGTAGTGCTTGCTTAGCTAACTAACAGTTACAGTATATAGGTTTGAAGTCAACAATCTTTCTAGAAGCGTCTTATTCAACTCTACTTTTATCGCACTAGCATCATTATAGAAATGATTAGTAAGCGAAAGTATATGTTAAATGAAATACTAACGCGCTATCAGTCCAGCCAACAGTACGAGGAGCTTCATGTCTGAGGTAACTATATTCTACAATGAATGTTAAGGTTCTTCAGTATTTATTCAAGCGATTATCTATTAAACACGTTAAATCTGTCTATCAATCATTACCTAGATAAGATTTATTTCAAAATTCAAGATAGATAACATTCATAAATTTGTTTATCTATTCTAGAAATGAAATTATCTCCAGCGTATATTGCGATGAGCTTTTTGGTTTAACCTTACATATTGTTAAAGCCTTCGTCTTTATGTCGGCTTGTCCTTTAGAGTGCTAATAACTTAAGAAGTATTTAACTGATTTATTCTGATTCTCTTTTTAAATCATAAACATTTTCACTGGTCAGGATTAATTATGCATATTTTGTTATATAAGTAATTAAGATAAGAATTAATTAAATTAACAAATAAAGGAAATACTGTTGTCATGTTCTTAGACGAGGTCAAATACTTAGAATCGGTATAATTTCCGATTTATTTACATTATATATTTAGGCAACCCTAGTTTTATTTACAGAGTTTTTGTTTTTTTATTTATTATATATAACTCTGAAGGTAAATTATAAAGTTGTAATCATCTTTAATGTTTAATTAAACAAGTATGGTTTTCAAAATGCTCTATAGTAGATATATTTTAAAAAATTACTTCGTAATATCTCAGCGCGAGCGGAACCATAGGCATAGTTATGTGAACTATAAATTATAAGTATTGCACACTTTTTTATCATGTTGATAAATATATTATTATTACCAATTATTTACTACTAGATTTTTGGTACGAAATAAATATCTTTTAATAGAATATCTTTCTTTTGGATAAGATAAAAGCCGCGCCTTCCAGAATTCTCCATGTGAAAATGTTAACTAATTAAGCGTTCGCTTGTACCTTGTCAATTGATATTTTTTTCTTTGAACCTCAACGTTGAATGTAGCATCTTGACATATCACTGGATCAGGGAGTAATGTGAGAGCCATAAATACCAGAGAAATCATCCATTTACACGGTGTTTGTTGACATTTTTCGAACGGTACTATTTAGTATTATATATAAATATCGCCAACTGTTTTTAGGAAATACAAAGTCTGAAGGAAGAGGAGCGTATTTGCCATTTATTCCAATATTGCGTTAAATACATTTTTGGAATAAGGGAAAAAGTCACATCTAATACTTATTGATTCTTTGCCTACGAGATTCTGTTCACGACTTACGCTTATGTAGAAACAAATTAGACGTCACTCAAGACTACAGATTTTTCAACTTCTCTCTAACTTGTGTTTTAGTGAAATACACTTCTTTTCCTTGTAACGGTAGTATGGGGTATTTTTATAACAAGAAAAAAGGGCTTCGAAGCCAGCATGTAACAAATAAACACATATAATAAGTATAAATAGCATGGAGAGCGATGGCCTCTTTCTGCGAGGATGTTATCTCGCAGAAGGAGGTGGCGGAGAGGTACCGTGAGGTAGACCTCTAAGCGGTCCTCTCCGCTAGCGGAGGGCTGGCAGAAGTAGAGGGTTGTGCCTGGCCCCTATCCTTCCATCACCATAGCCGAGCCAGGGGGGATGGGCGAAGGCCCATCTTCCCATTGCACTGGTTCGGCTGACGAGGAGAGGCCGCTGGTTGTGTACTCAGCTTGCCTCCCTATAAGGACGACGCCCGGCGAACACCTTTCGTTGGGCAGATCGCTGGGGCGACATGGTGATAGCAGTGCACGATCCGTACACCGTGGGGCTTTAGTGAGTAAGAGTGTCACACTATCCACTCTCCCCCCCGAGAGGATGGAATGTCCGTGACGGATTTCCCCAGGCTAATAAAATAAAAATAAACAGCGGTGATATGATGAAAGGTAGTCTACCGATGGTTGCTACTATCATCTCGGTTTACGAAAACTAGTACGATATAGTAGGATTTGATATGTTTTATTACTACTCCAGGAACATGAAACACAGAATGGATTCACTATGATTAGGCAAGAAACATTTCGTGCATCAATGCTATTGTCGTGGTAAAAAATCACTTCTGAGATAACTATGTGAGAAAACTCTTTACTTAACTGTGACCATTTTTTTCAAAGTAGGTAGCGGCAGCCATCGTTTTAATCTATACTTCACTAGACCTCAGGTGAAACGCACTTAATTTTCCATATAATAAAATATGAAATACTTTTTTTTTAATTATAGTTTTTTTTGGCGTGTTCGACAAAAATGATGACTGTGCATTTTTACGCACACGGACACCTAAAATAGACACTATGAAGTTAGTTGGTAATTGTCATTCAACTTTTCGTGAGAACGGATAACTATATTCAAGGCAATTATTCAAATATATATGAATCTACAACACGCGTTTTATATTAGCGGAGATAAAAAAATATATTCATACATAAATATACATGTGTATTTGTGTGTGATTTTAAATTGTATATGGTGGGGAATGATAATTTGTTGTGAGTGTTAGTTACGTTTTAGTTATATTATTCAGCCTGTAAATTAAGCTAAGGTAAGTATACTATGGTGCTGATATGGCTATAAAACCCCTTAAATTATTGAATAATAAAAAAACATATTTGTCATAAAACTAGTTTTTGAAATTAAACTTCTTATCGAATGTTTGGGATAATTTTACGTTACTCGTTCAACGTATGTCTGGGTGTAGCAGTTTACTAAAATAAATAAATGTATAGTTAAGTATTTATACTACGTGACTTCGTATAGTACTTACTTCATTTACTTCGTATTATACTTTATGCGCATTCTTAGATATATATTATTTATAATTTAATACATATGAGTCAAAGAAGTTTCACTTCCTCTGCCTGTACACAATGATAAACGCATGTTTTTTAAATCATAAACTTTTTAAAGTGAGTTTATAGATTTGAAGTTAACTGTTGGTTTGTATTCTTTTTATTTATTTACATTATACATTATGATTTGATAAATAGTATATTCTAGTTCTTCTTGGTATCTTACTTGATATATAGAAGACTGTATACTTTAGTCTAGCCATAAATATTGTTACAATTGAAAAGAGACAAAATATTACATTTGAATTTGGAATCTGTCATTTTTATATAATTGTTCATTGAGTTTTCTCATTGGGGTTTTTGGCGGAATCTTAGTCTGTCATGTAGTGGTTTTTATATTTTATTCATAATCTTGTGTTTTTAGACTCTATATATTTTATAATATTGGTGGTGTTTTACGTAATATAGTTCGGTTAGTATGCACAAGTGAAGTAGATGGGAAATAATACCACGGAGCATGCATTCTGAGATGCCACCCAAACTCCATGGAAAGTTCTAACAAGGAAACCACCATCTTGTTAGAACATTATAATTATCACAAGACACTTGGCAAAATCTTGTTACTTGACGCTGGCTAGTGCACAAATCGTGACGGAGCCAAAAAATAAAGAAGAAGAAGAGTTTTCTTATTTTGGCGCCAATACATTGTACAATATTTTTCGATATTAAAATGGAGTGGGGTCATAAAGAGAAACGAATCGCTGTGATTGCATTACACAAAATAGGTATGGAGCCAAATGCAATTTTTAAAACTCTCCATACGCTTACTATTAGTAAATGTTTGTGTACCGGGCTATTAATAGGTACAATGAGACTTGTCTGTTTGTGACAGAAAAAGATCTGGCCATCCACGTATTGTTCGTACGAAAAAGGTGGTCAAAGCAGTAAGGGAAAGAATTCGAAGAAATCGTGTCCGAAAGAAAAACATTTTATCTCGGGATATGAAGATAGCACCTAGAACCAAGTCGCGTATTTTAAAAGATGACTTACGACTTTCAGCTTATAAGAGACGTAATGGATATTTCTTAACTGATAATTTAAAAAAGAATAGGGTGGTAAAATCGAAACAACTACTGAAGTGAACGCAAAGGGAGGTCACAGAAAAATGTTGTTTACGAATGAGAAAATTTTTACAATTCAGCAACATTTTAACAAACAGAATGACCGTATTTATGCTCAAAGCTCTAAGGATGCTTCCCAATTAGTCGACAGACTGCAACGTGAGCACTATCCGACTTCAGTGATGGTTTGGTGGGTATTAGCTATGAAGGAGTGACTGGGCCACATTTTTGGGAAAAAGGTATCAAAACATCGGCACAAGTGTATCAGGATACCATTCTTGAGAAGGTAGTGAAGCCCCTTAACAACATCATGTTCAATAACCGAGAATGGTCCTTTCAGCAAGACTCGGCGCCGAGTCATAAAGCTCGGTTTACGCGGTCTCGGTTGGAAACGAACGTTTCGGACTTCATCAGAGCTGAAGACTGGTCGTCGTCTAGTCCCGATATTAATCCGCTGGATTATGATTTAAAGTCAGTTTTAGAGAGTACGGCTCGCTCTAAACGCCATGATAATTTGGAGTCCCTAAAATAATCCGTACGATTGGCAGTAAAGAATTTTCCAATGGAAAGAGTGCGTGCTTCTATTGATAATTGGCCTTAACGTATAAAGGACTGTATTGCACCACCACTTTGAATAAGCTTTTTATATTTTAAATTGTTTTATATTTATGTATTTACACAATGTAAA
Organism: Antheraea assamensis; assembly: GCA_035772565.1. Taxonomy (NCBI): domain Eukaryota; kingdom Metazoa; phylum Arthropoda; class Insecta; order Lepidoptera; family Saturniidae; genus Antheraea; species Antheraea assamensis. Next base: position 269,399 of record JAQQSE010000145.1, read on the forward strand.
AGTAATAAATGTTATTTGCCATAGAAATGTTGTTTTATCTTTGTTTCAGTATTTATGAGAAGACTAGGTATATATAAAATGTGCACATAGAAAATTAAGTTTAAAGCCTTTTGAAGTTAATTATATTTTTTTCCTTAAAACTTCATCAGTTGTATTTAATATCTTTTTTACACGCATTTTATTAGTTTCACCTGTATGTATAAATGTAATGGAATCTTTGAACGTGAATTTGCTCCACTTTGAACGATCAAATTAGAATCAAAGCTTACACACTGGTCGAAGTACCATGACAATGCAATAATTCGATCAAAATATCTGATTATCCTGATTAGCTTTGCCAGGATTCGTTAATTTCTTTTCGTATGAGAGTAAGAGAGATAGAACTAGTGCGCCAACTAAGCATGCGATAGAAATCTTTGAATATGTTTTCGAAATCAAGATGCAACTATTAACACATCTGTACATATTAAAGACATTTGTTTCAAAACAAATCGAGATAAAACGCGAAAAATAAATTATAGCTAAAAAAATAAATAACATGCTTTAAGAGATAATCAAACTAAAAAGTAAAAAATAATTCTTAGCATAAGAATAAAATTACTGATGGAAAAATTAATTTTAAGTTTGACTTCCTGTAATAAATTTTGTTTTTTTTTAAACTATAATTTATTAAGGTAAAGAAGTATAACTTCTTACGTGCGTGCAAAGTCACGTTACTTTTGTTATACTTCAATTTGAGATTTTCGGGGGCGGGGGTTTTTTAGTGAACATCAATGGCATGACACGTTGATGATAACATAATTACAGGTGTGTGAATGATGTAATTATTTTATATATTACGCGAATAGAAAATAATAAAGTTTGATCGATTGCAAGATTCGTTTGTTAGCTAATTAGTTGATTGATAAATGTAATCGATAATTACCATGTTTTTGTCCTATAGGTATATTATAACAAAATTCATATTTGAAATCAAAATAAAATAATAGGATAAGTACTTATCGGCTGATAAGAGTTCAGCGGATGGATTATAGTTAGGGTTGCCACCCGTACTTTATAATAAAGTATTGTACGTTATTTCAGATAATTGTACTCTATACTTTATGTAAACAATAAAGTACACGAAAATACTTTATTTGGCATGATTTCGTTTCTTTGGGATTTTGAAAAGTTTATTCATACGTATTTATTTTTCGTTAAGAAAAAATACATCAATTGCACAATCGATGTTGCTACTCTCTAATGCCACATCACCTGAGCAATCGTTTCTTTAACAGATATTTCTGAATGCAACTTAACCTCAAATGTCAACAAAGTCACTGTAATTATTTGTCATAATTTCTTGTTTTTTTCGCGCGAAGCGGTTTAAATGTAATCACATTAATTGGATCGCCCTTAAATAAATATAATGACTGCGCTCCAGATAATGAGATATGTTTTTGGCCTGCATTTCATTGATCGAGTACGGAGCATGCAGACGCTTTTGTAACGCTGTCATTTAGACGACAAAAGGAGAAAATTTAAAATAAATGTCACCGCAGCTATATACCGCAGATATATGTTTCCGCTTTACTATAATTGGAACTATAAAAATTATTGACACCGCTCATATATATACCGCTTATACATTCTTCGCTGTACATCGCATATTTAACGGAGATATTTATACGCCAAAGAACCGCAACACCAGTATATGTGACATCGCATTAGACATTCGAAACGCTCTCAAAAAACCGCTATTATCTTTGTACCGTTCGTACTGACATCGACGCCGCTATCGCTCATCTTGACAGTGAGATCCTGAGACGCCGCTGCTCCGTACGAGGTGCTGAGTTTGCAGGTTAGTGCACGCTTTTTATTTGGGGTCTTTGTTATTATATTTATTTATAGGCAAGACCACCTACCGCTCTACGCTCTCGCTCTTCCTTTTCACGCATCTTTTTATACCTTTTTATTTTCACCGCATCCTTCCTGGTGGGACTTATTTACACGGTCCCATCAGCCCCTTCAATAATATTTAAAGTTTTATAGATTTCTGCTTAATAATAATTTAAAAAAAATGTACTTTTTTTTAATACTATGTACTTTTTTTTCTCTTATAATAACCAATGTACTTAATCTGAAAAAAAAGGTAGCAACCCTAATTACAGTAATAAATTGATAAATTTTGTAATTACGATCCTCTTGTGAGGAAATGGTAGTATAATGAAGTATTATTAATAATTAACTTTTAGGCAATAAAATGAAACTACTGAATGAAAAATTTAAATTTTGCAAGTTTGTAACTTTGTTGTTATTAGTGATATGTAAAATTCGCTTAAAAGTTTTCTGTAGAGCGTTAAAAGAACACCAATATTGCCATTTAAGTTTTTATTCTACTTTTGATAGTTTAGCCACAAAATATAAAAACACGCAAAATGATAAAAAAAATGTAAAGATCAGAGAACTTAAATATTAATGATAGAAATTTGATTCAATGAAATTTTTTGTTGAAAATTTATCGTTTAATGAAACCCAATCCATTCCTTTTAATAAAATAAAATTTCTTCACAGCTTGCAGGTGACAATAATGTAAAATTTAAATTTTCCTATATTATTTATCTTTTGGGTAGAATATTTGTTTTCATACCCTTTGATATTTAGGGGTGAGGCGAAAGAAAAAAAAAAGTCGATTCTTTTTCGGCACACACTAATGTATATAATATATGGTCCAAAGTTCGATAGCTACGTTCTACTACAGCAAAGCACTTCAAAACAACGCTTGGTTCAGATGACGACCATGGAAGAATCCGACAGGGCTGATAATAATGAAATATGCATAGATTAAACACAATATCCATAGAACAAATAACTACATTATCAAAAATTAGAATTATAAAAAATACACGTATTAGTTGCTTATCAACAAACCACGATGCTTATCAAAAATTAAAATTATTCAGTTGAAATGTGGCGTGATGTTTTGTTGTAATAAAACATTAATAGTTAAAATCTTCTCTACATTCATAAATCTGTAGTTCTGTCTGTACATTTAATATTATAAACATGACGTTTATTTTCTTATCTAGGATTGTCTATCTCTGGCATCACTTAACTCAATCGACATTGTAAAAAATATTAAAAAAAATACTTTAGTTTCAACCGATTTTAGGTTTTCCAGAACCTGGATTATGTGTACGCTAGCGTTGTGGAATAGGTTATGCGGTACGCTGTTCCGATAGATTTATTACATGAGGCTCTTCAAAAGGGGATCGAAGCACTCTCTTCAAGGCCGGCAATGTAACAGTGATACCCCTGGTGTTGCAGTTACCCATAAGTGACGGTAACCATTTATCATGAAATGGGCCATTTGCGGTATATTGGCATAAAAAAATTTGATCATATTTTTTACAGAAATCAAATATCTTATTCAAAAATTGATAAACACTAAAAATTGTTCTAATGTTCATGAAAAATTAATACAATACAATAATGTAATTCAATTTATACGTGAACTAATTGATAAGGGTTAATACTGTATCATACTAAATAGCCTTCCAATTACCTTATTATATATGACTATTTTTAAGTAGATAAATGGGTATAGTAAGCTATCCTTAAAAGATAGGTAGATGAAATCGGAGACATTTTTGTAAATCTATAAAAGAGGAATATCTCACTATGCATTGTTTTGTTATATCTCAAAAGAATTAGGCAGTGTTTTCGGTGAAAGCTCCCAGGCGGCTTGACTATTTCCAACTCTTTCAACAATTATCGTTATATTTCAACCAATTTATAAAAAACCTTGCCAAATTATATACGTAAACCTTCCTCATGTATTACTGTATCTATTGAGAATAGACCGTATAACAATCCGTTTAGTAGTTTTTGAGTTTATCGCGAACATACAGACTGACAGGCAGACAGACGCGGAGGATGACTTTGTTTTATAATATGTGGTGAATAGGTATATGCCATCACAGACTTTTTTGTAGATCTATAAAAGAGAAATATCTCACTATGCATTGTTTTGTTATATCTCAAAAGAATTAGGCAGTGTTTTCAGTGAAAGCTCCCAGGCGGCTTGACTATTTCCAACTCTTTAAACAATTATCGTTATATTTCAACCAATTTATAAAAAACCTTGCCAAATTATATACGTAAACCTTTCTCATGTATTACTGTATCTATTGATAATAGACCGTATAACAATCCGTTAAGTAGTTTTTGAGTTTATCGCGAACATACAGACTGACAGGCAGACAGACGCGGAGGATGACTTTGTTTTATAATATGTGGTGAATAGGTATATGCCATCACAGACTTTTTTGTAGATCTATAAAAGAGAAATATCTCACTATGCATTGTTTTGTTATATCTCAAAAGAATTAGGCAGTGTTTTCAGTGAAAGCTACCAGGCGGCTTGACTATTTCCAACGCTTTCAACAATCATCGTTATATTTCAACCAATTTATAAAAAACCTTGCCAAATTATATACGTAAACCTTCCTCATGTATTACTGTATCTATTGATAATAGACCGTATAACAATCCGTTAAGTAGTTTTTGAGTTTATCGCGAACATACAGACTGACAGGCAGACAGACGCGGAGGATGACTTTGTTTTATAATATGTGGTGAATAGGTATATGCCATCACAGACTTTTTTGTAGATCTATAAAAGAGAAATATCTCACTATGCATTGTTTTGTTATATCTCAAAAGAATTAGGCAGTGTTTTCAGTGAAAGCTACCAGGCGGCTTGACTATTTCCAACGCTTTCAACAATCATCGTTATATTTCAACCAATTTATAAAAAACCTTGCCAAATTATATACGTAAACCTTCCTCATGTATTACTGTATCTATTGATAATAGACCGTATAACAATCCGTTAAGTAGTTTTTGAGTTTATCGCGAACATACAGACTGACAGGCAGACAGACGCGGAGGATGACTTTGTTTTATAATATGTGGTGAATAGGTATATGCCATCACAGACTTTTTTGTAGATCTATAAAAGAGAAATATCTCACTATGCATTGTTTTGTTATATCTCAAAAGAATTAGGCAGTGTTTTCAGTGAAAGCTCCCAGGCGGCTTGACTATTTCCAACTCTTTCAACAATCATCGTTATATTTCAACCAATTTATAAAAAACCTTGCCAAATTATATACGTAAACCTTCCTCATGTATTGCTGTATCTATTGGTGATAGACCGCATTATAATCCATTTAGTAGTTTTTGAGTTTATCGCGAACATACAGACAGACAGACACGGTGGACGACTTTGTTTTATAATGTGTGATGATAAATAATAACTTGTAGTAATAGTACAAAAAAAAAACGTTTTTGTTGAAATTTTATAAATTGTAACGTCAAACGTACGTTTGTTTCGGTCATACAATGTACAGCATCGACGTTTTCGTTATTCACAGCGGTAAACGAAAGACCATCATGAAATTACTGCATGAACAAGACCGCGTTAAAATCAGCTATAAATAAATAGTCGACTTGCATTATGCTTTATTGTCAAAAACAGTTTAAAGGCGAGCAACACTCGGCTGAGGCATCAAATTACGCTTTCATGGTGAAATGGCGGATTTATTGTTTTTAAAAATTTTGAGATTTTTTTAAAATTTCGCGTTATTCGGTATTGACGTTAATGTACCTATAGCGTAGAGGATACACTTGCCTCTATTGCTACGGAGTTTTATCTATGGTTGCAATAATACATTTATCTATTTGACAATGTAATACATTATAAGGGGTTGTTATATTATCACATATTATTTATTTATTTTTTCATTTATTAAGGGCAACAAACAATTGAACTCAGATATACATATGACAAATATTACAAAAAAAAAAAAAAACAGTGCTTAGAGAACAATCCGCTCCATCGCCACTTTGTAAAATTATGACTTCAGTTACCTGACAGTGAAAGTCTTGTGAAAATCAGTCCAATCGTAACAAAGATTCCACGCGGACCATATCACAGGTAACAGCAAGTTTAAAAATAAATGACTTAAGTTACTTTTTATAAGGTTAGCTATCTATCTGCCAGTGAGAGTCCCGTGAAAATCGGTCAAACCATGTCAGATATTCCACTGCATTCCACACATTTAAAAATGAAAGACTGTTAAGCAATGGTAAATGTTCAAATGTGAATAAACACTATCTATATTATGTCAGTAATATAAATATCTATAACAAGATATATGGAACGCATCAAAGGAAAAGAAAGTCAATATAAAGCAGAGAAAGTTTATAATTTTTATAATAAATATCACAAATGTTCTTTTAGAAAGGCCAAGAGCTTCCAGTCAATAAGCCGTATATACCAGTACTGAAAAAAAAAAACAAATAAGTAAAACATATATTTCATTTTTTTTTCAATTTAAACTTTTATATTACTATCAGCTCATATGTAAAAGCGTAATGATATGTGAGCTGGATTCCTTTTTCGGCTAACTTGGTTTTGGCGTTTCAAGGGAACAACTTGCAACCAGAATCTATTTCTATTTAAATTACTTTATATACCCCTATTACTAGGATTGTAGTTGTCCCACTCTTTTAATGCGAATAAGTGATAGCATTTATAATTGTTTCGAATCAAATTCTAATTTGTGAATAAAACTAGCTTATGCTCGCGACTTCACTCGCGTCAAAGCATATTCCAATGTTTCGTTGAGTAGTTGACGTGTCAAAACGTAAAGACAAATAAACTCACACTCTCATTTTATAACGTTACTCAGAATTAGGATTCTTACCCGCGTTTGCCGATGACACCGTTACCCATGGGCATGGTCGCACCGGTGCAGCTGCTCAGTTCAGCTTCCCAGATGTTGTTGCACCTTCTTCCGGGAAGGTGGTTATTGCGAACAGTGGATGCGAATAGCTCAGTTGCACGTCCGTGGGAACACGTGTTTACCCAACAACCAGGTTGAGGGTGCTTACCACCGTTAGGATAAAAGTCAGCGTCACAATTAGCTTGGAAAATTCCGAGGATGTGACCATCAGTATGGATGGCCTCCACGTGTTGCCCAGCATTATTACTGAGTGCGTTATTGTTGCCACCCCATAGAGGGCCAGCAGGGTCCAACCCTAAAAGTAAAGGCTTTATTATTTTAAGCAACAGGCATCAAACATGAAACCTATATTATTTAGAGTGAGTAAAAGTTTACAATGAATCCGGTTTTAGGGTTTAGTATAAGTCTTTACTCTGAAGAATTGTTGCATAAAAATAGTACTAAATTTCAAACTCTTTAATATTTATTTTTGCTTATATTGCGCTTAAAAGTTCTTTGTTGATATTTTTATATTATACTTGACAGGGTTCTACTATTTCTTTTTAAATTTTACTGTTATAGGCATCGAATGAAAACTTGAAGGTTATTTACGTTTCTTTAATGATTTTACTTCTTTGTAATCTTCGATATTGATAACGTGTTATATTTTATATAAGTAGTGGTGGTAGGTAGTGGTTTAATTAATGGTATAGTTCTTCTGAGCAAAATAAGAACTATTCACATTGAATATAAGTAAAAAATCGATAATGTAATATAATGTGAATATTACACAGATAATAACACTGATAAATTAACAGTTGGTTCGTAGTTGAATGTTAGAATAAATACTTATTACACTATGTATCTTTACTTACCGGTTACTCGACCAGCTCGGTTACCGGCGGTACGTCCCGCACTAGCAACAACGTGGGCGCCCAAACTGAAGCCGACGAGATGCATCTGGTTCCAATTGCCGCCAGCAGTGTTGAATAACCAGACCAAGAAATTGCCAAGGAATTGACCGACTCCAGGTACTCCAGCTGCTGCGGTGTTATAGCCGGTGTTGGCTAAGGCGCGCCAGTCAACAACAATAACGTTGCAGTCCTGTACGGCGAGGAATGCAGCAGTGATGGTGGGGTTCATTTCGGTGTTTCCATTGTTGTTCCATCCGTGGACGATCACTTTTGTTGGGCGACCGCTACGGTAGTTGGAATTCCAGATGGTGTTTGCATTGTTGTGGACAATTACTTGAGCGTTGTTTGGGTTTTGCCTTTGGAATATATCATTGAATAAATTACCCTAGTAATAATTAACAGCTTCTTGGAATTCAATTATTCTATTTTAATTAATTATGTTAAAATGAATATGAATGATGTGAAAGAGTTTCGTAAGTATACAGAAAAATCCTGCACTACTCCAACCTTCGGTTTTGTACATGTAGGTACACTTAATTTTTGTATTACAATAAAATGTTCTGATTATTTTTTTCCTTTTTGTCCTTTTTTTTCTTTAAAGATGGAGGTATTTCTTTTTGTCCTTTTAGTTAGTTATGTTTTTTAATGAATGCAAAGTGATGATGATGATGATGATGTCCTTCTTGACGAACCCGTTAACGGCGAACCTTGTTACTTTCGGGAATGAGAGCGTATGTGGCTCGCCATACCTAATTTAGTTATAAAGGTACGGTAACAAGGCGCACAGTGTAAGTGATCCAAAGAATTCAGGGTGTAGACATATGAAGGCTTGGGACGGTTCTTCGCGGCGAGGCGTTCTGCATCGAGGTCGTTTAGTCGATGGACCTCTAATGTTTCTACTGCCTTTTTAACAGACTTGCGCTATTCTGAGCTCTTTTGCGCAAGCTCTTCCCATGTCTGTGGAGGTATGTTACATGACATATGATCGCTCTTAACCACATCTCTGTAGTGAAGGTACTGGTCCCCAGGCTTGCGCTTTCCATGTTTCAAACATGGAATGTCAAGTAGGTACTGGATGCATCGCGTATTATTAAATTAATTATTAAGAAAGTGTCATACCTTGTAAAAAGCCAGTATTGATTGTTCGCACCATTTCGGGATTTCAAGATTTCGTTATCGACAGGCTCATGTAGGTCTACCAATACTGGGGTACCTTCGCCATCCGGCATCCAAATGTAACGACTTTCACCTTCTACATAGTGGCTGTTATCCCCAGGGACCAGGGGAATTGCATTGCCGGAGCACACTAAACAAACATGTTAATAAAATTTAGAAGTGTGATGCTATTATATAATATTGTTGTATTATATAACATACAATCAATTAAAATATAAAATTTGTGTTAAGAATATTGAACGAATTAACCTGAGTTGATATATATATGTTTATACTAGATGACTCCGACGCGAACTGTGCATCTTAAATGGCACGTCTCTCACACAGTGCATGGCAATTGTTATCTACTTGAACGCGATATTCTGGTCAGACAACGTGAATGATGAAAATAAAATCGTTGTGAATTTGAGTACATAATGAAAAATGCTATATTTTGGCATATTTTACATCATCGTGAAAATACAATTACGGTAGATGTAATCAGATTTCACTGTTTATATTGCGAGTATTTAATTTTTTATTGAAATTATACTTAGATTTCATTTAAATTGGACAGTGATTCATTAATTTAAATTTAATATGGAAATATTAAAATAGTGCTTCACAAAAATAAATTTGGAAAACTACATGAATTATTTTTTGGATCAAAAATGTAATCCAATAACATTGCAAAGTAAAAGGAAATTGTAAAAAAAAATAGAATTTGTACTAACAAGCAACTAAGCCGGCGAGGACCACCACGAACTTCATGTTTATCGAAAAACCGAACGCAAAGTAAATCATGTTAAAATAGGTATTTATAGTGTCTTTATCTATGTAATCACATACATCGATTATACTTAGCAAGTATTATGTGATATAATATCTCCTAAGGTGTATAATTCTAGCCAGATTAGCAAAACTGTAAGTGCTACAAAATGATTCATCAGATGATACATGCCAGCGTTAAAATAATAATTGTTTCTGGAATCACCACCTGTAGCTTGGAAATCCGTTTTACCGAAAGATGATCCTCAATATTTGAAAGGGTAAATAATATTAACGTCGTTGATAATTAAAGAATTGCATAGTTTTGAATAGCTAAACAGAATATTGAAGAAAACTGTGGGTGAGTTTTGTACCTTTATTACAGTAAATCTTCGTTAAGATAAACTTAGAGTAGTCGGAAACTTTTTTTTTATATTATAGGGGGCAAACGAACAGGTGGGTCACCTGATTGTAAGTGATCACCGCCGTCCATAGACACTAGCAACACCTGGGGAATCACAAGTGCGTTGTCGGCCTTTTAAATAACTATACGCTCGTTTCTTAAAGGTTTGTAACTCGTAGTGGTTTGGAAACACCGCCGCTGGAAGTCGATTCCACAAGGTCGAACTTCGAGGCAGAAATGATCTTGAGAACCTCACCGTAGAAGACCTCCACTCATCGAGGTGGTACGAGTAAAATTGCAGTTTCAGGAGGGCTGTACGATAGCGGAATGTAGCGGCGGGTATCAGTCCAAGCAACTCCTCGGAACACTCACCATGGTAGATGCGATAAAAGACGCAATGCCAATGAGTGGAGCCGATCGGATATCATTTCGTCGCCGACGATTCGAACCGCTCTACGCTGGATGCGGTCAAAAGAAAGCAGCTGATATTGAGGCGATCCAACCCAAAGGTGAGAACAGTATTCCATGTGTGGGCGGACTTGCGCCTTATAAAGTAACAAACGATGTTCTGGTGTAAAATACTGTCTTACTCTAATAAGGACACCTAGTTTTTTGGAGGCCAGTTTTACTTTTCTTACCAAATGGCCACCAAACTGAACGTCATTCGATATATCAACGCCGAGGATACAAATACTGGATTGGGCGACTAAGGGGACTCCCTGAAAGCTAGGCATTGCGTTAAATTTTGTCTTTTTTGCGGTAAAGGCAAGCTTGTATCTTAGTGGGATTAAAACGGACCATGTTCTGTCTACCCCAATACGAGACGTGCTCTAGTGAGGTCTCCACTTTACACACAAGTTGGTTCCGACACTTAACGACGCGTTCCCGGGAAATATTAGAACGACCAGTGTATAGAGCATCCCCAGTACTATCGTCCGCATAGCAATGAATGTTGCTTACTTGCAACATATTATTGATATGCAGAAGAAAGAGAGTAGGGGATAGTACACAGCCATGTGCGACACTAGCATGCACCGTCGACTAAGACTTTTATGCTTCGGCCCGTGAGGAAGCTGGACAACTAATTGCATAAGTTTCCGGGAAGTCCAAAGGAAGTAAGCTTCGAGAGAAGCGCCTTGGCACAAGCCGATCAAAAGCCTTCGCAACGTCTAAACTTACGGCTATGGCCTCCCCATTGCTTTCGACTGCCTCCGCCCATCAATGTGTCAGGAAGGCTAGAAAGTCACCAGCTGAGCGATATTGGCGAAAGCCATATTGACGGTCGCTAATAAGCTGGTTCTCCTCTAGGTACTTTAAGACTTTAATAATGGACTCCATTATTTTGGAAAGCAAGAAAGTGATGGCGATTGGTCGATAGTTCGACTGCTCTGAGCGGTCACCTTTTTAGGGGATTGGGTAAATATAAGCAGACTTCCAAGTTACTGGCACAACGCCTTTGGAATAGGAGTGCCGAAAAAGATGCGCAAGAACTGGGGTCAGTTCTGGAGCACATGTCCTTAGCATGATAAGCACGAAACTTCAATAATTCGAAATAAATTCTTTTTCTGATGTAGATCTGATGTAGAATCTCAACAAGTCAAGAAAAAGGAGTTGACTGATATAAATCATTAAATTTTCTTTGACTCTATATTATATAATACAAAATAATTTTATGATAGAGTAATTATTACTGTCGATCAAGATTATTATGTTTTGAGAGTAGGGGCGCTTGCGCTAAGCTTAATAGCAATGTGCCGGACACGCATGTCTATCGTCTGTCAACGGCAGGGGCTCTCTCGTTTATATAATTGTCACTGTCATTGTATACTTTTTATTTTTCAGGTTATCCGATCCAAGTCTGTCGTTTAAAGTTATCTTTGTGTTTTGAACAGTATAAAAAAAGAAAATAGTAAAAGTAAAATCATGTTGGGAACAATTGAGGATAGAAGTGACATGAAAAATGATGGGAATGTCTTAGTTATGTTTGTATATATACATGTATACCAAATTGGTATTATGCTTATAAATATATATATTCTATAGTGGGTGTACCAAGAAAATCGACTTTTTTTTGATGATCGTGTTATTTTTGTCAAAGAATACTAAAACAGAGACTCTGTCAAGATCTGAGCCTTTAATATTTATGTTAATTTTTGCATTTCCTACATAATTTAACGCTGGATTTATTTAAACTTTGGAATTGTTTTACTCGGCTTCGGATTACCACGCTGAAAAAAAGACAACTTATATTCCTATAAGAAATTAAATGGCCCCTTAAAAAAAGGTTTCTCATAATTATTTTATTAAAAGTAAAAGTAATTCAAGGAGAAAGTAAAAACATATAATGAATTTGGAAATTATGGTGATGTGGCAGTATTTTTTACATCTAATGTATGTAAGAGGTGTTGTAAATTATAAATATTTTCACCATATAGCTATGGAAATTCCACATTAAAAACAAGAAGGCAAGTAATTTAATAAAACTCAGATATTTAAGAGTCTATGAAAACCACAGGATTGTTGCATTCTATTATTACAACAAATAATATGTTAACAACAACAAAAAATAATTAAGGAAACCCTAGCGAATTACTATTTGGGTATATGTTGCAAACAGATAATAATAAATTTCTATCAATACTGGAAAAGAACATTCGATAGGTGAGATGCAAGTTATGAAACGTGTAGACGATATCGCACCCTTAGTAAAGTAAAAACTTAGAAACTTATAAAAGTCGTTTTTTAGGAAACGGCAAAAAGCAAATCGACGACACACAATTTTTTTTACAAAACTAGCTCTATTTCTCTGCTTTACAACGTCATTGCCATGAAAATTTACTCTTTCTGTGAGATACACCTTGTAGAACTATTTATAACGAGCCCTTCTATTTCAAAAACTAAGATACCTAAAAATTTGTAACGAGCCCTTACTTTAATAACGGTGCGAAATATTAAAATTAATACAGATGCCTATAACTTAATTTTGATGGTGTTCAGACTAGAAATGGTTATATCGAGGCCTAATTTTGAGTAAAATACAAAGCTACAATAATGAAGATCGAAAGAAACTTAAACCAAGGCTTGAGACTAAAAAGGTGCTAGACAATAGTAGATATGAAGTAAGGAATATGAGACGTAGTAAAGGAAATAATAAATATGTAATGGAAATACGAACTGTAGATGTTGATGTTGTTTACAAACAAGTTGATAAATTGGATCTGGACGCATGATTAAGTATGACGTAGTGTTGGCAAGATAATATTAACCCTTAGTAGCCTGATTTACGAAAGTGATTTATTTTTAAATATTACTGTGTTTGCTCTCAACCTCAGGTCTAGATGAAGGGAAAAATAGCTTTATAAATATAGCTATATAAATACAGCTATATAATTTATATATATATAGCTTATAAAAAAAAGTAATAGTAATGTGAACATTCGGTTTAAAAGATTGGTATCAAAATTGAAACTCTAGGTTATTAAGGGTTAAGATAAGAAATATCATGAAATTGACTAACAGATTATGTTGTAATACCTAATTAGATTTTATTTGAAGAAGTGGATAACTTGGTACTTTCAAGTGTGGTAAAGACCCTTTGATTACAAGCAGTCCATGTTAAATTATAATGCGTAAGTTGGTACTTTTATGTGAGGTAAAGATCCTTTGAAAGCAAGTAGTGTAGTTAAATTATAATGGATAACTTAGTACTTAAAAGTGTGCCAAAAACGTTTAGAATGCTATTAATCCATGTTAAATTATGATGGCTAACTTAGTATATACTTTAAAGTGTGACAAAGTCCTTTTGAATGCAAGTAGTCCATGAAAAAATTAACAGGTTAACCTGGTACTTTCAAGTTCTTTGATTAAAAAGACATGAAGACTCATTTGGTTCATATGAAGATATTATTTGAAGAAGTGGCTAACTTGGTACTTTCAAGTGTGGTAAAGACCCTTTGATTACAAGCAGTCCATGTTAAGTTATAATGCGTAAGTTGGTACTTTTATGTGAGGTAAAGATCCTTTGAATGCAAGTAGTGTAGTTAAATTATAATGGATAACTTAGTACTTAAAAGTGTGGCAAAAACCTTTAGAATGCTATTAATCCATGTTAAATATATAAACATGTAGGAATTGCAGGTGATTGAAACGAGAACAGAGTTGTTACTACGTTTTGCTAGGGCGCGGCGCCTGGAGCAGACGCCATACAGCATGGCCGTGTTGGAAACAATTGAGGTTAGAAGAAGTGACAGATGAGAAACGACGGGAATGTGTTTAGTTTATGTGTAGATTTGTATATATATTGTAGAATCGTAAATATAGTGAATGTTGTCGTTCAAAGATAATTTGTAAAATATTTAGAAGAATAGACAGATTATACTTATTGTTAACAAAAGTGAGCTTAATTGTTCGTTACGCTTTTATGCTTTAACGTCAGATTTTGCACACACGTAACTAGGGGTGCAGAGGACACAGGGTAGTGTAGATCCAGAACAAATGTACAGTTCTCGAGAAATAAATCAAACCTAAATTAACGCGAGCGAAGGCTGAGAAAATGCGGGTTATCATGAAAAAAACTGTTATCTATTCTTCTCTTCTTGTGTTATTTATCGCTAAAAACAGTATAGTTTTATTAACAGAAGGTTTTTTTTTTCAAAATAATTGTAATAAAATAGACGATAAGACAATTCGTTACTATCAGAAAATATATCTTGAAACCAACACGTGGGTGGTGTGAAAAGTTTAAAAATTCATGAATAACTCTGCTTACAGTGGCTGATCAATTATTATAATAAATTTAGCGGAAGTGGTAGTGTGTGTACCACTTGCTAATAACAGAAGGTTGAAATAAAATAACTGACTCCGTTTGTGCAGACTAGTAATCGCCTAGGCAGCTGGATTACGAATCTCCTTATTGAGCTGAGCAGGTTATATTTAAAGGAACCAAAACACGTGCAAAGACTTAGAGATAAAATGAACCGGCAATACAAATAAGCTTACAAAATAAAAGGAGTTATAAAACAAAGTAAATCTAAAAACTAACATCTGGACAGTAAAATAATTAAACAATAAATTGCTATAATAACTATTCATCGCATTGTTTGCGGTTTGTCGGTGAGATTATAATTACACCCAGGTAGCATGTGGTCGCCACCTGGGCGGTGAGTCTTTAATATCGCTTTCTTAAACCGACTAAGCTTGGGAAATTATAGTGCCGCTGGTTTTTCGCCTAAGTTGTTGTAGTACACACATACCCCGCTTGATATAGGTATGTGTGTCGCTACATAAATATGATTAATAGTTGGCTCACTGTCATTCTTCTGATGTTATATAATTGACAGCGAAATTTACGACAATAATGTACTTGCTTAATTATTTTTAATCAGCGATGCTTATCTGAGATGGATGAGTGACTGACTCTATTTGTACATTTACCTAAATAAAAAAAAAAGGAATAAACTAAAATATGTCTCTACGAGTTTTTCAGATTCTATTGAAAAAAAAATAATTGAAAATCGTTTATTCATTAATACAAATACATTTTTCCATTATCCTTTAAAATTTAACTCATGCTTAATATATACGAGTACAATCTTATACTATGCTATCGAGTATTTGAACTGCTAACTACTACATTTAATAAAAGAAAATATATGATTTTCTTTCTTCCTTAACTACTTTTCAGTTAATGTTAAATATTTAACCTGAGAGAGGAGATCTATTTTTACTAAGGGGAGGTAATAACATGTTGCTCCACATGTAAATTTGATTCTAAAGACTTCCTATTCCAGTGTTTCTGTATATAATATACGATTATTTATACATTGCAACGAAAAAGAAGACATTGTAATATTATGGGTTTATATCCTGCTTCTTCTGAATATAGTAAAAGAGATTACTTTATTTTTTTTTTATACTATAGGAGGTAAACGAACAGGTGGGTCACCTGATGGTAAGTGATCACCGCCGTCCATAGACACTAGCAACACCAGGGGAGTCGAAGTGCGTTGCCGGCAAATATGTGGGCCTCCGGCGCTCTCGCTGACCGAACGAAACGCAACAGTGCAAGCACTGTTACTTCACGTCGGTTTTCTGTGAGAGGGTGGTACTACCCCGGGCGAGCCGACCCATTCATGCTGAAACCATTAATAGCTTCAGCGTAGCTCTACCACCTACAAAAGATTACTTTTGTCACTTAAAATTAAAAAAATATTGATATTTATGTCATACTTCTCTTTATATTATTATATTATACCTATTTTAATATATGATATGAATCAGCAATTCTCGGAAGCATTATCTGTTAAGAATTTATTTGACAAGAAAATACTTTGAAATATAATATATAGACTTAAGTAGTTATATACGCATATATACACCCATATCGGATGGAATAAATGGACTTTAGCTTCATCTAAAACCCAAGGTATTTTATAACATGAATAAACATTACCACTGTATTACATTACTAAGACATAGAACGAAAGAAAAATTGTTAATATTTCATTTTCACATAAATAAATATTAATGACCTAAGAAGTTCAGTAATTAATTAATATGCATTATTGTAAATAGATGGCGCACAACCGCCATTTTCTAAATTTATTACTACTATAATATACATTCTAAAAATTGGTCAATTACAAATATTACATATTCCTATAAATTGAATAACTTACTTTGTACTTTGTATAAGTAAAATATGATTTATATTTTTCGGTCGCATAAGGTTTATGATTAAATTTGTAAATTTCTAATTAGTTTTGTGTTGTAAATATTACAAGTTATTGAACCTTATCACAATTTAGGACAATTATACATATATTCTTTATTTTATTATAAAAAAATAAAGAGACTAAAATTGTTCACTGAACATAAATGTTATAAAAATCGTCTTTAGAAGCAATAACAGACTACATTTTTTCACAACAGATGTCGCTAAATTAATCGTTTTATTGGTTTACTGTCGTTAAGAATATTATTGCAATGAAGAGTATAGATAACAATGAGATTATTTCTGTGTTTTACAGCAAACGGCTCATTTATAAGTTTCATGATAGTTTCGAGAGCTTTCATGTCGATCATATAAATATAAGCAGATGTCTGAAGCACGGCTAATTGTTGTTTTGAGTACCACACGTATCTCGAGAGTAGGATTACAAATATACAAGATAAACAGATACACATTCAGACGGTTGTATCAATCACAGTTTTTTTTGCATTAAGTTCCACGCGGACGTAGTCGCGGGCACAGCTAGTATTACATATAATTAATTAAAACATAAAATTAGTTTTAAACATATTCAACGAAGTAGCCTTCTTTTTTTTTTATTTTAGTTTATTTAGGGGCTTTTATGGTTACATCAGCCCCATAGTACCCTTAACTTAATTTACTAAACTAAACTAAACTATAACTAATACAATAATACAAATGTTATTAACAAAAGTGTGACTAATGACGTCTCAACAATTTAAAAAGACTTTGCTTCAATACTGTTCGGTTTAGATAGTACCCCGTGAAACATTCCGATATCTTGCTTATTTAAATTGAGAGCCGTCATCAGCAACTGCCTATCCGCTTGGAACCGAATACATTCCGTTAATATATGATGTATATTCTCTGTTATCCCACAAATTTCACAATTTGGTGTAAGAGTTTTTTTTATTAAATATTTGTATTTATTAAGAGGAATGTGTCCGGATCTAACCCTAAAGGCGTTCACAATATCCTCTCTGGAATAGTCGTTATTTATAAACCAAGGGTAACGACAAGGTTCATTTTGGATTGATTTGTACCAAATTCCTTTCATCTGAGACGAACATTGAAACGATGAGTTCCACATTTGAAAGCATTTAACTTTATATTTACTGATTAATTCAGAAAAATTTGGAGCTATATTGACTTCTCTTCCGCTAATCACACTTAATTTTGCCAACTCATCAGCCCTTTCATTGCCCTCTATACCACAATGTGACGGAACCCATTGCAATTTTAATTCTAATTTGCTATTCTGAAAATTCATGATTTGTTGCAATATAGTATACGCTATCGATACACCTCTGGAACCAGAGGCGCAACGAACAATATGTTGCAAAGCACTTTTGCTGTCAGTGCATATAACTGCCTTTTTGTATTGCATACTTTCGATATAAGCTAGTGCCTCTGAAATTGCAAAGAGTTCCACCGACATAACACAAATCTCCCCCATGATTTTAAAACAGTTGTCATATGTAACAATAACTCTAGCTGAATCATAAAATGCTGCACCCTTGCCCTTATCAGTTTTAGCACCATCCGTATATATGAAATTAAATCTATAGTATTTTCTTTGTAATTCTTCTTCAATTCTAACTTTATAAATGACATTTTCATATAATTGTTTTTTGTTTTTGATGCTGTCTAATTTAGTTACGATTACATTATTTATATTTATATAACTAGTCCAAAGCTTTAACGAAAAAATTTCTATGTGTGCAGTGGAAGCCATAATACAATTTAGCATTTTATTATAGGTATCCGCAAGTAAAGGTAATTTTTTGTTTTGCCAATAATTTAAAGCAATAAGAGAATGTAACTTAGATAATAAGCTGTTAGTAATATTATTGGATAAAGCATTACATTTTAATTTATATTTAAACGCTAAAAATTGTCTCCTCAGCTCCAAAGGAGGTATACATAATTCACTCTCCATGACATGTATTGGAGTAGATTTAATAAAACCACCAATTATTCTGAGCGCCTGGTTTTGCACTTTATCAAGTTTAGATATATTCGTTTTAGCATTACTACCATAAAGAAAACAAGCATAATCCATTCTACTTCTAATTAAAGAGACATATATTCTACGTAATTGAATAGATGTAAACCCCAGGATGATCCCACCAAAACTCTTAATAGATTAAGAAATTTTTGTGTTTTAGTAACTATATATTTAATGTGGGTTGTCCACCGTAATGATTGATCCAACCATATCCCCAAATACTTATATGTCTTAACGTTTTCAAGTAAATCATTATTTAATTTAAGATTTAACATTTTTCTCATATGTCCTCTACTAAATAGGCAAACCTTAGATTTATTTTCAGATGCTCTTAATCCTAATTCATCAAGAAACACCGTAAACATTCCTAAAGAATGCTGAATTTTTTCAGTACTCTCTATCAGATTTTTGTAATTGGCATATAACACAAAATCATCAGCGTATTGACAAATAAATACATTTTTTATATCGCGGCAAATTTTGTATGTAGCAATATTAAACAGTAATGGTGAAAGTGGATCTCCTTGTGCAAGACCTTGACTAGTATATCTGACAATATCGTGACCATTAGAGTTTTTAATTTTAAGGTGACGCTGATTAAGAAAATTCCAAAGATAAGTAGCCTTCTTAGACATAAACAATAGATGATTCCGAAGCGAACTGTGCATCTTAATGACACGTTTTTCAAACAGTGAATGCAGCTGTTATCAACTTGAACACGATATTCTGGTCAGACAACGTGTATGTTTGTCATGATTCTTGCGGATCTGTACTAACTTTTATTTTTAACGCTTAATAGTAATATCGCATCCATTGTAAAATAAAGGATTAACGTAGAAAAGTAGTTTTTTGGGATACGGTAAAACCCAAATCGATGATCACAATTTTCTTACAAAATTAACCTTAACTCCTTGATTTACAACGTCATTGCCATTTCTAAATACCTAAAAATTAGATATGTGCCCTTACTTTATTAAAGGTGGGATGTGTACAAACAAATGCTATAAATAAAACTTTTTATTTTGTATTCCTCTATGAAAATGAAAACGTTGTAAATTTAAGGTTATATATACGATATAATGAAAAACGCTATGTTGTTTTGGTTGTATACATCATCGCGAAATTATAATTACGGTAAATGTACCGAAAAACTGTTTAATAATATCTCACTGTTTATTTTTGTTTATTGTAAAAAAATACATTACAATTGATTCTGTAATTAATGAATTTAATTTAAATCCTGAAATATTAAAATAGTGCTTAAACTGCATGAATTATATATTAATTCAGTAACATTTCAAAGTAAAACAAAATTAAAAAATATACATTTTTTATAGTGACACTTATCAATTTAATGACATATATCAATTATACTCAGCAAATATTTTGTGATAAAATATCTCCTGATGTGTACAATTCTGGCCTGATTAACCAGATAGTAAGTGCTAAAGAATCATTTATCAAATGATATATGACAGCTCTAAAGGAATTCATCATGGAATCATATACAGCTTTGGAGTCCGTTTCACCGAAAGATGATTAGCATCGCTGATATTTGTAGAATTTGTATTGTTTTGCATTATTAAATATAACATTGAATAAACTCTAACGAGTTTTGTATTAAGAAATAAACTCTTTTTCCCTACTCTTTAAGCTTTAATATCTCTATACTCCTAAATTATTTGAAATCTGAGCATGCCGTATAAAATATTTCCTTGTAAGGTAATTCAATAGATATTTACAAATTTATTGTACTATTTTAAATGGATAACCTCTCTAGCTCATAGACAGATTAATAAGAATCTAACTTTAAGGATAATGCCGACAGCAGGTTAAATTAGTCGTTTCTATATTAAACATTGTAATAGGAATTCTTATTTATTTCACCTTGGTAACTCAAAATTCGTGTAAAGTCTAAATCCATACAAGTCGAAAGAAAAATTATAAAGTAATACAAATTTCATATGTCGACAATTGTGTAACTTAAATTGATTCACATTTCTCTTGAAATTCGACGTACCTAGATTCTAGGGTTTATTGAATTTTTAGTTATTCCTATATGACATTTTATTCATGTACTGGACAACACTATCATAACGTTCTGAACGTAAAATCTGCTGTAAGTGATGTTTGAATTAACTGTGCGTCAAACCGGTAGGACCTAATTGTTAGACATGATTGTTAGTACTTAAAAAAAACTTTTATTAGTAGTAAAACGTTGGGTGGCTAATTTATGTTTATTTTGCTTATTAATTTTATAGCGATCGCTTACTAAATCTGTGTTATCTAAGGGATTGCGTACGTGCGTTAAATTGTCAAATATAAATTGAGAGGTGTATTAAGGTACTCAATAATAATTTTTTTTCAGTTCTTACATATAGATATATTTTGTAGCAACCACAATATTGTATACATATGTTTTATTCCGTTTTGGAAACTCATCGATGTATGATATAACTTCATAATAATTAAAAAAAAAATTCACTGCCTATATAAAATCGGTGAGTGCCTTGCTAGGTCAACAGTGTAGTCGGTTCGAAAAAAAAAGAAGATTTTTATTGTAAATTTTATGTCCTTTATAAACACGGTTTATATATTTGGTATAAATATTATAGGTTAATATTAGTACATATATATTAAAAACCCTTTTTAACAATTGGGTATTAGAAATATAAGTTCATTTTAGGTGGTATGAAATACTGTTGCTTATTTTAATTCGACATAGATGTCAAAATAAGCTGTAAGAAAGTAAAAAAGTTCGTTGTACATTGTTCGTTTAAATTTTGGAATGAAGTTCCTTAACGGGGCTTGTGGTACGAGTTGACTGGTGGTGTTACAACATGCGATTAAATTATTACGTAAGGAAGAAGCGTATGAGACATTTCTCTATTTGACTGTATATTATGTAATACCAAAATCACCTTTTGACAGAGTAATTATTACTGTCGATCAAGATTATTATGAAAGTACTGAATTGATAACACTATCAATTTTTTTGTTTTGTTGTTCATTACTTTAATCTCTTACCCCACGTTACAGAATAATTGGATTGCACGAATAAACAAGAATAATTTATATTACCATCTAAACATTTTGTAATGAGGTTCCTTAACGCAGCTTGCGGTACGAGTTCACCACATGCCCCTCCTTGTCCAACAGGGGTGGGGACTGCTACCGGTGCGGTGCGTCGGGCATATGGCGGCCATCTGTACAGCGGCTGTCGCTAAGTGCGCCATATGAAGGGAGGCCGTCGGGGCATCACATAGGGGCCCGTAATTGCCGGCCCCCCACTGTTAAGGGTAGGGATGCACCCCCCGTTGTGATCCTCAGGAGTGTAGCCGTCAGGCGGGAGGAAGGTGAAATGGACCATTAATGGATAGAGCCCATTTCACCTTCCTCCAGGCGAACCTGAACCACTCCGCCGCCGCACAGGACTTGTTTGTCCAGTCGGTGGCGAAGTGGAACATTGGAATTGCGGTCGCCACGGAGCCCTACTACGCTCCTTCCCGGCCACATTGGACGGATGATTTGGATGGCTCTGTGGCGATCACGGTTGGCTCGGGTTCGCTCCTGGCGGTTAAAGAGAGAGGGCCGGGATTCGTGGCGGCCGCCTGGGGAGGCTACGCCATTGTGGGGGCGTATTTCTCCCCCAACAGGCCCCTGCGGGAGTTTGAGCGCTTCTTTGACTCTCTGCAGGGAGCTGTGAGGCGGCTGTCGCCGCTCCCCGTGGTCCTGATAGGTGACTTGAATGCCAAGTCAAGGACCTGGGGAGCGGCAGCCACAGATCTCCGGGGCCTAGCCGTTGAGGAGTGGGCAGCCGAGTTGGGACTATCCCTCCTCAACCAGGGGAGCGTCCACACGTGCGTGCGATGGAACGGGGGGTCAGTAGTGGATATCTCCTTTGCCACCCCGTTTATCGCACGCCGTGTCCGGGGGTGGAGGGTGCTTGAGGAGGTGGAGACCTTATCGGACCACCGCTACATTAGGTTCGAGGTCTCCTCCTCCCAAGCCAGCAGAGTTACCCACCCTCGGAGGGGCGCGACGTTCCCCTGTTGGGCGATGAGCCGCTTCGACCGCGAACTAGCCGAAGAAGCGGCCATCGTCCAGGCCTGGGCTATGCCCCCCCCGGCTGGGGAGGACGTCGACGCGTCTGCTGCCCGCCTCCGTGATGCTCTCACGGAGGTATGCGACGCGTCGATGCCGCGGAGTGTACACCGCCCGAACAGAAGGGCGGTGTACTGGTGGTCGCCAGAGATTGCCGATCTCCGGGCGGCCTGCTCCGCGGCCCGGCGGCTGTTCGGGCGCAGCCGCCGAATGAGTCACCGGGACTTGGAGGAGGAGGCCCGGCTGTATGGTGACTACAGGACCAGGAGGAAGGTCCTGCAAGCCGCCATAAGCCGGGCGAAGGAGGAGGCATGGGACGAGATGCTCCAGTCGCTGGGGAGGGACCCGTGGGGGCGTCCGTACCGCATGATGCGGGCGAAGCTACGCAGACGGGCGTCTCCCACCACGGAAACTCTTCAGCCGGAGGTGGCAGAGAGGGTCGTGGGAACGTTGTTCCCCGACCCTCCGAGTATAGTATCTCCTCCCATGCCTCCACTTCAGGCAGCAGTTGCGGAGGAGCTCGTCGGCCCTCCCCCTCCAGTCACGGAGGAGGAGATGGGGAGGGCGATTGAGCGCCTCCGCAACAAACGGAGAGCGCCTGGCCCTGATGGGGTCCCGGGCCGGGTGCTCGCGCTTTCGATGGGCCATTTGGGAGGGTGGTTTCCGGAGCTGCTCAGTCAGTGCTTGTCGACTGGGCAGTTCCCGATGCCTTGGAAGCGGGGGCGACTCTGCTTGTTGCAGAAGGAGGGCCGCCCCCCGGACTGCGCGTCCGCATATCGGCCCCTCGTGCTGCTGGACGACACCGGGAAGGTGCTTGAGAGGGTTATTGCCTCCCGGGTCGTCCAGCACCTGGAGGGAGCGGGACCGAACTTGGCGGACGCGCAGTACGGCTTCCGGGCAGGGCGCTCAACGATTGACGCCCTGACCCTCCTGAAGTCGCTGTCCGCAGGGGCGACCTCCCAGGGGGAGAGGGTTCTGGCGGTGTCCCTGGACATCGCCAACGCCTTCAACAGCCTGCCGCATGTAGTTATAAGGGAGGCACTCCGATATTTCGGGGTGCCCTCTTATTTGCGGCGCCTGTTGGAGGCGTACCTCGAGGACAGGGAGGTCGCCTATGTGGACAGCGACGGAAGAATGGTCCAGCGAGAGACAGGGTGTGGGGTTCCACAGGGGTCGGCCTTGGGCCCACTCCTGTGGAACCTGGGCTACGACTGGGTGCTCCGCGGCGCGCTTCCAATCGGAGCAGGCATTATATGCTACGCGGATGACACCCTAGTCGTAGCCCGGGGGGTGGGAGAGTGGGAGAATTTGGTGCGCCTGGCCACGGCGGCCACAACCGTTGTGGTCGGGCGCATCCGGACGTTGGGCCTCAGGGTGGCCCTCGATAAGACCGAGGCCATACTTTTCCATGGGCCTCGGCGAGGGCCACCTCCAGGGGCCCACTTATTGGTGGACGGCGCCCGTATCAGGGTGGGGACCCAGATGAAGTATCTGGGCCTCACCCTGGATGGGCGCTGGCGGTTCGAGCCCCATTTTGCGGGGCTCGGACCGCGCATAGCTGGGGCGGCAGGGGCACTTGGCCGGTTGCTCCCCAATGTGGGGGGCCTAGTGCCAGGTGCCACCGACTGTACATGGGAGTCGTACGGGCGATGGCCGTTTACGGGGCCCCGGTGTAGGCCGACGCCCTTGGTGCCACCA
This sequence comes from Antheraea assamensis, assembly GCA_035772565.1. Lineage (NCBI taxonomy): Eukaryota > Metazoa > Arthropoda > Insecta > Lepidoptera > Saturniidae > Antheraea > Antheraea assamensis. Next base: position 293,970 of record JAQQSE010000145.1, read on the forward strand.
ACGTGCGCGCACTGCGGGCTGCGCAGCGTGTTGTGGCGCTGAGGGCGATTCGGGGATACCGCACCGTGTCCTCGGCGGCGGCCTTCACACTCGCCGGCTCCCTGCCTTGGGAGCTGGAGGCGGGGGTTCTTGCCGCCGTGTACGAATTCACGGCGGCAAGGAAACGTTTGGGGGTGCCTCCAGCTACCGGAGAGATAGAGAGTAGGAGAAGGGAGGGGAGGGGGGCCGCTATAGAGCGGTGGCGACAGGACCTGGCGGACGCGCGGTATGGATGATATACGGTGGACGCCGTCCGCCCGGTCCTGCCGCAGTGGTTGGAGAGGAAGTGGGGCTCCCTGACGTTTCGACTGGTGCAGGTACTAACCGGCCATGGCTGTTTTGGCTGGTACTTGCACCAGATCGCTCGCAGGGAGCCAGCCGCCACATGTCACGAGTGCGGCGCTGAGGAGGATACCGCGCAGCACACTCTGTCCGAGTGTGCTGCGTGGGAGGTGCAGCGCCGCACTCTGGCTGTGGCGGTAGGAGGAGATCTTTCGCTGCCGAGCGTGGTTACGGCCATGCTCGGCAGCGAAAACGCATGGACGGCGATGGCCTCCTTCTGCGAGGAGGTCATCTCGCAGAAGGAGGCGGCGGAGAGGCCCCGAGAGGCGGATCCTCTCAGCGGCCGTGGCCGCCAAAGGAGGGTCGGTGGAAGAAGGCGGCGATTTGCCCGCCTCCTTCCACCTCCGTAGCCGAACCTGAGGGGATGGGCCAGGGGGCCCATTTCCTCTTTGCACAGGTAGGTTCGGCTGACGAGGGGAGGTAGCTGATCGTGTACACAACTACCTCCCTATAAGGATGGAGCACGGCAGCCATCTGCCGCCGGGCTGACCGCTGGGAGCGGCATGGTGTTAGCCTAGGCCGCTCCAACTTAAAGCGGTGGCCGGTGCACCGTGGGGTTTTAGTCCGTGCGAATCGGATATAACCCATTTTCTCCCCCGGGAGGATGGGTATCCGTTAGGGATCTCCCCACGTTAATAAAAAAAAAAAAAAGCTTTCGGTACGAGTTGACTGGTGGTGTTACATCATGGGATTAAATCTTTACAAAAGGAAGTAGCATATGCAATATTTCTCTCTTTGTCTCTATATTGTCATCATCTTCTTACCCATATCCCACCTAAGTAGGATCGGCACATTATGTTTGTAATGTTGTGATGCATGATTTGGCTTAATTTTTACGATCGGCCGCCTGCCTGACATCAACCCTCCTTGGGATTATTTTGTAGTACTACTATAACATGAACTTCGTAACTTCGTATGGATGTCAAGCGTGGATATTTGATATCTTCGATAGCAAGTGGTAAGGATTGACACGATGCATCTGTTTACCATAATATGTTCGTGTATTACACCTCCACAGGCTCTGGTTCCAGGTCTGCTGTCACCATGAGGATTTCTTCGTACAAATGTGATTCAGGAGGTTCACTGGCTTTTCTTGTTTTTTTTTTCCCGGTATTATTATTAGAAAAACAATATAATTATAAAGTTAAATATAAATTTTCTTTACAATTATACATAATAATTGTAAATTGTGTAAAATAGTTTTGTATTAACTCTGTATTATGTAATACAAAAATAACTTTTTGACCGAGTAATTACTATTATCGATCAAGATTATTATGAAAGTACTGAATTGATAAAACTATCCTTTTTTTAATTTTGATATTTATTATTTTAATGTCTACGGTAGACAATAATGGTATTGCACGAATATGTAACAATGTTTATAATACCGTCTAAAAAACAGTGGCGTCTTTGCCGATTTTGTAATATTGAGTTCTGTTTGTGTATGTTTTGTAGGTGGTAGAACTACGCTGAAGCTAATACTGGTTTCAGCATGAACGGGTCGGCTCGCCCGGGGTAGTACCACCCTCTCACAGAAAGCCGACGTGAAGTAACTGTTGCGTTTCGTTCGGTCAGTGAGAGCGCCGGAGGCCCGCATATTTAAAAGGCCGGCAACGCACTTGCGACTCCCCTGGTGTTGCTAGTGTCTATGGACGGCGGTGATCACTTACCATCAGGTGACCCACCTGTTCGTTTGCCCCCTATAATATAAAAAAAAATGTTGAATTATAATAATAATAATCTTTATTCGTAAATCCAATACATCGGTACACATAAAATGGGTCCCTGCCTCCTACATTAGTGTACACTGTGTTGTAGGATACAGTTACAAATATTGGGAAGTAAGTTTAGATTTACATACAGAACAATAAACGTAGCCATAAATTAATTAATAAAGCTATTAATTAATAAATCAAATTGAGAACTTATTCTGTATATTTTACCATTCGATTTTTAAGTTGTGTCCGTGTATGTAAAAAAAAACCAAATGATTTATAGCAAAGGAAAGAGCGTGTGCGTGTACAATATTATAAAGTTCAAAGCATTAGAATGTAGTTAGTATGTGTGCTGTTGAGTTTCTATGTGTGAGAATAACTATGTTTGAATTTTTTTTTTTATGTGAGTATTTATACCTCACATGTACTTCGTACCGACATAAACTAAGAAGCTAATTTTGATTATATCATTAGCGTGAACCCTGCTTAATGTTTAATAAAAGATTCTCCATACTGGTGTAGTCACAACATGGCTGGTGTAGTTATGAACGCAACATTTTCTTCTTTGAGATTGTATATCAGTTGGCACCACTGTGCTGTGATATTCGATGTATTATTTATTGTCTGTGCCTCTACTCTCAATGTTTGCTCTGTACGATCTTGTTAGCATAAATTATATCTGTTAACAAAGTAATATTTTAATTTACTAAAGTTATCAAAATACCTACATTGTATATTCGGAATCAGGAATGAAAGTACATATAATAGTATTAATTTGTTCACATATGAGCATCTGTTTTGAAAATACACTTAATAAAAAAATAAGTTAGATATACTTCGCTACAGACTTTTGCCGATTGAAGTTTTAATTAGATTCGTCCCTTCTACTTGTGGTGGTAGAATATATGAGTCTCACAGAAGAAATACGTAACGAATATAGAAACACTAAAATGTAGAACTTCAACAAACCCTCGGTATTCATGAATATCGAAATACCTTAAATAGTAAAAATCTAAAATGACAACATGGAACTTTACCTCTTTTGCTTCCCCATGACTTAAATGTATAACATCGCTTAATTCACATTCATACTACCTCACACAAAATAAATAATTAATCATTTTTTTATCTATCGGTAAAGTAATTGATGTTCTCCAATTGGCCTTTTGAATTCGAACAAAACAAAACGAATAAATTACATTCTTTGTTATTATTTGTGACATAATAATGAATGATTTTGACATCAGTGTCATGTACAATTGATTTTACATAAACAACACTGGCATAACCGACGAAAACGTACATGTCTAATCGAATTAAGTTTCTTGCCGTGAATTGGACGACGTTAAGCTTTTTTTATTAGTGACTTATATATTACCTATATATATATATTGTCGTAAGCGTTCGTCTTAGCAGTCCAGTAAATCTGTGAATGCCAGTAAGGCCAATAGCGTAGTGAATTGGAAAAAAAATGCATTTTTTTGCGAAACCTCTCAAGGCACTCAGCCGTAAATTGAATACCTAGGGAGGCTGTTGTCTTTATATTAAAGGCAACGTTTAGGAACGGATTTCTCGAAATTCTCTCGATACCCTAAAAGGGTGAAAAATGATTGCAAAATTTGCATAGAAAATAATGTTTTTGTGGCCCGATTAGTTAGACACTTGATGATGGAGTGAATCAAACACGTCACAAGGTATTTCCTTAATTCAACCCATAAAAGGGTGTAAAAGAGGTTTGCAAAATTAGGAAATAATATATTTTTTGGTTTACGCTTTAATGTTTATTTTTTTCTAATACTTTTATAAATCTTTGCTTGTAAGATAGTTTTTGTTGATAAAACCAGACGCTATCGTGTCTCTACGAAGTTTGATAACTTGATAAAAAATGATTAAATTTACTTTTAGATGAACTAGTATACATAATTTATGTGTTGTTTGTTTAGAAGTGCCGGTAGCGATGTTGTTCTGTTATGTTATCGTGAAATTAGGTAAGTGAAGTGGTTAGGGACCTGTATCCGAGTGGGTCGTCCACATCATGTACTGGGTGATAAGCCAGTGAGGGTGACTTAGTTTTGATTTCTCGCGTTTCGATATCTGGAACTGTACTACTTACCATTGTGTACAGTATCGTCTCTTTAGCGTGCCATACGAACGATCGCGAAATCAACTATCACTTATTAGGAATATTAGTTAATTGAAGATGTGATACAGGATGCATTGAATGGTAGTTTTATCATAAAAATAGGTAAGTATTTGATGATATAATATATAAAATATTTAAACACCCACCCTTTTGCTTACGGCTCCGCTCGCGTGTATATAATTTTGATCTATCCTTCAGGAACGATATATTTTCTATGGAAGAAAGGTATCCTATATACTTCTCCTAACACTACCTACCCCTGAGAAAGAGAATGCAAAAATTTCATGTTGTTCTACTTAGTAGTAACGGCGTTGAAGCGTAACAAACAAGTAAATAAACAAAGTCACATTCGCATTTATGTCATTATTTGGGAGTTAGGACTAGGATAGCTCAGAATTAGATGATAATGAAATATTAGACATGAGTCTATTCTCATTATATTTCGGAATTATTTGATAAATATCAAACGTATAAAGCAGCATAACGAGGCAGAAGGTTGAAAATAATTTGAACAAAAAAAAAACATTTTTAATTATGCAACAATTTTAAGACGATTTCAATATATATCATAAACTAAATATATAACGAAACATATGAGGACTTATGCAATAGACGAGTAATTAAGTAAGGAGTGAAGTAGACAAATTGTGCCAATGTTCGTATTCTTTGCAATATTTTAATAAAAATAATATGCACAAGCGACCATGATTACTGTTTGAGTATGTTTTTACTTTTCTTAATAGAGCTATCCTCTTATTTATCAATTGCAATTACTATCCTTTTCTTTCTAGGAAAGAATTGTATCATATATAAGGATAAATGTCTCAGGTACATTTTCAACAGAATTGTTACCATAATTGCGTTTCCAGTTGATACAGATTAGACTATGAATTTATAAACGGATTGTCGGTATTTTTTTTAATTCCCCTTTCTTTAATTGCGATGATGGTCAATACGAAATGCCAAAAGCGTCATATGTGCTTTATTTTTAACGAGCAATTGTATTTCTAATGCTAATTGTTCGTCAGGTGGAGCTCCTTTCAACATCGTTGCACTATGATATATTGGTAGCTGCCTGATTGTTTCAAAATATCGTATCTAGAACTGTGGTAGTCTTTTTTAATACTATTTATTAAAAAACCATTCTGACAGCAGGTCTATAAGTTCTTTATAGTAGTAATTAGGTTAATACAGGAATGAGTTTAACATTTGTGATTATTAAAAAAAATGTGGTAATACTAAATAGACTGAAATACCTTAAAAGCAAAATATTATTGTAAATAGCAGTTATACCACAATTTTGTGAATATAAATTAATAGTCGAGAAAGTATTATATATAACTAAACTCAATTCTACCGAATAAATATGGATAATATGGAGATTACTTCCACTCCACCAACATTAACGTGGCAATTTCATCACAAAACAAATGCAGACCAATTGACCAATTACTAAAGAATATGTTATTAAAAAAAACAAGGTATTGTATTTATTTAGATAGTATATTTCAGTAAGACAATAATAATTAATATTTAACCTCTTGCGAAGGGAGGTACTATGTTGGTCAGGAAGATGTAAATGCCGCTGACACTGAAAAAATAAAATTACTTCATGATCACACCATCCAGCCAATATAAATTCAAATTTGTTTTGACATAGCTCATTTTCCCTTTTTCTGCTATGACGATAAACCACAGAAGAAAGTTTGTTTTATCAGCATGACATATCGACGATGGTTGTTGTTGAAATCTCGTCTTTCGGTAGTCGTAAATTGTTTTAATGAGCCTCATCTATAGAAATGTTATTTTTTTATAAAATAAACTATGGTAACTAGTATTAGGGTGTTTTCTAAAAATACCTATATGGCTATCTATCCATCTACTTTTTAAAATATGTTATCGAGTGTATCTATCCGCAGGTATATTTCGCAAACAGCACTTGAAAGCCGAGTTTAGCGTGTGTCAATTTTAAGCCACATCGTCACTTAATGTCTCGAGATATTGGAAGTATTTCAAATAATCATCTATTATGAATTCATGTACAAAATATAGTTCTTCTTCTCCATCTTTTTTGGCTCCGTCACGGTCCGCGCACTAGCCAGCGTCAAGTAACAAGATTCCGCCAAGCGTTTTGCGATAATTATAATGTTCTAACAAGATGGTGGTTTCCTTGTTCGAACTTTCCATGGAGTTTTGGTGGAATTTCAGAATGCATGCTCCGTGGTATTATGTCCCATCCACTTTACTTGTGCATAATAACCGAACTATATTACGTAAAACACCACCAATATTACAAAATATAGAGTCTAATAACACAAGATTATGAATAAAATATAAAAACCACTACATGACAGACTAAGATCCCGCCAAAAACTCCAAAATATAGTTACTATAACATTAGAGTAGGAGTCGAATCCCAGTCATATTTATGTTATCAGAGAGTAATATTATAGATTCAGTTATATCCTCTTCATAGAAATAATACTAAAATAAATCTCGAAACTAAATAATACTTACTTAGATTTAACCGCTTTCCCACCGAAGATTGCATCTCTGGGACCGGAACATCTCAAAGCTCTTGCGTCCTCGTAACTATCGCAAGCAGTTCCAATGAAGCTTCTACCGCCATCTACCTCACTGGTAAGAGATTCAGCGTAGAAAGCGTATGCATAAATATGGGAGCATGAGTCATTAGCACAACCGGTTTGGCCGCCACCACCGTTCGGGTAGAAGTTAAGGGTTCCTAAAGGTAAATCGTAACCGAGAGTTCCAGCAGTAGCATAGAGGACCTCGACTACGGTAGCGTCGTTGGGACTGAGAATATCGGGGTGGTGAGTCCAGCCGTGGAAAGATGGATCGATCGCTGTGAATAAAATTTTCAATTTGTATATACGTTGTTTACAATACACTCAAATTAGAAATGTCGATAAAAATTGAATAAAGTAATACAAAGAAAGTATGGGTACACACGTAGTTAAGGGGTACAGAGGACATAAGGTAGTTTAGATCCAGAACAAATGTGCCGTTTCCAAAGATTAAATCAAAACTACATTAAAGCGAACTAAGGTAGTTAAAATAAAACTGTTATTTACCCTTCTCTTGTTGTATTAATAATTGTTAAAAACATTATACTTTTATTAATATAGACGGATTTTTTTACCAAAATAAATGTAACAAAAACCGGTATGACATTTTGTTATTATCAGAGAACATGCATATCGTGAAACCACTACATGGGTGGCGTGAAAATCTAAAAAAACTTATGAGTAACGCTTACAGTGAGTGATTAATTATTATAATAATTATGATTAATAGTAGGATCACTGTCATTCTTCTGATATTTTATTATTGACAGCGAAATTTACAAGATTCCCAGATATGATAATGAACTCGTCCGTTTTAATCATTTTTTATCAGCGATGTTTATCCGAGATGGATGAGCGACTTGTATTAGCAAAAAAAAGGAATAAGCTAAAATATCGCTCTAAGAGCGTTTTAGATTCTTTTGAAAAAAAAAATAGAATTAACATTTATTTGAAATTAGATTCGTTTATTCAATTATACATATTGATTTGGAATTATCATTTAAAATTTAATCCATGCTTATTATATACAAGCCTATACTATGCTGTTGAATATTTGAACTACTACATTTAGTAAAATAAAATATATGACTTTCTTTCTTTCCTAACCACTTTTCATAATATGTTAAATACTTTACCTGAGACAGGATTACTCGTCATACATACATTACATTACATACATTACATACATTACATTACAGGACATACCTCGTCGGCTCTTTTGGCCTCTACAGATTCACCGGACTACTAAGGGGAGCGCTTATGGCACTCACCCGATTTGTTTAGGCGGGTCTAAACGCTTCGCATTCCAGTATTTCTATATATAATGTAAAATAATTAATATGGTAAACGAGTATGTTTCACGAATTTATATATATATGAAATAATGGTTAGCTTAGTTTAGCTTTGCTTAGTTAGATTCGGAATAATTGGTGACAGTCCAAGCCCCGAGGCGTGCCGTGCGTCCTTGTGCTGGTTGTCTACATAAAATCGGGTGAGTGCCTTAAGCGCTCGCCTTAGTAGTCCCGTGAAACTGTAGAGGCCTTACCAGGTCAACGGTGTAGTCAGTTCGAAAAAAAAAACAATAAAAAAGAAGATATTGTAATATTAAAGTTTTGTTCTATGATGCTTATCCTAAATGTGGTAAAAAACATTATTTTTGTCAGTTGTAATTATAAATAATTTTAATATTATATTTTATTTTATGTCAGTTTATTTGCATTTATTTTTCTATTCTAATTTTAATATTTTTTATAATTGTAATGGCCTACTGCATCTAATTATTATTTATTCTACAATGAATACTACGAAATATACCAACTTAATTTGTTCAAGTCAATATACACCGATTTACGTGATACAAAATCTTGGAGCCGTCCAGGCAAATTATGTTATAACATTCGCCGATGTTGAACAAAAACCGGTGAGTAATAACTTAAACAGTTTGTACGAAAACAGTGGCAATATAGAATGTGCAGTTGGAAGTACTGTGCATACACCGAAACCGTGAATACTGAAATAACACGAAAATGTTGTCCAAACCTGGCAAACTTTCTGTTATCTAAAAAATATCAAATAATTAAAAAATAGCAACCAAACAACAAAAAAAAGTGCCGCTCAAATATACATTATAAATAGTCTACCAAACCTAGACAGCGACAGAAAAATGGAAATATCAGACCTTATAATCATATTGATAGGTACATCATTGTAGTAAATGAAAAGAAGTCAACAGTTACATATTTTTCCCACATATAGTTGTACTACAAAATAATCCCCAGGAAGGTTGATGTCAGGCAGGAGGCAGATCGTAAAATTAAGCCAAATCATGCACCAGAACATGACCAACAAGTCGTGCCGACTTACTTAGATGAAATAAGGGTAAGAAAATGATGATGATATCAACCAGTAATTCTCGGAAGTATTTTCTGTTAAGAATTATTTAACAAGAAAATATTTTAAAATAAAATATAGGGATTTTATTAGTTAACGTACTCATATACTATATCCATAGATACCAATATAGGATGGTTTAGACCAGTGATTCCCAAAGTGGTCCAGGTGGACTCTCAGGGGTCCACGAGAGACTCGATGGGGGTGTACGTTGGCGTGACAAAGAAATGGGGGTGCACAATTAGTAAGTGGGGGGTCTATGAAAATTGGTCTATTTTCGATAGTGTGAAGAACTAAGAATGTTGGCTTGACTTAATATGGCAGTATTGAACATCCACCGGAACCAGTAAAATTTTGAAAGGCGTCTATGAGAAAAAAAAGTTTGCGAACCTCTGGTTTAGACAATCACCCTTTGAAAATATTGCTTGAATTCGTTTGGATTTATATTATACATGAAGAGAACGGAAAGGAATCGAACAACTGCATTAATCTCAAGATTTTGTTAGATATACTGAGAGAATGGCTTAAATAAGCATTGGGTTCCAATGGTCAGCAGTACTAAAACTAAATAAAGAAAGAGATCTTTTGCATAGAGGACTGTTCACAGTATTAACTAAACTATATAATTATGCTTTTCCATAGGGGTTAAGCAATAATTATAAAATGTAACACAAGTAAATCAAAATCAATAACAACGTTGTAGAGATTAAGTTATTATGACGTTATAATAAAAAAAATTAAGGACGGCCTGCTAGTCCTACTAAATACGGGCTACTTATCTAAATAAAATATGCTGTTGGAATTAAACAAATAAAAAATATTTTCAAGAAAAAAGCTGGAAGACACCAGTTCTTTCACGACGAAACAGAACATTTTACAAACACAAGAATATTGTAATGTCACATAAACTATAAATATAATTTTTAATAAATTCAACAACATTACCAACAATATGAGGAATTTGTCCGTTGACCTTCCTGGCAGCAATACCGGCGATGTGGCCTCCAAGACCGACACCAACGATGCGGATAAGCTCGGGGTTGTAACCGAATTGACCAATAAGGATGTTAATGAAGTCGGCGATGATTTGGCCGCATTGGGGTGCGTTGCCGAGGCCTTCGGAGTAGAAAGACGAGCCAGGACTCCAGTCGACGGCGAGTATATTCACATCTTCACTAGCAAGATGAGCTAGTAGAGATAAATAATATAAAATAGAATAAAATTGTATGTCATATATAAATCTTTTTAGGTGGTAGAGCTATGATGTAACCTTATATGGGTCGCAACATGGATGGGCCGGCTCGGCCGGGGTTAGTATCCACCCGGCTTAAAGTAACAGTACTTGTACTGTTGCATTTGGTTCGGTCAGTGGCCCGGAGGGGTCCTCCCTCTTCCCCCCGAAAATATGATAGCGGTTTTAAAGAGAAATTTACCACAGGGGGTACCAACACTCACAGTAGAGAAGTATGCACCAATGGGCCTACCCACTTAGGCTGCACTTCGTGTCCTGGGGTTGGCAAAAATCTGCTTGTCATTTCGGCTAGAGGCAACGAAACGGAAAAATCGTCAGCACCCCCTCCTATGCTGATGATCAAACCGCGTCGGCCTCAGCAAATCCTTGCAATTTAACCAGAGCTTTCGGTGAAGAAAAACATCTTGATGCTAATCCGCCTCATTTTGAAAATCTGTTGCCAAACATCTATAAGCATGTTCCAACAGCTGAACTTGAAGTATAGCCCTCCCTTCTAGATTTAACGTGTTTACCATCTTAGAATACATCGTTATTTAACACCATATGAGAACGTAGGGAAGCGCTAAAATCTATAAACTGTAAAAAGGATCACGCAAAATATAGATCCAAACTGTACTTATTATAGCTAGTTTTAAAATTATCTAACTTTCTGACCAAAAAACGTAGCATAAACTAAGTTATTCCCCAGGCTCTTAAAAGTGTTGTAGCTATCTGTATTTTAGGACTTACAAATTTAATAGATGTCGATGGTAATAGGCTCAAAGGTATAAAATTGTTGTCCTTTAGGATGTAAAAGCGCTTTGGTATGTAATTGATGCTTCAAATGCTTCTAATTACGTATAAAAACCTAGTATTGTAAAATGAGTGTAAACGTGTGATTTTTTTCTTCTCAATATTTAGTTGTAATTTAGTGAAAATATGACGCCAATAGCGGTAAAATTTATTGTTTCAAAACTATAGCGTAAGGTTTTATTGTGAATGTTTTTCTATTCGAATTCAACTTTAGACATACCAAAATCCGAAGCGAATATTGTTATTATTTTATGCCAAATATTTACCGGGTATAACAAATGCGTTGTAATTTCCAGAAACACCTTCACCATTGCTGTGGATAGTAACGATGGTGCGTCGAGCGAGAGAAAAGGAAGATGACATTATAGACATTACATTGGGCAGCAACGGTTGACTAACAGTCGGATTTGTCCTGAAATAATATTTAATTTTCTTTATTACTCTATTTGATGATCGATTTATTGAAGCGATGATGGCTCAGTCGGTAGTGTGTTTGTACACTGCGTTGAAGGACGCAGATTCGAACCCTAGCTACTAAGTCGAAGCTTTCGGTGAAGGAAGCCATCGTGATGAAACCATAGCATGGTGGTAAGGCTTTTTATAAGTCCGCCTTGCTAGCTACCACCCTCAAGTTGAAAATAAGTCGCCAAGCACCTGTTAGTATGCTCCGGCAGCTCAACTTGGGAGCCAGTCTCCTTCTAGCTTTAGCGTGACTACCATCATGGACCACATCATCGTTTAACATCAGATGAGATTGTGGTTAAATGCTAACCTATAAGGTAAAAAAAAAACGAATTATGTTATTAAAGAAAGTATACTAAGTTTAATTTAATATTACCTTAATAAAAGATAAAACATCATGTGGGTATTTAAAAAAAAAGGTCATGTTGTTGCAATTATTATTATTCTTGCTTGATCTTTCTAAGGACGGTTTTAAACAAGTTCATATAACACTTACGGTTAACAATAGATAACATTAGTATAAACGGGAAACATGCTATATAAATATATATATTTTATATTTCATAAATAATAATTTCCATCGAAAAAGACAATTGTGGGATATTGTCCTGATACGAGTGTCTGAATGGTATTTATTTTAGAATAAAAGGTGATCTTACAGCTAACAAAATAAAAAACAAATATAGAAGTAATGACATAAATAAGATCATTTTTAAAAGTTTACACATTTACAAGTTTACACAAACACAAGTTTATGTAACGACATGAAATGATTTAGTTGAAGAATTATTTACAAAAAAAAAGTACTGGTTAAAACTTTCTAAGTTTGAGTTATGGCAGATAATCATAGTATATTATATCGTCGATTAATTATTATATATACATTTTTTTTTATATTATAGGGGGTAAACGAACAGGTGGGTCACCTGATGGTAAATGATCACCACCGTCCATAGACACTAGCAACACCAGGGGAGTCGCAAGTGCGTTGCCGGCCTTTTAAATATGTGGGTCTCAGGCGCTCTCACTGACCGAACGAAACGCAACAGTGCAAACACTGTTACTTCTACTACCCCGGGCGAGCCGACCCATTCATCCTGAAACCAGTAATAGTTTCAGCGTAGCTCTACCACCTACAAAATATAAAAATATTTTAATACAAACCTGCTGAAAAGGTGGAAGATGACCTGACCATCTTGCAAATTGAATCCGGATGCTGAAAAAAAAATGATACGTTAAAATTGATGATATACGAATATTCGTTACTTTGGTAGTTAAACATGGGTGATGGTGTACCGTACGTCACCACCACACCGCATCGCCATTCATCTACCATATCGCTCATTGACGTACATCTGTTTAGTTGTTGCAAGAGGTTCGAGAAAGGTAGATGGAAATTATTTTCTCATATACGAATTTTAAGTTAATATCGTAACTTTAAAGATAATGTTTCGATGGTGATAGTGCTCTTTATAATGCCGCCTGGCTAGCTAATGCCCTCAAGTTAGATTCTGCCACCATATACCTATAGGTGTGTTCCGGCAGATGCACTTCAGAGTAAATCCCCCCTCTAGGCTTAATGCATTTACTATCTTGCACTACTATACTACATAGTCATTTAACAGCAGGTGAGACTTTCATCAAATACTACAACCTATACAGAATAAAGAACCTTAAAAAAAGAATTTACATTTTTACTATCTTAATAAGAATCGTTTAGAAATTACAGTGCTATTTAATTGTTAAAGTTATATAGATATATTTGCATTTCTTTTGTAAGCATTATTTTTAAGCATTGAAGTGCTTACAGCTACTTTTTTAATTAAATATACGAAGCTTACTTTAATTGAGCGCTGTTCTGAAATCAACTAAAGCCGATCTGTATAGTAAAAGTCAATACGACATTATAAAAGATCATTCATATCTGACACTGGAATGTACGTTATTGTGACATTTCAAATATTGCCCACTACAGAATATCTGTTTTAGCCAAGAAAACTATCAACAGTTTCGATTAAAATCTGTACAAATACACGTTGTATAATGTTGACATTACCATCGTTCAAAATAAGAAAGCACTGAACAATCTGAATAAACAAGAGCGAGGCTCAGAGGAAGTGAAGGCCAAGTAAAACCTAAGATAAGAATATTGTTAAAACCAGTTTTTAAAAGATGATAGACAAGTTTTACAGAACACCGAAGAAACGTAAGAGTCAGATGATGACGGAGAGGATTGTGAAAATAATCGTGTTATAAAGGAAATATATGGGTTAATTTTGTTCAGTCGCACTATGTCCTCTGGGAATAGTCGTTAAGTATACATTATGATGTTTGTAAAGTTATGTAGGGGATAAATACCGATGCCGAATGTACTTAATTTCAAATTAATCAATAAGCATTGTTCTTCGACCAGGTAAATTCAGTGACAATAAACTATATCACTAAGTATAGCTTCCTACTAATTTCTAACTATCACCATCACACGATGGAAGCTACATATTTACTCAACAGTTTTCTTTAATCGCCATTTCCAGTAATTATACTCTCGCACTCGCAATGCAGAAGATGGCTGCGGTACAATTTCTTTTTTTACTAAAACAAATTCCTAATTATTCTACCGAAGCCCTTAGATTCTTATCTGATAAGTAGATTATTAATTTAATTTTGTGTTACATTTATTATATTTCGGATTTATTCATTTCTCTTAAGTGACGGCTCTTAGCCTTTCTACCCTACATAATCAATATTTGACGTGATGATTACTTATCAATGCATAATTAATTAATGCCTCAGTTAATTTTAAAATATAGATAGTTATCATAAATGCCTATCGACGTTATCATTGAATTAGATAAGGTTTCAAAATGCAATTCGGAATAAAGTCGTTGGTAACATAAACAACATTTGTATGTGTGTAACATAACAATTGTATAAGTTACATATGTATGTATATAAATCTATTAATGATAAAGCAACATAATTTTATTTTACAAATTACAATACAAATTAATGTTTAATGAAAAAAAACTCATATTTAGCTTTATAACTTATTTTTAATAATAATGGTAAAAAAGGACAAGAAAGGGGAAAAATGCTAGTGAACCGCCTGAAGCAGATTTGCAGGAAGAAACCCTCATGGTTACGACAGACTTAGAACCAGAGCCTGTCACAAGCGTGTCATTTGAACGCTTATCACTAGATATCGAAGAGTCAAATATTCAGGCTTGGCAGCCGTACGAAGTTAGGAAGTTGAAGTTAAAATAATCCCAAGAAGGGTTGTTGACAGGCAGGCGGCCGATCGTAAAAATTAAGCCAAATTATACATATTACAATGTGAAAAGTATGTTGTGACGATCGTACTTAGGTGGGATAAGAGTAAGAAGATGATGATGACATATGTATGGAGAAGGCTTAACTTATATACATATATCTAATGAAAATAAAGTTCCATTGAGGCTCAATCATGTCAAAACAACTGAAAGTAAAAAAAGGAAAGTATCGGCATGGCGGCAATATGACCATTAGATGCGGAATATTTCGTAGACAGTTCTTTTGGTTTCTATTGGCCCTCTGGCCTTTTTAATTCTCAGCTACTATTTTATAAATTAAATAAAGCGTGTTTGATATTTCAACGAGCGTAGTCGCAATATACACTAGCTATTTCCCGGGACTCAATTACTGTGCCTATCGGTGTATTATGAAAGGTGTCATATGTCCTTCTTTAGGTATCAGGCTACATGTACGACAAACCTCAGTGAAATCGTCCTCAGATATTTAGGCGTGAAACAAACAGATAAACTTTTAATTACTTTCGTATTTATAACATCTGTGTGGCTTATTATCGGAATACACTGGAGAGTCTATCTATCTAGTGACTGGTAGTCGACATTTTGTTGATAATAAAGGAGATTATTATTATTATTAACATTTTATATAGGTTAGCATTAGACCGCATCGGAACCGTATGATAACGAGCAGTTGATTACGATAACGAGCCAAGTCTAAAAAGACTGCAAGCGCAGATCTCCGCTCCTAATTACATTTATCGCAATAGGGCAGCGATTACACGTCACAATAATATTATACTTTTCATGAATTCGCAGTATTCTATGGAAATTATAATCAAACAAAACTTAATGAATATTATGCTCTTACCAAGGAATTAAGTAGAAATGGGTATGTGGTAATATTGTGCTTAGTGGAACTGGGAGAGAAAGATATACCATCAAAATCCCCAGTCAACTTGGCACGAAAGAATGAATTTTGTTACATTTAGCCCTGTTGGGAGCAGAGTCTGGACAGTCCCATAAAACTGCACTTGGATTGCAAACCCTAAGCACTTTTCCTAACTCCTCGCCATGCAACACAATAGACCTGGCACCCGCACAATTAATCCATGGAATGCTAAGAACTACGTCTCTATTTATTCATAGTCCACGGGCTTTTTCATCTTTAGCTGCCGCTTTAGTTATATGTTATTCCTTGAGAAATGTAAATATTATCCTACCTGCAATAGCAGCGGACACGATCAGAACACACTTAGCCAGTCCGTACATATTGGCGATTAACTGTGAAATGTCGATGCCAACGGTTTTTTATAAAAATATTTTTATCAACGATTACATCTTTTCGTAGAAGTTAATAATCCAGGGCTTGATAAACGTTAAAACTAACAATAAAAGTGTCAGATTGGATATCACATATAACTTCCGCTGAAATCTAAAAAAAAACCCCTTAAATTACATGTTTTTAAAAATTAATTAGTCTATCAGTAAATCGTTTTTATCATATTTTAATTTCCCGTTTAAGATTTTATCACATATTTTAATTAAAATATATCATAATATTGTATACTATTGTGAAATGTTCCGACATCTTCTTATAATTTTTAGAGTTACTACAACTTTATTTGAGAAATACCTACTGAAAGTGGAATTGTTATTCTATTCGAGGTACGTTCTTGACAATCGTAATAAAAAATCCAAACGGTCACTGTGTTTTATATGTGTTAGTAACTATAACAATTTTAGCTTATTTAAGAGTCTAGTGACTGCCCGCGACTCTAGCCGCGTTAAATTACAATATAAAACTTAATAATATGAAGATTCAGCATAGCACTATGAAGATTCAGTCTAGCGCTAGTTAGCGGCGAATTATATAATAAAATTGATAGTAAAAAAACCCCGTCTTCATGAAAAATCGGTTAGGTGTACCAACTCTCGTGGTATTCGGTCAAAAAGTGTTAGTTAGTGCTAATCAATCTCATTTCTCCCCAACGTCCATTTTATTGATCGCTCCTTTTCCTTGTTAATAATCATTGATTAATTTACTACCTGAATGATACCCGAGACTTTGTTCTTCAGGATTACTCACGGGCTGTTTTTGTTATATCTTTATGTTGTAATTTTATCATTATTACTTGATTAATTCTATAATCTCTATACCGATTATAAGTTGCTTTTGTTTAAACTTGTCATTACTGCTTAGTTTATATAGACAAACGTAACGATGTTCAAGTCAATCGTCAATCAAAACAATGTTGTAGGTGGTAGAGCTACGCTGAAGCTATTACTGGTTTCAGCATGAATAGGTCGGCTCGCCCGGGGTAGTACCACCCTCTCACAGAAAACCGACGTGAAGTAACAGTGCTTGCACTGTTGCGTTTCGCTCGGCCAGTGAGAGCGCCGGAGGCCCACATATTTATAAGGCCGGCAACGCACTTGCGACTCCCCTGGTGTTGCTAGTGTCTATGGACGGCGGTGATCACTTACCATCAGGTGACCTACCTGTTCGTTTGCCCCCTATAATATATACAAAAAGAAAGTCTATATAATAATCCGAAAAGTTCCCTATCTGTCAGTAAAGGACTTGTTAGAATCGATTCAGCCGCTTCGTAGAATCAATCGGACAAACTACAGACGCTTCCATTTCATTTACTATGTATTATTTATAAATTAATATGTAGGTATTAATTTACTAGTTTGAATCAAGTGTTAATCAACTTGAGTACAGTATCTAAATTAATTAGACCTAGTTTAATAATTGGCTATTTTACTTGTACATTTTTTTTTTCGAACTGACTACTCTGTTGGCTCGTTAAGGCCGCTACAGTTTCACCGGACTACACTTGTACATTATTAATTTCCTGTTCCTTATTGATGTAATAATATTTTGATCAAAAGAAATATCACTATTATTTTTAAAACTGAGGCATATTATATATATAGCATTACACTTATCTTGTAAGCCTAACGTTTCCGATTATACTCGGTCGCCTTACAACATAATCCAAGTTAATCAAGACATTTAATCTGGATTAAAATGATCGATCAACTTCAGTTATATGTTATGTTTCTTTACCCATTCCATTTTCTTTATGACATCAATAGCATAGGTATTATATCTTGTTTAATTAACATCTGTTATATTTTTGTGTATTCTAGTAATTAATATATATATAAGATTTTTAGTTTTTCTAAATGGAAGTTGAAATATGTTACATACATCATAAAAGATTATAATGTCAGTTTCAAATTATACAATAAGCTATTTATATTATAACAACTAAGTGGAGATAACTATAATAAAAAGATAAAGGGAATCTAATTCGCGTAATCTCTCCCGTCGGAAAGTCTTTTAGATAATAGAGTTGAAAAATGTTTTTATAACCTACTAAATTTTGTTCATGTTAGATGTTCAGATATTGAAAATAAAACAGAGCCGATATTACTCGCTGATAATGTAGTTTTAATTTAGGTGAATGAATTTTTTAAATCAATTAAATATTTTTGAGTTTTTTTCACATTACAAAGAAAACATTTAATAATTACCTAGTTTTTTTTTATATAGCTTGTATCATGCTTGAGATGAATTCTTTCAATTTCGAGTCTTACCGCTTAAAATGTAGACGACGCGATGGCAAGGGATTCGAATCGAATATTTTAGGGGACTATGTGTGGACAAATAGTGTGAAATTGTAAATACTAATCGTACTTCAACTAGATGTTCTTTACCACTCGGTTGATTTTTTAAGACCCATATCTCAAAATGGCGGATTATGTTTTTTTTTTATTTTACGACAAAGATTACAAATTTCACGGTTTACAAAGAAAAAGTTCTCTACAAATAAAAAAATACATTTTATATAAAAATTATAATTGTGCAATATATTGTACAATATATCGTTTGCTATTTTTCAAAGTTTTGTAATAAATCAGGTATTTTTTTAAACTTATACTGCCAACAGTCTGTTGACCTTTGCTTCATGAGGTCTACATTTGTTTGCTATGTAACTTAAACCTTTATGATTTTGGACAGTCCAGGGGTTAATAATTATTTACTTATTTGCTAGATATCGCCTATTATCTGTACACAAGTAGGGTAAGATAAATTAGTTCAGTACTTTTTTCTCGTGTTTCTCAATCGATTTTCTTTTGCTTAGTGGTGATGAGCTTTATTGTGTTATCAATAACAGAAATAGATTTTTTCATACTATCAATGCGTCTTTACGAGTCTCTATACATCACACTTCATTGACTTCTCTCTTGTTATGATCTGCAATATTTGTACATACAGATAATAATCACAATATGGTGGTAGAGCTTTTTCTATGTCCGCCTGGCTAGCTACCACCCTCAAGTTGAAAATCTGTCACCAATCACCTGTTAGTATGTCCCCGCAGCTGCACTTGAGAACCAATTCCCTCTAGCCTTAGCGTGACTACCATCTTTGACCACATCATTCTTTAACATCAGATGACATTGTGTTCAAACGCTAACCTATAAAATATAAAAAAAAACTATTTCTAACTAAGCATAATACCATTGACAGACTCGATAACTCCGAAATGACATGTTTGATTGACTTGAAATTCACCATAGTTACGCCTCTTATGACGTAGACGTTCACGGATTTTAAGAGATACCTATTCAAAATGCATTTTTTCTGCTACCATAATATATTCTGCCACACGCACCATTAGCTACTTACACTAATCAACTGTTGCTATGGTATCCATTAATATTATGCCCGTTTCCATGGTAACGTGATAAGTTTCTATCAGCAAAATGAATTGGAAAGTTTTTATTAAAAAAAATATTTGTTGTTAGTTTTGGTTACAATCTTTGATTTGTAATCTTATCTATACATATATAAAAATGTATGTAATATGCAAAATAACAACTTTTTACTGACTGTAAAGGAAAGTGAAACCCAATTTTTAAAATTTTTATAGGTATGTCTGTCTGGTTGTTCCGGGTAATCTCCAAACGGCTGGACCAATTTTGACAGGAATTTCACTGGCAGGTACCTGAAATTATAGCGGGTGTTATAAACTATTTTATTTTAGACTAGCTGTTCCCCGCGGCATCGTCCGCAGTGCTATGTCCAAAACTGTTAGACCGATTTTCACAAGATTTCCACTAACAGATAGCTGACCTTATAAGAAGTACTTTAAGATATTTTATTTAAACTAATTGTTACCTGTGACTTTGTCCATAAAGGGATCTCCAAAATGGAATTTGAATTATATTAACTTTTTGTAAATTTGGCAGCCTTTTTTTTTTTTTTTATTGCACTCGCTTTTTCATAACTTAGTAATCATAGCAACGTATAAAAATAATTTATCGAGTTTAATGAACACTATTTTCATTGTGAAATATTAAAAACTGCGTACAGATCGATATAGAGTTTTATATCTTGATTTATATTAATAAAACATTTTAGTACTTCAACTGTCTCTGTATTTTTAATTAGAAAAATAGTTACCAACTTATTGTATACAGTTTAACATTATAATTAAAAGTAATTTAGAAAATAGAAGAGGTCTTACTAATAAGATATTAGATCATAAGCCTTAAACCAATTACCTTAAGAGTTCCATAACACGGAACAGACTTGCGATTATATTCGGTATGGTTGCAAAAGCTTAATTATAATGACAGTCTGGGGATATTATACCTTATTGTAATAACATTTTTAAGACATACTGGTAGATATTGTGCAGGTTGCAATTTTCATTACATGCTTATATATTGTAAGTGAGCAGTGAGCACTCAGAAAGTTATATAGTGGGTTAAAGTTCCAAATATGTTACAGGATGGGAAATCCCATTCGGCACTGTTTACATATTTATTGTTCATGTTACATATTGCAGTAAGTGGCGTGCGTGTCGTACGTACAAATGTTTTTGAAAGAGCATTTCTGTAATTCTGTTCTTCTGATAATCTTACATTTCTTTAATATAATTTAAAAAACGCGTGCGGAGCCGCTGGCAACTGTTAGTATCCATATATTAACAAGTAAAGGAAGAAGTTTGTAATCCTTCTTGTGGTCAAATTTTGACTATTAATATATGTCTTAATGTATAGTTCTTCAGTGTTCATCATTTTGCGCACTTGAGAATCGGCCTCTTCTGGATTATTTAGCATTTAATCGTAGTCCACATCATGAATTACAATCAGATGTGATTGTAGTCAAATGATAAAATTTATAAAGTGTAAGAATAAAATAGACATATATAAACACGCGAAAAGACAAGCCATTTTTATTAGCACGTTAGCTTATTGGATTTTTTAATTGCATTGGACCTCAATTTTAGATCTAGAAAATTATATTTGGAGTATTAAGCGCGATGATATTATAACGAACATTAATTTTTCATTATATTTATTGATAAGATATCTTTGAACTTATCAATTAGATTTTAAGCAAATCCTTATTATAATGATTATTTTGCACGATAATGCTGTTATGCTTGTAAACAACTCGTAGTTTCTAGACTTGTTATGTGTAGTGTGGTATTATCCCTCATAAATAGGCATCGTGGTAGGCAATTTACATCTGATAGAGTATACAGGGCTTGGTCTACCGGTCACATCACTAGAATTTAAAAGATTTGTTTGCAAGACTGTATGTTTTAGCGGACATGTTTAAAAATGTATAGAAAACTAGCTGACCCAGCGAACTTCGTACCGCCTAAAAGTCGATTCTTTACTTTTTTTTAATGCTTATTCTGCTATTCCGGACGCCATATAATGTTAAATGTTACCATCGTATAAATATTGACATTAATATTTATACGATACTAATGCCACTCAATTGTTTTGCCTTTTCGGAACCTCTTCACTAACACTTAAACTTTATGGTATGGTATTAAAGTTAATTGACTTTTAAGTATTATTACGTATCGTTTATATGGGAGTATAGAAAAATGTTGTTTTTAGACTTTTCCAGACAACTTTTTAAATTTTTCTCTGCGTAAGAACCATCCTCGTACTTCAAGGAATATTCTAAAAAAAGAATTAGCGAAATCGGTTCAGCTGTTCTAGAGATTTGCGCTTAGCAACAAATTCAGCGATTCAGTTTTAAATTATAGACAATATTTTGCCTTTATAGTACGACCATGCAATTAAATAAAATACCAACTGAACAACTGAATGTCAGTGTGTTAACTCTGTCAATACTTTTGCAAATCTCCTTACTGTCGTCTACACTTAGTCCCTTTTTGATATGGAGATTTTTAAATCTAATTTTTCAGTTTTCCCTTACGATTTTTCAAACATTCACACAAACCTTCTCCTGTTCTCTGATTCGTCTAATTCTCGAACACAACAAAAAAGAATTAGCCAAAGAGCAGTCGTTCTAAAGTGATGCGTTTATATACAATTGTCAGTTGACATTTATTTATGTAGTTGAAAAATGGAATGGTATCATATAATAATTATAATCGTGGAGAATATAATATTTGCAGAGAGTGTAAAAAATGTTTATACATTCATATCATATTCTTGCAGTATGATAAGCCAAATCTAGCGATACTATCTACTCGAGTCGACTAATATATTCGATATAATATCATTATAATATTGATTAATTTATAGATTGTTCTTCACCTAATTAGTAGAATTATTTTTAATTTCATATCAAAATTATTTTTGTTAAAATGAGACATATTATATATTTCACCGCTAAAGTGCAGAATCAGTCATTTCACAGATTATCCAAGCCATGTACAGAGTAACTAGAATAATCCATAAGATGTAGATGGTTGTTTTATGCCTAATTTTGATGATTTCGATTTAGATTTCGTTTTTGGCATTGTAATATTTACGGTTCATCAACTTTATAGAAACTACGTAAGAATTTTTACAGATACAATTTTGTTTTTTGTTGCATTTAATTTTAAATCTATGATATTACTGTATCTTCAACGATATCCATTGAAATAATCTGTTCTAAATGATAATTTTGATCTACTTTAAGTTCTCTACGTAATTAAAGTATTTTATTGAATAAGGATTAATAATATACTAGGCAAAATAGTAAATACAACAATTACAAATGACTGCAATAATGTATGAATTGTAACGGATGACATTTGACAAATGACGTCAAATCAAAAGGCTGATCATGCGCTCTACTGATTTTAACAGATTCGACACATTCTCAATAATTTGGTTCGGGTTTCACTGAAAACTTAAAACGTAACGTCAACTTGGAAGAAAACGGAAGTCGTAATACTAACAGTAAAATATGTTACAGATGATATACGGAATATACTATACGAGTCCCAAGGAGGGTTGATGTCAGGCAGGCGGCCGATCGTAAAAATTAAGCCAAATCATACATCACAACATGAAAAACATGTTGTATCGACCCTTCTTAGGTGGGATAAGGGTAATAAAAAGAAGATTATACTAGGCAAAATAGACATGTAAAAGATAAAAATGATTACTAGGAGTTATAAATAGAGAGACTGCTTTCAGCTCTGTTGCCAGCAGATAATATAATAGAAATCCAAAAGACATTAAGTACTAAACAGTTTTATTCAAACTTAAAACCTATATTATTACAATTTAAAGCGATAAATAGTATATTTTATTTCATCTTCTTTAGATGTGAGGCAAGTTACGAACTAGGAAATGCCTTTTGTACAAAAATAAAAGGTTAGAATAATTATGCTATCACAGTTGATTGGGGTGTTTGAAATTTTTAGCTCTCCTTTGCGAGTTTTCTGTGGTGCTTGATTCTTCTGGTTTCGGTGTTGATATTGGTTTTGTGTTGCTAACTTTATTCGGAAGGCCCAGAAGGTTGCTTCAGAAAGCTGACACCCTCTTCGGCTGTTTGTATGACGCCAGCAAGGAAGCTCTCCGCATCGAAGCCGGTATTGCTTTCAGTGTTTGTTTCTTCTTCGTCCTCTGGATCAGGATCACTAAAACTTTATATAAATAATTATATTTAATACGAGTACATAATTGAAGTAATATTTAAACATAATTTTATTTGATTTTAAATAAGATGTTGATTTTCAAGTACAATTGAGAATATGTTGATAGGTATTTAGTGTCAGGTCAACTCTAGCTAAATTATAAGTCGTCGTCCAATTGAAAGGCTTAATCAAATTATTTTTGTGATATAATTTAATTGGTTGCGGTATGACAGCATCGTTACGAAGTCACTGTGTTTTGGTCAATGATATGCCTCTGTAGCATTTAGAATTTTATCGACCAGATCAACAAAAATTGTGTAGAATATAACGAAAGTTAAACGTCTCTAGAACCATTAGACTAGACTCAGTGATTTTTAACCGTTGTAAAGGTATATTTATTGGAACAGAATATGTTACCGATAATTCTGCAATAATATGTTGGTATATATTGGGAAATAATTTCAAAAAAGTTATTGCCATAAAAACTTACGGTTCTGGTTCCGCGGGAGGATCTTCCATTTCCATTCCTCCAGGAGTTGATTTGAAGCAACCAATTGGAAAGTCGAGTTGCCCTTCCCCAAGGAGTTTAGGTTCCAGTTCTAAACAGCCTCGAAGTCCGTCGGACGTCGGAGCTAGGTCGCTGAATTTGGCACACACTTGAGCGAACTTTCCGAATACTTCCAGACATATTGGTGTCGGATTTGTTCCTAAAGCAACAACATTTGTAAAGAAATTATAATCATACTTCTCCAGTTACCATTTTCAAGCGATGGTGACTCAGTGGTTTGCATATTCCGACATCGTTTTACCATGCAAATGAGCTGAAGCTTTCCGTGAAGGAAAAGACCATGATGAAGCCTTAGCCTGGTGGTAGGGCTTTTTCTAAGCCCACCTGGCTAACTACCACCCTGAGATTAAAAATATGTCGCCAAGTACCTATAGGTGTATTCCGGCAGCTTCACTTGAGAGCCAGTCCCTGGTCATTTAATATCAGATGATATTGTGGTCAAATGTTAAAACCTATAAAGTATTAAGATAAAAATAATATAAAATATAATAAACTAGCAGGCTCGACGGACATTGTCCTGCCCTTATAGTAAAAAATATATGCTTATGTACATGAAATGCTTAAGGTTAAGTATTTAGGTATGTATTTAATTTCATAAAGGTTAATAGTGTATCCGTCTAAATAGCCTTCCAATTACCTCATTCTATATGACCATTTTTAAAAGATTGATGGGTATAGTAAGCTATTCTAAAAATATAGGTATACGTCATCGTAAATATTTTTGTAGATCTATAAAAGAGGAATATGTCAGTATGCATTGCTTTGATATATCTTAAAGGGATTAGGCAGCGTTTTCGACGAAAGCTCCCATACGGCTTGACTTTTTCCGATTCTTTCAACAATTATCATTATATTTCAACCAATTTTCAACAAAAAAAAACTTTACAAATTATATATCTAAACCTTCCTCGTGAATTACTCTATCGATTGGTGAAGACCGCATTACTATCCGTTCAGTAGTTGTTGAGTTTAACGCCAACATCCAGACAAACAGACACTGACGCGGCGGACGACTTTGTTTTTATGTAGTGATATATAAAACATGTTTCATTTATTATAGTAATATTTTTATATTCAATTTTATATTTTTTGAATATCTATAATACTATTTATTTATTCTTCCTGTGGCAGATTCAAGATGTCTAAGTCCGAAGGAATACTTCGTCTACGTCACTCACGTAAGCCGTATTACGTCCGGGCTTCCCATAAAAGTGCTTCTAAAAATAAATATTTCCAGTTATTTCAATATTGAGACTACTTCAAAACAAAAGAATACAGGTTATCATATAATAATTGTATCCTTTTGGAATTTACATGTCGATTAATATCAAAATTTTGCAATACGTATTCGATTTTTTTTTTAAATAACAATATGCTTATAGAGTCTAAGCAATGTTAGATATAATCTAAATAAACTACAGTAAATAAGTGGCCGCGGCTCATAATTTGAACATGAAACATTCCGAGCTCTTACAGCATGGTAATTATTGACATTTATACTGACAGTATGATTGAAGCAACTTTCTTTAGAAATGTAGTTAGCCACCCTTATTGAGACTTTCTCTAGTAAATAGAAACGTACGTGTCTAGACTGACTAATAATATGCTTGTAATATACATGAGAAAGTAATGAACATAAATAGGTTTCCTTAGTTATAGATTAGGATGGTCTCACACACAGCATTTTACATACTCAAATACAATAATGCTTTTGTTCGTTGAAGAATAAAAAGCTAGTTAATTGAGAACCAGAAAATGATGTAATTATAATAAAATATAGTATGATGTGATGATTTCTAAATCAAATGTTTAGACTCATTGTAAGATTCTACTATAAAATTGTTATTGCGTGGTTTCGAGGTTCATCATAAAACTATTTCATACAGAGTTCTATAATTTCTTTAACATTTTACTGTTAACATAGTCTTCATAGCCAAGTGTTTAGAGACAAACACCCATATAGAAACATCATTAGCAAACACTATCTATTTCTATTTGTTAAAAAATCCTATAAGCATGTTAGGTCTAACTCATTTTATAGATATTGCAGATGCTTAGCGTGAGTGTTTTATTTATTTATTACGACTTCACAAAACTGAGACCAACAATGTATTCAGGAATGAACATGCACAATTTATTAGGTCATAATCCAATCTTACTGTGGGTGAATAAAATGTACACAATATAAAGAGAAGTATTACATAATTTCGCATTAAAACAAAAGAAAGAAAAAAACAGTCTCTTGTAAAGACGCACGATAGAAGTGAAACCTTTGTATTACTAGGAACTATTTCAATAAAAAAAATACCACGAAAAGCCAACGTCACGCGGTGTTCCTCACCGGTCACCTATCCAAGCACGGTCAGCGCTCAACGTCGGTTAACGTCGGTGATCGGATGAGAATCTGTTTCCAATACTCTACCCAAAACAGTGGTTACCCCCACCACTTTTGGTTACACAAAAAAGTTTGACGATCAGAATTTCAAAGCCCTCCCATAAGAAGTTTCACTTCAAAAACTGAAATATATAAATACTACTTTGACTCACTTGAAAGAAAAGAATTGCGAATGAATAAAAAGTAACTTTGCAGTAAATGATTCAATCTTCGCTATGTTCGGTGCTGCTAAGCGGCAACTTGAAGGTTGTTTCTAATGAAAAAACACCCTGTACGTGGGGTGAAGAAGGATAAACTTTAAGGGAAGTTTGGTGTTTCGATAATTCCGTGTAAATTTATGTGTCGCGTCTCTACAAATCTAGAACATTTACAGATGTGTCACGAAGAATATAGGAAGACGTAAAATGAATTCAAATATTTAATTATGAGTCGCGACTTTCTATTGTTAAAGTATGAATATATATATTCTTTGTGATATTATAACTTGTTACACTGTATAATTGTATAAAAGAGTTTTGTTATTTGAAACACCATGAAAATAAGGAATATCTCTAACAAAACTTACCGTTGATCTTTGAGTTATGTATGAGACTCTTCCCGTATGAAACTTTTACTGAAAATCCTTCTTCCGGGGACAAATATTTCATGTGGACGCAACCTGTAATTAAAAATTGTATTTATCGAATTAATTGTATTTCATATATATTTATATAAATTGTATATTGCGTTTAAAATTTTTTACATTAATCTATATATATATATATATATATATATATATATATATATATATATATATAACGATAGATGGTTTGCCGTTGTGCGCACATCAAGTAAAAATTACTGGTAAGATTTGGGTCAAATCTTTTTCCCCGTAGACACTTGGTTCTTATTTTTTTTTAAATATCACGGTATCGTAATTTAATATAATGTTATAGAAGTTTTAAAACACTGCGACTTTTATAAGCACTAGGCGTTCAGCGATGTATGCAGTGGGGCAAATAGTGTTGTGCACATGCGAAGGAGAGGGAAAGTAAACGGATATCATTGTTGACAAAGAAATTTGGAAACCAAGTATATTTTTGCTTTCAATTCATTTTTGTACTAATTCCTCTGCCTATTGAATAAAATACACAATGCAGACGAAATCACCGGTGTAAGATAGATTCAAATAAATTTTGGAAGATTTAAAAACTCCCTTAACTCACATTTATGAAAATCCTATTTTTGAAGACATAGAAAGATTAGATTAGAGCATTCTCGGTGGTAGAAAACAAATTGAACAACTAAAACGTACTTTATTTGTGTACTTAAAAAAAAACTAACCTGGTCCACCAAGATCGACGAATGTGATATTGAAATCAACGCAGCAAACACAAGCAGGTCCTTTACACATGCAGTTACGATTCGGTTGATCGTCACGTAGTTCTGGTACTTGAATCAAAGATTTTCCATCCTCCCAGTCGAAATAATCTGGAAAAAAAACGCATATAGTTTTGTATTCTGTTTAGATATTAAAATTTGTATTTTATAAATGCGTATTAATTTTGTTAAATATTTTTGCGACCTATAAATTTAAAAAAAAATTGAACTATCTGTTTTTTGTCCGAACTAACTTCCGAAATCATTGCATCGATTTCGACGATGTATTTACTGGTATAGAGGATTTTCAGAATATTGTCAAGGATGTTATTGCGCTTTTCCATTAGAACTAAGTAGCAATGTTAAAACAAAATCATTTAAAAATATAAAAGAATACCTAAAAATTTATCCACATAAAACGCGAACTTTCCACGAAACAGCAAAAACACTAGGAAGAAGTCTCAGGGACCAGCTGTTTTATATTTTAATACGACGAAAAACTATGTAAATTCACCATTTGTGTTTTATTTTTTTGTCAGGGCCTAATTGACTCGTTTGCTAGCGTCATATTTTATAGTTTGTTAATTTATACCATAAACAATGTGTAGTAATAGATGTAGTTCAATAATCATAGACAAAGCACGGCGAATTCAAACAAAGAACGAAATTCAGTAAGTTTTATTACGTCCCGAAGAACATTGCAATGCGCGCGCACACCGTCATGAATAACCGACACCCTGAAGTTAGCTATAGTCAACATTTTATTCAAAAAATATGTATGTATTAAACACCTTTTTTCTATTGTTAGTGTCGTTTTTTCTACAAACGTAGAATAAGGCGAAAGATAACATGTTTGAAAAGATTTTTATCTTGTTACGCCAAAGAAGTATAACTTCTAACGCGTGTACATAAGTACACACTACTTTTTTTGTTTTTCCTTTAATATTGAAGTTCGAAAAATTAATAAATCATGGTCGAATTTTGACCATTAGACGATCACTGTTTTCATTAAATCGTTGGATCAAATTCTGTTTATTTATATTTTTTACTATGTAAAATAAAACGTGACAAGGCAATTAATTCCTCATGTCGTTTTATTGACGTACCATCTCGAGTCATAGGTCCATTGCCCTTGTTTTTTTTTCTTTAAAACATTGTTTAGGCTTCGTGCAAAGTTTCTACTTTCACTACCAACAGACAAGTGTTGTTTTGTTCTATTCATGGTTCAATGTACCGCTATGAATATTGTATCTATTGTTCGTGATTATGTAAGAGAAATTTCGTTTGTGGATTGTGAAATAATCATAAGTATAATTTGTTATTCGATTTGATGTATGACGCAATTGAAAGTCATCATGAAATAAGTATTCATTTATTTCGTATTTTAATAGTTTATAATGTTAAGTACAAAAGATATTTATATGAAAAAAAAATTTTTTTCGTACTGACTACATTTTTACCTTGTTACGGCCGCTACAGTTTCACCGGACTACAATGCATTTTTTTTTAAATAATATAGTTTATTTACCATTACCATAGTTTATGCCAAGTATAGTGAATGGGCCACAGAAATATATGTAATCGGTACTTAGGGCTTATATAGAGCCTAATAGGATATTAAGATCCTGGAAGTTTCAAAACTCTAATATAATCAGTTTTTGAAAGAAAGCAAAATGCTTAAATAACTATATAGAAAAATCAGATCATTTGGTTCAGTCAATCTTGAGATTTTTTTTTCTGTTTGCTTTTGTTTTTTGAGGATGTTATAACATCCAATAAGTTTGAAGGAACATGTTTAGTTCACTCCGTATATAATTACAAGTCTAAAAAATCTGAAATAGCTGTTAATTGTACAGGATAATCTCCGAAACTTATAAAATAAATTGTAAAATAAAATAAAAATAAAAACTTCTCAATCGATTCTAACGAGATATAATTCGAGTTTTACAGCCAAATAAATTACTTCTTAGAGTAATATTTTTATGCTTTTTCATAAGAACTTCGTAAAATTATAAAAATAAAATAAAAAGAAAATCGTTAAAAAGACCGTAGTAGTCAAGTAACTACTTCAAAATTATAATTGTTAAAAAATATTAGACAAGCTTCATTTACATTCAAGTAAATGCAAGTAAAACATTTAGTTCTATGAAACAGCAATTGAAAAAAAAATGTATATTATAAATGTACTAGATAAAAAAAGCTTTTTCCCTTACATTTTCCATTACTTCTCTTATAGCTATTGTATATGTACAGAAATTAAAAAATGTAATGTTACTATTTAATTTTCATTGAATTTTAAAATATTCCCATAAGTACTGTCGGAAATTAGACGTTAGCATTCTTTCAACAAAATGTAAGTAGCATATCGATTTATTCAAACTGGAATCGCTAATAAATTGTAATGTTTAGCGATGCATTATACATATGTAATGAATGAATCATAATTTGTATATACAGTCACGATATTTATACGTTCAACTTTCTATAAACATCGTACTAAGTTCATGTCACTTAATGTAAAATACATACCTAAAATGCTCGCTGCGTGGGCACCACCCGCAACCACGATGAACAGAAGCGAAAGCGTTACTTTGACCGACATGCTGTATCGGCTGTCGGTTGTATTTAAGAAGGAAAAGAAAAAAAAGTTAAAATTATGAATAATAAATTCACTCGCTATATATTATCGAGGACCGGTCGAGCCTCTCGTGCGACGGA
The DNA here is from genome assembly GCA_035772565.1 of Antheraea assamensis. Lineage (NCBI taxonomy): Eukaryota > Metazoa > Arthropoda > Insecta > Lepidoptera > Saturniidae > Antheraea > Antheraea assamensis. The sequence goes on from JAQQSE010000145.1 coordinate 324,942, forward strand.
TGTTTGAAAGAGGCGAGCGTCGTCGCTGCCGAGCCAATACTACTCCTTTCCTGAGATCTCGTTCCAGCCGTTTCACCTCGCTTACAATAGAAGGTGAAATTTAAATAAAACATAACACCACAATATTATAACGACATGCACCGGTGAGATGCGCCGTGAAAGCGGGATAACGTGGGTTTACTTTAATGACGGAACCTATATACGAATGTTTGTTTTTCATTTACTGGGTCCAAATTGCATGTTATAGAATTTTGTGCATCGGTTTTATATGTGTAGGTACCTACAGGAGGTGGAGTAGACTTGTTGGTTGGCTTTCTCCGAGGTTATTTGTTGAAATAAATTCTTAGGTAAGCAGCGTGTGTATCGTTTGGTAATAAAGACTTTCTGTAATTATTTATTTAGGAGATTTAACAAAATACTAGGGAAATCGGGTTATTAATTTTATTATTTAGGTGACACCTTAGTTTTTTTTTCCATATTATAAAACAAGCTTATAAAATCGTTTCATTGTCAAGTGCAATTGCTACAATACTAATCAATATCAAATGTTAATAAATTGACCAATATATTGTTTTCTCACAATACTTTTGAAGTTATACTTCTTTTGGCGCGTTAGAGAAATATGATGAGAGTAATTTTTTACGATGCCCGCACACCGTCACGAATAACCGACACCCTGAAGTTAGCTATAATCAACATTTATTCAAAAAAGTATGTATGTATTAAATCCTTTTTTTCTATTGTTAGTTTGGTTTTTTCTACAAACGCAGAAAGAGGCGAAAGATACAATTTTTGAAAAGATTTTTACCCTGTTACGCCAAAGAAGTATAACTTCTAATGCGTGTACATAAGTACATACACATTTTTTTTACTACTGATTTAGAAAATACTATATTTAGAATCTAATTCTTTTAATTAACATATTTGTCTTGTTGTAATGTATGATTTGGCTTAATTTTTACGATCGACCGTCTGCCTGACATCAACTCTCCTTGGGATTATATTTTGTAGTACCACTATAACTTCAACTTCCTAACTTCGGATATATGCCAAATGCACGGCTCCTTGTACTAAAAATGAAATTAAATCAATTTTTACTGGGGCCCCATCCAATACATTTGTCACGTGCCTCAGATGGTACAGTTACGCCACTGCCACAAATGTTACAGTTTCAGCATCAGAAATCGTAGTTCAATATAAATTCTGATATTTCTTTTTTCTTTACAGGATTAGGTTTTGGCTATATTGTCATTTAATGTTGAATAACTAAGTGGTCTAAGTTGGTTAATACGCTAAACTTAAACGGTCATTGGCTCTCAAGTGCAGCTGCGGGAATACACCCATAGTTGATTTACTACAAATAGGTGTTTCTACTTGAACGTGGTGATGGTAGCCAGGTGAACTAAGAAACAATCGTATATCACTATGTAAAAAATCCCTACCCACCATGCAAAACTTATTGGATAGGTAATTAAAAACTGTTGGATAATTCATATATTTTTAATGCGTTTATGTTACGAAAGCAATACGGATACAGACACGCGACGATGTTGTTCGACTGTTGCGTGCAATTAGCATCGCGACTGCTTAACTGTTAGTTATTCTAATTATACCTTATATAAGTAATATCCAAGAGAGATTATAAAAATATAATTATATTTTTGTTATTTCGTGCTCTGATAAGTAACTAAGTACTCTCATTACTAAGTTTCAATTAAATCTAGTTCAGCAAATTTCTTCCTTACACTACAAATACAGTGAGAAATTAAGATCTGATAATAATACGTCCTAACTAATATTATGAATACAAAAGCTAGTTTGTTTGTATGTTACTTTGCTACGCTTTGGATTTAGGTTACACTTTATCCAGACAATATATATATATAATGCTGTTCCCGAGGGACAGATGAAATCTACAAAACACGAGCAAAGACGCGAGCAGAAGCTAGTAAATAAATAAGCAAAATAGACGCAATTTATATACAAAAGTGAGAATAAGCCTGTATACTCATATTCAACCTGGAGTGTCTACTTAATTTGTTTTTAAAGTCGGAAAGGAAAACATCATAACCGTATCATGGTGGTAGAGATTTTTCTAAGCTCTCTCAAGTTGATAATCTGTCGCCGAGCACCTAGACGTATTTTACGGTAATTGCAGTTGAGAACTAGTCTACGCTTAGCATCTTTATCATCTCAGGCGATAAGGTAATTTAAAATTTGTTAAGTCTGTGGTTACGTTAAAACCTACATAGCAAAAAACACCATTCATACAACACAGACCATCCTGAAAATGTGTGGCTCTGAGTCTTTAATATCAATAAAAATATATATAAGATGTGAATATAACAAGATGAGGCGCATGCAACAGATAATTAGAATATTAATAGTTCATCCAAAAATGTTTGTGTTCTAAAAATTTCATAGTTTTTGTTTTTCGAACTGACTACACTGTTGACCTGTCAAGGCCTCTACAGTTTCACCGGACTACACATAAACTGTTGTATGAGTTTATTCATAGAAACCTAACTACTCTCTATGCCTTCTACAGTTATGTATAATATGCACCACTTATTTTTCTGTTACCTAGCTGCTAGTCTGTTGGTTAGCTGATACACTCAACTTCGTCTGCGTCGTTTACTTTCTTAACAATGTATTTTATGTACAAATGTAAGACATAAGCACCACACCGATTGCCCCACTTCTCTGTAGTATGAAAACGCACATCGTTGAAAGGGTAGTGCTTATAAATACCATAATTACTTAAAATGTTTGTTATCGTATGGCAAATGAAGATATGTCGTATGAAAAAGTGTCTAGAAAAGGAAAACTAATAAAAATAATATCTGAAATCTATCTAGTAATAATTAAGTGATGCGCGCACAACGACATACCCCTCTATAATTTTATTTATATAGATCCTTAGTTCTCAACGTGGTCCAGGGGTCCACGGGCGATACGAGACGGATCTACGTTGGCGTGTCAAAAAAAATGGGGATTTGCAATTCGTAAGCGGGTACAAAGCAAAATGGGTATTTATGAGAAGCAATTGGGGTCCAACGACAATTCTTTTTTTTAATATTATAGGGGGCAAACTAACAGGTGGGTCACCTGATGGTAAGTGATCACCGTCGTCCATAGACACTAGCAACACCAGGGGAGTCGCAAGTGCGTTGCCGGCCTTTTAAATATGTGGGCCTCCGGCGCTCTCACTGGCCGAACGAAAAACGCAACAGTGCAACCACTGTTACTTCGCGTTGGTTTTCTGTGAGAGGGTGGTACTACCCCGGGCGAGCCGACGCATTTATGCTGAAACCAGTAATAGCTTCAGCGTAGCTCTACCACCTACAACTGTATATGAATGGATCTCATTTAAGCGGGTCATGAGGTTAATTTTGACTTTCTATGAATGGAGCAATTATATATACACATACTATATACTTAAATTATACTTCCTTCTAATATAAAGACATATATTTCTAGATCAATGAAAAAAAAACATATATTTTAAGATGAGACCATTACAAACAAATAATCTCAGATAAGCAGGAGACTTACTTCACGTCTTCAGATAGCGAAAAACATGGGAAGTGGTCTACGCGACAATAATGTTTGAGGACCTCTAATACAGATAGACTCATTGTCGCAGTTATTAAAAAACCCGTCTCTGTGCTTATATAAAATTTCTATGAATTTTGCTTATTTGTCATCACCAGTACCAGATATTATTTATGATTGTATTGCGACCACCTTAATGCAAGAGTAACATTCGATGTAGTTAACCTTATAGTATGCTTAGTTGTGCGTAATTCGTCCAGTGATCAAACGGGGTGGTAAAGTGTATAGGACTGAATTTCTCCTACAATGCATATGATGATAAATACGTTGTTACAGTAACTCTCTTTTAGATTTGGAATCTTCTAGTGAATATTGAGCTGCTGAGGGCTTGCAATATGACATTGAACCAACGACTGGCGATAGATTGTAGATATATCGATGGTCGCGGTTATTTTTGGATTACATTGTGTTTACCATTGTGTAAAGTACTGACACTTTGACGTACTACAATGTAATGTTGTGCTTCAGATATAAATAAAAATGGTAGTGATCTGCCGTATTGTACGCATTATGGAAAAAAGTTTTGGATCATTTTTTTTTTATTTTACTACGTAGACACTTTGTCCTTATCTAAAGAAAAGGTTATCACAAGAGATACTTAAAATATAAAGTTTTCAGAAACTATGACTTTTGTAAACACTACGCGCTCAGCGGTGTCTGTATTCTTGACGTGGAGAATTGGGGCAAGCGGTGCGGGGCTTATGTTTTTCTTCTGTACATTAAATAAATTTTCAACATAATCATTAGGCAGACAAAGTCGCAGGTATCAGGTAGTGAATAATAATCCTGATTCGAACTATCATATACGATAGTGACTATTATAGAAAGCTGTCTCGTTTGTCTACGCGTTTGGTGCGACACGGAAACCGCCTGATCACGGCCAAGTACACGTCGTGCTAGTGGCCTAAATACAGGTCGTTGTACCTCGATCACCACAGGCCATATTACGTGAGTGGATCACCCGCTAAATGGATCTATTTAAATCTATTTAACACCATTGTCTAGGATTTGAATAGTTATGCAAGTAATCGAAGCTTTAGAAAGAGTAATAAATATTCTTTGATAAATTGACGCTGGTGTGTCATATATTTTTTAAATAATTACATATACCCGGCCACAGGTTACTGTTGTTCAATTTGTTTTTGCCAAAAAGAAAATAGAAAGTTTCGAAGGAAATATCATGTCGAAATTTCAAAGAAATCGGTGAGGAACATTTGTTGATTTAAGTTATTGAACAAACAAACATTTGAATTCTTATTTATATATACTATCAACCGACCATAACTTAATACGTGTTAATTATAATAAAAAAATGATAAGATTAAAATATAGGTTATGTTACTCAGGGATGTTCTAGTTTTCTAAAAAAGAAAGAATTTTAACAAATTAATCATCGGTAGTTCCTGAGTTTATCTCATATAGGTACAAATGTTACGTTGTAGACTCCGTACGTCTTCCAACTAGTTGTGTATTCGAAAAGCCCGCTTTTGACACGTTCATTTACCTATACATCTATTAAACGTCTTCCTAAAATCATTCTTGTCGTTAGCTGTGACTAGCATAGTCTATGTGTGTAATTGGTTACGATAATTATAAATCAAATTTGTCATTATAGTTTAATTTTTAAATAACAATAAAATATTAAGTAAAGCATTAAACTGTAATGAAAAGTTTGGTTGGAAAACAAATAAATCTTACCTCATCATATTTTACTTGAGGCTTTTCTCGCGTTTGTATAAATTTGAATTATCCCTTATGAACAGTACAATAGCAAGAGTGTACCACAAGAAAGGTGCTCTATGTCCTTTTCTATACCCCTGACAATGTGTATGCTAAATTTCATGATAATCGATCTAATAGCAAAGGGTAGAAAGTGTAACAAACAAACAACTCACATTGACATGTATAATTATAGTTAGGTATAGTTAGAGGATTAGGATTATGTAGTTAGAGAGACATTTTTAAATATCTATATGATTACTAGATTAGTATAGCTTGGACTATGATAACCAATACGTTGATTCACATTCAACATAACACTAAAAATTACTGCCAGAAAATCAAACTAAATAACGGATACTTAAACGATGATAACAATATTCAGTATAGAAAATCTTATAAAAATATTCAAAGTTATCATTTTCATATGAACTACTAAAGAATTATGAAATATTCAATTCCAATAATATCCGGTAACAATAATCAAGCGAGGTGTTAAAACGAACGAATGTGTAAAACAAATAATAACAGAAAATATGTACAGAAAACTCTGTTCAACCACTTTCACTTAGTGAAAGTGACCATGTCATACGTAGCCGGCTCGAGATGATTGGGAATTAAGGAGTTGCAGTGGATTCATTTTGAACTGGCCTCGTAAGTGTTTTATAGATCAATTGATTCATTAATGGACATAATAATTATACAGACGTTGTTTTTACAATATTTATTGTATTGTCAAGATAATATTTTGTAATAAATATTAACTATGTATCTTGGAATTTAGTATATATGTGTAGTCCAATGAAACTGTAGCGGCCTTAACAAGAAAACAGTGTAGTCAGTTCGAAAAAAAAAAGAAGTATATATGTTTAAATATAAATGGGTAAATTATTATGCTGCATTTAAAAACAACAATAGACAGACAGGACCGTTATAATACTGACCTTATACACTGTATAGTTGTCGATAACTACGTTTTAAGTAATAAACTTAGGCCAATTTTCTTTAAGGAAAGTGTATATGAGATCAATGCACTTTAAAAATATTCTAGAATCTTCGTCGCAATATAAAGTAATTCCACGATAGTTTATGTTATGTTTAATAGAAAAGGAATTCTTGTAAGAATGTTTTACTACTTAAAGGGCAATTGTATATATTTCAAACATAGAATTGTAGGAATGCTATTTAAATATATATATTTATAAAAATTATTTACTTTGTTGATTATAGTTTGAGTAAACAACTTAATTTAAACGACTACTTTAAAGATGTAAGCGATATTACTTATGCCTGAAATGGTTGTAACTAATTGTTAGTACATCCTGACTTTTACTCATGTACAGGCAATGGAGTACACGTATGACACTAATGCCGGTTTGAGTTCCTGACACTGAATCCCACATAAGCGGCCAACTGATGCTTTCATCCGTCCTTCACCGTTTCCTGACGAATGAAAGGGAGGTGGATAGGCGGTTTTCCTTTCTCGTCGTCGGCTATACGTCACTGCACATTTCTCCAGGCGCGAGTTGAAGCGGTAATATCAAATCAGTGTTGATGTTACACTGGTGTCGTCTGCATTTTTAGAATCAGTGTTAATTCTGATCATTATATTGATCGTGTTATTGATAATTTCGGGTCAATTTTTAGTGTTGTAGTCGATTCGTTTTTGCTAAGAATTGAACGAAAAGGTAAGGAGCAATATTATTGTATTTAATTTATAATAATAAATCATTTATATATTATCCAAAACATAATTTGTTATTGAAAGAATTAAAAGTCATTCATTAATGAACAGAAGGGTGGCAACGAGTATCTATTTTGTAAAGAAAATGTAGGCAAAATTTAAAATCATAAAAAAAATCAAATATGTATATCTCTAGACAATCATGTTTTTCTACTTAATTTTTTTTATTAACTATGATTCACCTAATTTTCTATCAATTATCAGAGATTTTATAATAAATATGAACAATGTTCTTTTTCCAGGTGGGGAGTGAGGCTTCAAGATGAAGCTCTCCCTGGTTTTCGAGCTACTATTAATATTTGTTCTCTTGGCGTTTGCTGCCTCAAAGAGTGTCAGTAAGTATGATTTTACTTGATTTATTTGTTAGGTATATATATTTAAATTGATTAATTAACAAAATGATTTACTTCTAAAGTCATCATTTACTATATATGTAAATTCTTAAATTAATAAAATAAATTATTTTCTTTGTTTTAATTGTCTTTTTCCTTTTGTACTTAAGTATATTTATATCTTTACTTTAAATAATCTACATAAAAGTAAATTAAAAAAAAAAAACATTTTTATAATAACCATATCGAGACGATATAAACAAATTTCTTCACAGTTATTGGGTTATAAGAAACAGTAAGAATTATAGATGTAATAGAAAATGTATATCGATGAATTTTTTATAAGAATCGGAGAAAGTCAGACGTAAGACTGTTATTCCGTTTTTACGATGACTTAAAAAACGAGTAGCGTGTTGATTTATAATTCAACTCTTGTTTTTTTTTTTCCTGAACATGTAATGTTTAAGTAAACGATTTTGTTGTGTTCGTTTAAATTCTAAACATAATTTTTTACACCATCGTAACATTATAGCGTTACTGTAATGATAGTTTATAAATAATAATGTTTGACGTTTTAGAAAAATATACTAACAAGAAAGGCATACAACAGAGAAATGACGATGACAAGCCCGAAGAAGGCGGCATCAACAAATACTGCAAATGTTCTGAACTTTACTGCAACTGCTGTAGAGATTTCGCTCTACCTGTCGTGAATCTAAGTGGGCCAGGTACTTATTCATTTCGCTTGTATAATTTAATAACTATAGACATATGTATGATAATATACATCGTTTGTTGCGCAGTTTTTCTAAAATAAGACGATGTTTTCAGGATGTGCTTCCTTGATGTATCTTAATGATGACAAGATGTCTGTTTCGTTAAGATTCGGAAAGAAGGTTATAACCAATCGGACTTTGTCTGGTAAGTATTTTTTTTACACTACACTGGGTGAAGGATGTAGCACGTTGGCTCAGTAAAAACTCATTTACTCTTCTTTTGAAGACCGTAATATTATAAGTTTTGGGGAAAATATAGGTAAGCGTTTCATTCCTTTGTGGTTCGCATGATGAATAAAGGTGGAAAGCGCTTCGTGCGGATAAATGGTAAATCGACTACGAATGAATGTAGCCCTGTGCGGCGTTTGATAGTCCTGATATGAAATATGTTTAAGTATAGCGCGTTAGGTACATACAACAAGTAACTAAAATCAATATATGTATATACTCGTGTATATTTTTCAAATATCTATTTTAAACTTTAAATCTTATTCTGTCAATAGGTCGCAAACCGAGTCCCGTTTGTATGCCACTGCCCGGTGGTGTATCGAAGTTCTGTGGCCGGGTTTATAATATTGCAAGAGCTGGTGAGGAGTTTAGAGCGTGCCTTGGGTTAGAACTTCAAGCGAAAAGGACAGTCGAAGCGGCTGTGAGAGTATCGTGCTTCAAGTTTGGACCTAGAGGTGTAACGTCTGAACCAGCTGATCCACTACCACTTGTCCCTCAAGATGAAAAAGATGACGATGACGACGACGATGATGATGACGACGAAGATGATTTTGGTCTCGGTGCTGATGATGATGATGATGACGAAGACGATGACGAAGATGACGAAGATGATGGTAATCATTAAATATTTTAGTTTGTCGACATACACGCAGTGTGTATCTTATTATGTCTGTAAAAATAATAAATTATCTGCTACATATTTTTGTTAATGTTTTTAGGAGACCTTGATGCCGTCAATGACGTAGATAGTGCGGATTACACAGGATTTAGTCTTTTAGGTGAAGATATATTAGGAGACCTGTTTGGTTCATCAGGCGGTAAAAAGTCAAATAAAAATAAGAAAAAGCAAGCACCTCATGTACCAGTTTCAAGTTCTACAACTACTAGACGACCAAGGCCGACTCGTCGGCCAGCTAGAAGGCCTATTACTAGAACAACGACTCAAAGGCCAACCAGATCTACTACTGTTAGAATTCGTCCTGTAAACCGACGACCGACTCGCCGACCAATTAAACAACCAGAAGACAGCGCTTGGCCTCACAGTAAACCAGTCACCGAGAACATTCCAATAACTTTCTCCACATCTACAATTTCAACAATAGCAAAGGTGCCCGATACTCAATCCATTCAAAGTTTAGATAATATACAGGTTTTAGCAACATCACACGATCATAGTATAGCAGCAGTTGTTGATGAGAACCCAGAGCCTAATTTACCTGTAACAGTAGCTACAATCAACGATGTCAGTGATTTTGAGGATCCTGGATTGGAAATGTCCTTAGCACATATCACCGGTCAACTATCATCTATGCAAGTCACCCCCTTATTACCTAATACTCCAGAAGATCAAAACATGGAAGAAAAAGAGGAGATAAAATATGAGAAGGTGGAAACGATCACTACTAAAGTTCCGTCAACTGTTGCTTATAGCGTTACTTCTGAAGAGGGCATAAACGATGATATGATACAAGTTGTACAAAATCTAGATTCTGAGGAAAGTACACCTGAACATGATACTATGGCTACGGAGGAAAGTCGAGCCCACTGGTTGAATTCCGATTCAGAATTCGAAAGTTTTAAGTTGCCTAAGAGGAAAAATAGAAATCAAATGTTTGGTCTTGATGATTTAGATGTTCTTGACTTGACCGAAATCGGTGAGAGTATTGGTGATCAATTTGGTATATTCGGTGGTAAGAGAAGGCAAAATAAGCAAAATAAAGAAGTAAAATTACGTGAAGAAAAGGGCCGTGATAATGATGAATATGATGACATTCTTGATACTTTGGCCGATACTTTAATTATAAGAAGATCCGGCTTGGATAACAAGAATAGGAAGGATAGAAGAAGGCAAAATAAAATGATGCGCGAGGAATGACCTTAAGCATTATATCGAAGACTCTAATTCTAGTTCTAAATATAAATTATTTATTTTTATAATTTCTCTGAAGTGTGTAAATATCTTAATATTTAAGATTTCTTTGTAATTATTTATTTTGCATGAATGAAGTAGTAAATGATTCTGTGGCATATATATATGTGTGTTATATTTATTTGGAAACATTATAACTATTTTAATTCGAACATAAAACAAATTAACCGCTGTTAACAATACTGATTAGACTACGTAAATGCAATACGACTTGCCACGCTTTTTACATATTAGCTCTGAAGACTGAAGTTCAGTTAATTAAGAAAGTTTAAAGCTTACTTAACTCCAATATACGTTCATAAGGGTATACAATTCTAAAGTCGTAAATACGCTAGCGAATGAAAATAAGCAAATTTGTATTGCAATTAGAATTTATATTATTCTCATAATCATAATAATTGCTATTAATTTTGATATTCCAACAGGGTGGCATGTTATTATGTCTTTTTATATAGCAAAAGCTATAATGTGATTAAACGTAATGAGAGAACAATTTTTGATAGTTTTATACAAGTACAGTATTTAGTGTAGTAGTTATACAGTTATAATCATTTATTCATTTACAATGCACGATGCATTGTAATAGGTTTGATTGAATTATTAACAAAAACTGTAACTAATGCGTTATGCAAATAAATAAACATATCAAAAAGTTTTTCGTACGATAAATTAGTAAGTGAGAACACTAAAATTTTCACCGTTATTTATCTTGCTCGTTTTGTTTATTTAAAAAAAAAATTAGTGCAAAAGTATAGTAACGTTTCGCAAGTAATTATTCAATTACTATATTAATAATTGTTTAAATCCCAAGGAGGGTTTATGTCACGCAGGCGGCCGATCGTAAAAATTAAGCCAAATCATACATGACAACATGATATTTGATTTGATGAATTTGTTTGATTCAAGGCGGAAATCCATAGTTAAAAATTAGGGCAACATTTTTTTTTTATTTATTTTATCTTATATTTAGGAGCTTTTATTCTATTGAATATATCGGCCCCCCATTGTTCCCCATTCTTTCGAGCTTCAACAGGAGTAAGACTTCGCACTTCTGCTTAGAATTGTTTGGTCGCTGTCACGTTTTACTGTCACAGAAAACTGTTGTGAAACAACTAAAAATAATTAAAAGGCGTCGTTGGTCGGCAGTTAAACTCGATGTTAGCAGCTGGTTAAACCTGTCGTCGATTAACACTGTAAAATCTATGGGAAAAATATAAAAAAAATATTGTATGTAAAATGATAAAAAAAAGAAATAACTAATATAAAAAATAAGTATTTAATTAATTTAAATTATATTGCGGATTAACGTGTTACAACTACAATCGATTACACGTGTTTTGCTATTTTAAGGAGCATCTTCAAACGGATTTTGACTTTTTTTTTTCAAACTGACTTTACGTTATTGGCTTGAGGTGTCTTCACAGCTTCATTGGACTAATAGGGCGAGCGCTTAAGGCGCTCGGCCGCTTGGCAACAAGCACAAGGGTGCCAAATTGGCCGGACCTAGGCTTGGGTCGTGGTCTTGGACGCAACAACGCGAATCTATCAAAGCTGAGTTAATCCTACATATACAACAAGCAACAAGGACACATGGATTTTGATTTTTCCGACGCAAATCTACTAGCCCGCTTGTTGTAGTTTTGACTCATCCCTCGGGAACATTACAGTACATGATAGGTACCCTTTTGCCCTTCTCTGTATCCTTAACCACATGTGTGAAAATTTTTATGAAGATCAATTGAGTTATTAATAGGAGAAAATATAATAAATAAACAAACTCACTTTCGCATTTATAATATTAGTAAGGCCAATTAGTTATTTAAAAAATTAATCATATTTTTACAGTATTCAAGTTACAGTAACTGTTTTTATTCAAATTATCTACATATGTTTTCGAAGGAGTTTTGTTAAAAGAAATTAAAATATACTTTTGACATTGATTATATCAGTTATTACGTCAATATTTGATATCGAATATAATCGGTTCACGTATCAATCGTGGAAAGTAGGAATACATTTATAGGTACAACTTTCTCTCAGACTGACATTTAAATTTGAAACTTGTTTCTAGACAACTAAAACAAACATTGGAAGTGTAATGGATGTCAGTTAAATACTCCAGGTAACTTTATATGCCTGCAATTTGAACTCTACGGTGAAGCGCAGCTGTAGTTATAAATATTATATTGCAATATTATAAATGTAAAATGTATACTTTAGTAAAATTAAATCTCTTACTAGTGTTTGTTTATATAATTAGGAGAAACGTGAGCCTTGGTAAGCCAGCATCAGAAATAAATGAAAAATAGTAAAAGTGTCCTACTTTTACTTTGTTAATGCTTCTTTGTCTAATTTAAGGTGAAATTATATTGGATGAAGATACATTATATGATGAAATAAAGTTCAAAGTTCCACAAGTTGTTTGGAAACAAGCTTTATATCCAACGCCGGTACTAAGATCACCTGTGACAATTGTTTTACCAATCTATGTTCAACAAGATGCGGAAAATGACATAGACGATAACGAAGAAGAACAATCCATTGCTACGGAAAATATACCAGTTGATGCAACTCTTGTTCAAGATGAGCAACAAGTGATTGTCAATACACCTGCAGCAATAACACAACAACCACCAATATCCATTCAAGACAATCCAATATCGACTGAGCCAGAAGTGACCGGTCAAGTTATAAGATTTCCTTGTTCTTGTCTCGAAGGGCAATGTGGTTGTTGTACAGGAACCATACTGGAAAGATTTAGAATGAAGGCGTGTGGAAATATTTCTTTTGTTCCAGAAGATTTTATTTTTGATGTTAAACTAAGTATCAATAACAATACAGTAGTAAGACGACGCGTTTCGGGTATGATAACGAAGACTTATTAAATAGTGAAATTTCATTTGCATTGTAAAACATACTTTTGATGTATATTTGTTTTAAAAATTATACAATGAAATGAAAATCTGATTTCAGCAAGTGATCCACCGCCAATATGTTTTAACCCGAGAAGAGCACCTTTCGTTCGAGTTTGTGTAGAAATTTCGAATATTCGTATAAGGAATAGGAACGCCTTCGCATGTTTAGATATTAACGCTGATATCGCTGGATTTCCTATTTATTCTGCTTCGTTTAGATGTTTTGGGTTAGACTATACGTATATTAAGTGTGTTAAAATATTAACTTATAAATGATATATTAGTTTCATTTTTATTTGTATTTCAGACTTGGAACGTCCGGTTTGCAAACAGGATTAAAACCCAAACCAGTTTCATCGGGTCCGGCTCCAGTCAACCTGTTTGGTAATGGTAATAGTGAAGACGAGGGTGGTATTTTGGACAATGCAGCTGGAGCAGTCTTTGGAGGTGGTGGCGATGGATTATTCGGAGGTTCCGGGGGAATATTTGGGGGTGGAAATGATGAAGGCCCTCTAGATGCGATAGGAGATGCTGTAGGAGAATTATTTGATGGTCGAAATTCAGATTAGAAAATAAGATACAAGAATGAAATGGCTATGATATTAAAAAAGGCATTTATTTATTTACACAAATTGTTTTTTATTGCCTAAACTAGAAAGTACAGTAGGACCTGATTTCATCAAACAAAACCAGTTTTATATACACCATTATTTCATTTCACTTCAACATTATAAAGTCATTCGATCAGCCTGTAATTAAAATGTTGTATTTAAGGGTTTATCTTTTAAATGATTAATTTACAAACTTGTATTTATAATTCGATTAATAAATTGTCAGATAAAATGAATAAACATGAGAAAGCAAAAAAAAAACGAAGAGGTATAAGATATTTTCTACCGTCATTGAACCGGTTCCGTTTTGTATAAGCGAATTGAAGTGTCCATGTTATTCAGACAACAAACGCACGCGCAGCTTCGCGTCAAAAATGTCTACATTACTTTTCATTTCATTCGGTCTTTGCTTTTTAAAATTCTGTGTAGCAGGTAAGGGATGAAACGAATATAAATTATTACATAAATATTTTGTACCATGTAATACCAATTTACACATTTTTTCAGATATACCTGACGACACAAACAGTAGTCAAAAATTAAATCACAAGTATATAACTGAATATGAAGTTCCTGATACTTTTTTATTAGTAGAACGACTTAAATTTAAAAACGAATCTCAAATAATAGCTGATGGAGCTTTAGCAAGACAGAATCAAGATCAGAACACAACTAATTCAAGACGTTGCACCTGTCTTAATGGGGTTTGTAAGTGCTGCACCGGTTATATTATGGATTTGTTTAAACAAAAAGCTTGTATGAAGGTGACGTATCATCCTGGTGACTTTGCTTTCGACGTAGCTATGTCAATAAATAATAGAATTCTCTACGAGAATTCTCTATCAGGTACTTATTTATTTTATATGTAATTAAGATTTTAAATTTTTATATGACTTATTTTGTATAACCAACAAAATAAATTTTGATTCCAGGAAAAAATCCAAGACCGATATGTATAAATCCGCCAAGACTTACCAATTTGAAAGTATGTGCAAAATTTTACAATGTATTCTTTCCTGGAAGAAACTTCCACTTTTGTTTGGCTATGGTTGGCAATTGGGGCTCATTCGAGCTCTTCAACCTTGTTTTTGACTGTCTAAGGTAAATCTTTAAATCTCTATTTTAATAATATATATCTTTGAAATAATTTATAAATGAAAAATAATTTTCATACATTCACGCTGTGTCCGAACATGCTAACAATTGAGTTGTCATCGCTTCGGCTTCAGAATACTGTATATGTATTTAATGTATAAAATGTAATATGTTTATTAATTTCAGAATGGGAGCTAATGGAATAGCCATGGTGAAACCTTACGACAACGGAGGAATATCGGTACCGAATCCTCACGGAGGAGTTGATGCTGTTATTGATGCAGGAGAAGACGACATTGAAGACTATGATGAGAATGTAGTGCGATCGGTTTTTGGTGATTTGTTTTATCGATGACCATTTGTAATACCTAAAAAATATTACTTTGCTTTGAATAAATTATTTCTTATTGCATTTATTAAACTTTATTTTTGACCAATAAAATATATATAAATAAAACTGTGGAGGTCTGCCGTTGTGCGTGCATCACACAGATAGTACGGAACAGATTCCTTTTTTTTTAGTTTTACTTTTTAGATACTTGCTCTTTATCTAAAAGAAATATTATTCCGATATCTTAATTTAATATAAAGTTATTAAAGTATCAGCTAGTTAAAAATAAGTAAGTACATTCGACGTGTCCTCGATGTGCGTCTAAATTGATCCACCGTGGTGGAGTTTCTCTAGAAAGTCCCGTAAGTCAGTTGCGCTCAAGCATCGCATACCTTGCATACAAATATTTTATGTATTTACTGGTGGTTACCTTGTATTGGTTATCAGTGTCTGTTCATTTGAATGTTGCCCCTAGAGGCGAAAACAATAAATATTTAGGTTGAACGAACTTTTAGCAAATTGAAAATGAAAACGACTACGTGCTTATACATTGTTGTGTGTTGTGCATCCCTAAGTATTGGTAAGTACTTCTTATCTTGACCTCTCGCCGTGTTTATTAATTTAGGTTTGAAATTGGAACACGTAGCATTATATAACACATTAATGGACAAATTATGCTTTTTTTAATATTACAATATACATAATATATCTCATGTAAGTTAGGACTAATTAAAGTGATTCGTTGTTAATTTATTTAATACTGTTGTGTAATAACCCTCTTAATTACTTAATCTATCTTCTGTATACGTAAGTACAGTTCTTTTGAGGTTCAATGCTGTTAAAATTACTGATTGTATCGGCATAGGACTATGACCAGTCGACGCAGAATTTTTCGTAGAGGATATATTTTTTTAGTAGTATTTATTGGTAGGGTTATTATTATTTTTTTGATTAGATTGTTCCTTTGACATTTTTTAATGCGGAACAAAGCTTTCGGGAATCTGTGTAGTATAAAAAGCTTTACTAACATTTTTGTAGCGTTAACGAAATTTGACACATTAATACAATTGAAAAAAAAAAGATTGTTATGTTTACTAGAAAGTTCACAACGTACCTTTACGATAAACTGTTGTCAAAGTGACGGTAATTTATTTATTGTCATCACATATTATAGCCATTAGTATATTTCTAAGTACAAATAATGTCATTAAGAATTGTGCAATATAATTTCAGGTATGCAGACGAAAGGAGGTCGACATATTTTTAAAAGTAACAAACCCGAAAATATTTTAGATGTCACAGACTTTTCTATATATTATGATGTCGAAACGAATGAGGTAAATTAGTTTAATACAATATTGATTGCTTATAAATATCAAAGTAAATCCTTTTGCACTAAGCATTTTTAGTGTACCCACTTAGTAACTTCATAAAAGATCAGGAAATAATTTTATAGAACAAGTATCAAGGGAACTGTTGCCCTTGAGAAGAGGTTATTTATTTTTAGCAGCTTACTTCTATATAGATGGTGTTTGCTATATGGAATATTATATTTTAACAATATAATATTCTATGTATTTCCAACATCCCTGTCGAAGAAATATAAGTATTACTTGTCGAAAGTTTGATTTAAGGTGGAAATTAATTTCTATGAGTTTTGGCACTATGCTTATTCAAATATAAGCATTTGGTCATACCATAAGTCACGATTAAAATTTTTGGTGGCACCATTTTTTTTCCATTATTTATTTATGTTATTTTAAGCACAATTCACATCGAATTAATAAAAGTCGTATGTGTACCACGGAACAAATTTATATTAATTTTTTCGCGGTTTAATAGTGAATTTTCAAGTTTAATAACTAAGCGTGATTTGATATTAATAGACTAGCTTGTCCTCGCGGCTACGTTCGCTTTAGTGAATTATATGGTGTAACCTTAGAGAATAATTATTAATTTTAAAAGAATAAGAAGTCAAGTAATTATTTGTCGTAAACTTTAAGTTCTTAACAAATTAAGTATTTGATTTAAAATCTCTATAAAGATATCCGTGTAAAGTTCCTATATTTTATACGCTTAGACAATGTATAGGGCATATACTAAAATATATATATTTCAAACTGACTACACTGTTAACCTGGCAATGTCTCACCGTCTCACAAGTCTCAAGTTCACCGGACTACAATGCTGAAATAATTAATTATCAGTAGGAAGTTATTATCCCAAATTACAAGTAAATAGGTAAAGATTCTTTGTCCCCCATATAATATTTGCCAACCAGGTCAATCCTCTTAGGGATTAAATTTCAAAAAAGTGCTTCTTTACGCCATAATAATACTATTCAAATTTCATGTTTCTAGCTTCAGCAGTCTTGCTTGTGCTTTGATGAGTCAATCGACCATTTTTATAACATATATATAATGTCATATCTTGTAAATAGGCATATGTATGTTCAAACGGCTAAAACAAAGTATGTATAATCTTTCAGACAATTAGAAAAATGATGCCACGGCCCTGGTACAAGCCAGGATGGTTGCTTCGGTTTCCATTCAGAGGTGGAAGGTGTAATTGTGAATCACTTAAATGCACATGCTGTACCGGTGTCCGAATACCGGCTTTTAACTTTGACAGAAGGAGTGAGTATAATCTATATAAATAAAACGGTAGAGGTCTACTGTTTTGCACAGAACACACAAAAACTACTCGATACTTGATTTCGATTCATTTCTTATGATTCTAATTTCTCATTTATGTATTTTATCTGTGTATATTTTATTCACATATAAAATACATAAATGAGAAATTAGAAAAAATGAAGTCGATATTGCGGGAATCAGCTAGTTTGGAAATCATTTTACGTCAAAATATGAATATGATTTAATTTATAATTTTTCATTTATTTCGTAATTATACAACAAAGTCATATTATTTATTCACAGATTTCAAAATAATATTCTTACCCTTATCCTATCTAAACAGAGTTGGCAAAAAACTTTTGTGTGTGATGTATGATTTGGCTTAATTTTTACGATCTGCGGCGTGTGCTTCACTTCAACCCTCGTCGGGATCATTTTGTAGTACCACTACAACTTTAATTTCCTAACTTTCTATCAATGTCAAATGTGAATGAATATTTGACTCTTCGATAACAGGTGATAAGGATTCAAATGACGCGTTTGTGTACGATGTATCCTTGAGTTGCATCTTCACAGGCTCTGGTTTCAGGTCTGCCGTAGCCCTGAGGATTGCTTCCTGCAAATTTGATTCAGGAGGTTTACTGGTATTTTTTTACCTTTTATTATCTTTATTCGCCATTATTGTAAAAAAAAAATACAATAAAGATAAATAAGGCTTTGTTTTTTTCAATTATACATTAATTTGTAAATTTTATTGTCATTGACGTCTCCCTGACGTATTCTCAGAATATCAAAGTGAATTTAATTAAAATTTACTTAGTATGATGATATAGTGTATTATGAAGATATTCTATGAAGGAATACACTAAATGAAATTAATCGTTAAAAAGTATGAATTATATAGAATAGTGTACACGTAAATTAGTTCAAACAAAAACGAAATATATACGTACAGAGACGTATAAGCACCCTACCGTTTGTGCCACTTCACCCATTACTGAACACGTGACGCTTATAGAAATCGATATTTTTTAATACCTTTCTATGAAACAAAGCTATCGTGATATTTTTTTTAGATAAGAATCATGCCTCTAAGAGGTAAAAACTAAAAAAAATGCATGAAATCTATCCAGTAGTTTTTGCGTGATGTGCGCAAAACAACAGACCTCTACCATTTTATAAGTATATCATAGGAAGATAGATATAAATTTAAGATAGACAGATAAGGGTCACAAAAAGATCCGAATCAAACTCAAACCAAATATTACTTTCGCAGCTTGTGTAATATTAACTTACGAGCCTCAGGACACTATGATGAATCTGGAAGTGATGATGAACAACGAAACTGTTTACAAGAATAACTATTCCGGTAATTAGCCTTTATGAATAATTATATAAAAACTCTAATGTTATTTGTAAGTACAAGTATTGCTTATGTTTACTTTGGCTATATTTCTTTTTCAGCGCGTAATCCTCCACCATTCTGCATACCCATTCCTGTACCGTATCTACCACCGGGACTCGGTCGATATGTGTATAAGGCTTTTTGATATCAACATAATAGATCAGAAGTTGCATGTATGCATGGACATGGATACTAGAATTGACAAAGCTCCTGTGGTTGTAAGTTCCATTGAATTGAATTGAATTTCATTGTTCGACTTTATGAGTGATAGCGATGACTTCCTTTATGTGCATTTATTAAAAATTATAAGACTTTAAACAAAATCTGTTAAATTAAAAAAATTATAATCAAAAATAATATTGATCAATTGATCTCGTTCTTTACTAGCTCTTCTCGATTATTGAGATGTTTTCCGAACTGATGGTAGGTTTTGATGTTTATAAATGTTCTGTGACGGCCTAAAATGAATAAAGTATTTTTATTTAGTAAAAAATTCTTCGTAAAAAGATGACTTAACTGTAGGAATTATAAAATGATAAAAGATGGAAAAACTTTTTTACGTTACAAGAACAAAGCAATTATAACATAGACAATAAGTGTTTGATACAGAGAGAAAGAACGCGGCGCCACTGTGAACTGTTCGGTTACAATAAAAACGTATATGAGATATTGCTTAATTCTAGATTTGTTTACTGTTTTAGTAGATTAAATGTAACCTAAAACAGGAATATAATAATTGGTTTAACCTTAAAAACAAATTAGTCATATAGCAAAAAGAAATCAAATTAAAAATATTGTTTCAGGTACTTCATTTTGATTGCATGGATATGGGTTTCGGCGGTGTTGGATTATCAAAACCCAGTGGCAGTATATCGAATAACGCAGATACTAATTCGGAAGCCGCTATTAGTGTAGAACCGACTCAAGTAGCCTATGATATTTATGATCCTGTTACTGAAAACTACGAAATCAGTTCACCTATGTTCAATAATACTGTGAAATATATTTAATTCCAAATTATTAATCGTTTTTTTTTTTCAAATGAAAACTATTTTAGCTCCGCTATGATTTGAAACATACAAAAGACATTAAAAAGAGACAAATTTGTTGGGATTGACCGTGCCAGAGAATGAGATATAATGTATGTTTTATCATTTTTTGAGTTCACTTTTACCGCGAGACGTGTAAACTACACACAATATGTTTGTACTATCTGTACAAATACGTAGCTAACATGTAGGTCTATCTTCAAAATGTTAATAATTTTTATATCGCAGAATTAATTTTAGAACCCAATTGACAACGATTGTTTTTAAATCTAATTATCATATATTGTGCACACATTTTTTCAATTTTGTTATATTTTACATTAATAAAGTCACGCAGCTTGTGTATGATAATGCAAAATTGGAGGCAATTCGCAATAGGTAGTATAAGTACGAAATATGAAAATTGATTAGTAATAAAATTTATTTTGTTTTACTATTTCCTTCCTATAATTTACTACAATGAATATATTTTTATAATGGCCTAGCCGTTGATGAAAATTGTAATGGAAATAATATGAACTCTGGAAAATTGTTATGCAACGCAGTTGGCGTGATACGTAAATTTTTACCTATTTATTTAGTAAACTGACAAATAAGATTAAAATTAACAGATTATCATTACAACGAAAACTGCAAAAATAAAGATCACCTGTAGTAGCTTGGAAACTTCGAAAGAAATTATCTTCATAATTAATAATAATAAAAAAATATTTCGTAGGTATTGTATTGTTCACTAAATGTCAAGTTAAGCCATCATTGATCAAACTAGTCTAGACTGCCATTTGCATAGTATTCGGTAGCAAAGTAATGCAAACTATAATTTAAGGTTGTTACAAATTATGATTGCGATTAAGATAACTTGTTTTATATTTGTATTACTTACAATCCCTCTTATTTTATAACATTTCTGCTAGTTAGTTGGTAGAAAATGCCTTGTGGTATCATAATCGTTAGTCTACGAATTAAAAAGTGCAATAGTACCTCATGAAATACTTAGAATTCAGTTGTAATGATGACCATTTGTTACCATCAAATATACTTTAACGTGTACTTTGAAAAGATATTGACACTAGACATGGACGTTTTCGTTCATTTTCATCATTGATGCTCATCAGTACCGTTGACCGGCATTATAACACAAAATCAAGGTATGGTCTCATTTGTAGGATATGGATTTTGGCGGCATTCGTTTTTCAAGATATCGGTTTCGCATTCTGGTATCGTAAACTGTTATTGGTACCCGATAACATTAATATAAAAAGTGATACCTTTAAGTGGAACAAATAACTTATACTATTTAAAAGTGAAGATACTGATAATTTAGAGCTTTCACTTTTTGGATAAATTTAACATCTTTACTCTGTGCATTTGACTAATCTAACAATAACGATGATCAATAAATTGTTTATTTACTCATCAAGTATCTAATATCTTAACAAATACATTACATAAATTACGTTTACGCTATTTAGTAACCACTAGCGACTTTTGAGCCCCTGTTTATCGATATTTGCTTTAGAGTGCTTGGCAACACTCCCGGTGAGTTTGGCATTGACGTTCTGCGATTTGCTTACCTGCCAAAAACGAGAACCAAAAATATCAAATTCAGTTAATGTATACAGTTATAAGTTAATAAAATTTTCTTTTAGATTTAATCTAAAACTCTAAACCATTCTTTAACTTGAGGTATTTTATAATGGGCGATAATAATGATGATTATTACGGTGATGGGTTAGTATTACATAGTTTGCATGTTCGGCAAAATGTATATTCATTACAAAGCATGCTGTATTTTTATAGTTTTATATTTTCATGGTAATTTTTATATATAAGACTAACTAATAAGTTCACATCTTTATATAGCAGTTTTTTTTGAGCCTGTAGTTCTCGTTTTATTATGGTTGATTGATAAATTACTAAGGGCTTAACTGGTTCAAAGATCTTTAATAAAATTCGTATCTGTTTATATTAGTTTTATTATATTGGTTTATTATATCATTTAGCTGAGTATGTTCTTTTCAATTTGTTTTATTTACGTCATAAATATCCAATAATGTAGTAATAAAATAAATGACCTACCATCCTAAAAGTGATTTATACCAAAAGCGATAGTACTTTATAATAAATATTTTGTCAAAAAATATGTTACATGAAGAATTTTGTAAAGATTACGTGTCCATGTTTTTTTTTTTTAACTGACCTACACTTTTGGCTTCGTAAGGCCTCTACAATTTCACCGGACTACTACATGTCCATGATTATATTGATACATCAATATACTACCACTATATATAAAGTAATTACTGCATTTGATAAGGTTTACAGGATAGACAAATAAAAATTGTTATTAAACTCAATAATTCATTATATATTAATGTCCCACTGATATTTAAAAACTTGTTGGCCATTAAAGTAACTAAATATTTACTAATACATTTATTTGAATTTACACTTTTAATACATGGAGTTTTATTTGGCCATATTGTAAGGCTTATCAAAGGTTGTTATAAAATTATATATAGTACATAATATTATAAAGGACTGTTATGTGATGATTAGCATTGTAATAACTATATATAATATGAAATCATCTAAAAAGAGAGGTAGGTATTGAAATTCCCCACCTTTCACAAGTTATCCTTACTAATATTATAAAAGTGATGCGAGTTTATTGCTCTGAAATTTTGCATACACCTTGTTACGGGTACAGAAAAGAACAAAGGATACCACTTATTCAATAATAATGTACTGTTCCTGAGGGATAAATCAAATCTACATAAAATTGAAGCCGTGAGCAATGGGTAGCTTAAAATTAAATTGTCAATAATTTTTTGATGTGATAATGTCTTATAAATCGATGAAAGGCAGCTGCACGCGCGTAAAAGCATGACTGAATTGCATGTTCCGCCTGAGCTGAGCATGTGAGAGTGGAACAAGCAATTGAGTGGTGCGATTGGCTTGTCACGCATCTGTCTTGCTTCCACTGCATTGGCCGATGCGTCCGAGTAGAAGAGAGACAGTAGTAGCACACAACCTACACATGAACTCTTGGTCAACTGTTTATAATGTGAAGTGAAAAGTTAATGTGGTTTCCACTGTTTATTACAACAACAATTTGTGGTAACAGTACGCAAGTTCTCCATCAATGTTTTCTAATAATGTCATCGTGTAAAATGAAAATGATCGTCCGTAACAGACTTTACAGAAAACCATTTTATATATTAAGATTTTGCTTAAATATAAGGCTATGCAAAATTAATAAATATATTTTATTGCCATGTTCAAGTGTAAATATTAAATAGATAACATTATTCAATATGGTATGTTAATTTTTTTGGTTCACGGGTGGTATGTTGTTAGTAATTGTTTTAATGCTATATTTAATATGATATTTGGTTTTATCATAGTTCTGTTCTGAATTTAAAAGAATATTAAGTTTTTGTGGATGTTTCTTCATTCTATGAATATTTTTGTAGTATTTCTCATACTGGTTTTTAATTTGTGTAGGCTACAAAGATTACATTAAATATTCAATATTAATATATGAAAAGTATAAGATTAAATATAATTATCAAATTTCTTTTCTTTTAATATAGGTCATGAAATGATTTATTTCTTTTATTCATATGTATGATCTTAGGGCAATGGAGCCATTGACTGTACCGCTTGAAGTAACCTACAACTGGGTAGATATAACATCAGATTTTTTCACACACATACAAGGTAAGATTTAGTTGTATCAAATCTCTACTGAATAAATAAAAACAAAAGAATAACAAGCCTAGTTTACCCCCAGTCTCAAGTTCAAAATTTATCAGCAAGAAGCTCTAGAAATGTTCTTGATATTTT
This sequence comes from Antheraea assamensis, assembly GCA_035772565.1. Taxonomy (NCBI): domain Eukaryota; kingdom Metazoa; phylum Arthropoda; class Insecta; order Lepidoptera; family Saturniidae; genus Antheraea; species Antheraea assamensis. The sequence goes on from JAQQSE010000145.1 coordinate 349,177, forward strand.
TTGGTCCAAAATATAAAAAAAAAACCTCAAAAATGGAAAGGCGACTGAAAATACTCAGAGGTTGGGAATAGAAGTAGAGAATATATACAAAAAAATACATTGTAAATGTTTAATATTAAAGCTTACTTTTTGTTTATAAATAATTTTATTCACTAAATTGTAGATCTCCAGTTAGGGGAACTATTACATAATGGCTATTTATTTGGGCTCTTTGAGGCTATGTCAGCTATTGAGATGATGGATCCCAAAATGGATGCTGGCATGCTTTGTAATCGGGGGAATCCAAAACCACTCAACTTTCAGCAGGCTGTTGAGGTATGGTTTTACAAAATATAATTATTTAATTAACTCAAACCTTGGAGAGGTTGAAATTCTGAACCAGCTGATTGTTGATTTTGTAGACTGAAATTACTTTGAACGTAGTGTGTACTTTGTATGTACTTCCATAATTATGGTGTAGATGAGACAATAGGTAACACAATTTTTTTTTGTAGCTGATTAAAATTTGGTATTTTAATATGTATTAACAGACATATTTTTTATGAAAAAATGCTAACATGTAACATCATTTTAGGCTGGCAAGTTAAAAATAGATGATCTGGAGCCCAGTGAACTAATAGGCATTATAGATGCAACAATGGCCTGCATTGTTTCCTGGTTAGAGGGTCATTCACTGGCACAGACTGTATTCACAAATTTGTACCTTCATCAGCCACATTCTATTGAAAATAAAACATTGAAGGCATACTGCATTGCTGTTTATAAGCTTTTGGATTGTATAAGAGATTGTATCAACAAGTAAGTTTTGGTTCTATCATAGCACATCCAAAATTCTTGTCACAGTAAATTGATATAATGTTACTATAGTTATTGCATCTACATTCTAGAAATCCTCTGTTTCAATACACTTCATTTTGCAGAAATGTTATAATAACTAAGCTAGGCTAGCTATTTGAATTTTTAAAATTTTATGTAATCTATAAAGCTCTTAAGGTTTATTGTAACAGGATGATAGATATTCCTGTGAACCTCTTAAATTATCTGTTTACTTTGTTTTATCTTTATATGTTATAGGTTAATTTGAATCCTTTTGTTTTTTATAGTTATATATAAGTTAGTATTTTTTTTTAATTAAAGAGCTCAAGTTTTCGAGGAGGAAGATTTCCAACCAATGGCATATGGTTATTCACTCGGTTCAAACCCACAGTCAGGGAACACTTATGATGCAAGTCTCAAGGTCAACGAACAGAAGTGCATTGCCATGCTCAGGGAGCAGGAAGAAGAACTTAATAAAAAAACTAAAAGTTCTGAAGAAGAGGTATAAAAAATATTTAAAAATAATTTACTTTTTATCACTTTGTTTAGTTGTCATATTCATTTCATGATTGCTGTATTTATTAGAATGTTTATACAAATATTTCAAAGTAGTAATTTAAGCAGACAAGTTACAGGTTTGTGGCGGGTGCTTAGTTTACCATTACAACAAAAATATAGAGAAATACCTACCATAAAATGTGCCGTAAGGGGATAAAATAATGCATAATTTTATTTGATTTAATTTCTGAGTTAGTCCTAATAGAACATATTTATATTAGTGATATTACATCTATCATTCAAACAATTCTCTCAACAATTTTTCAATTTAAAATTGCATCTATCCATTTCAGGTTAACAATCTCTGGATAGCCCTAGCTGCTAGAATCAGGTTCACAAGATTGTTTTATCAAGCTCTGCTCTTGATAACGAAGAGAGACTCTCAATCGGGAGCTGATTGTGTCGCACTTTTAATTGGATGCTCAGAGATGTTGAAAATTATACTAAAGACATGCAGCAAAGGCACGCAGCCTTTGGAGAATTGTGAGTACGAGTTGTTAACCAAATAAATATAATTATTTCTGCACTTGCAATTATGAGACAATGATATCACTCACTGGAATTTGACTCTCTCAGGGAACCAGTTTCAGCTTTTGGTATTCAGTGCTAAATAAGTTTTTACATAATTCAGAAGTATTTTATCTCTTTTATTAGTATGTTTGTAACATTTGTGCATAATATCAGAATACACGTTGAATACGAATGTTAGAGATACAAGTTAGCCCTACTAATATATGAAAATAAATAAAATTATAATGTCTGTTTGTAATGTCAAAATATCAGCTTTTACTAATGCATATACGGTATATATAAAAATATGCCAATTTTTAAAATTTTTGTGTCTGTCTGTGTTATCATTATCATATCAGCCATTAAGAGACCCCCCACTGCAGAGCTATAGGCCTCTTCCAATAGGAACGTATGGGCATTATCAACACTCTAGGCCATAAGGTATTGCCACTCTCAATCACTGAGAAATCCACAGAGTTCTATATGTTTGCCTCATTTCTCAGGTTCAGCTTTCCTCACGATGTTTTTCTTCACTGTCAGTTGATAGTGCTACCAATTTCAATTAGTAAATGTACACGAATTCCGAAAAATTCGTTGGGACATGCCAGGACTCGAATCTGCGGACATCGGATCGATATTCCACCGGTCGAAGCACTAGACCACCATGACTTACTGTCTGTAGGTTCCGGCCAATCTCTGAAACTGTTTTATCCATATTGAAGTGACTTTCAATGACATGAGCGCATTTTTGGTTATCAATTCTAGCGGATTCTCCTAACCCCATGGGATTCGAACCGATGATCAACCAGCGCTTATTGCCACCAACGTTTCCCCGCTACACTCGTATCAAGCCGCGGATGGAGGCACTCCAGTATTTCGATGAGCTAGTTGCGAGGCTGCGACACGCGTGGAAGATTACGTCATGCACCAATTTCCATACTGCGCTGGTAATGTATAATTAAATAAATATTATCTTTACCTTCAGACATAAAATGTAGACTATATTATGGACAGCTGCGAGGAATAGACTGTTATCTATTGGACATTGCAGGGTCATAGCCGTCTTTCTCTTTAGAAAGCCTGCCTTTGCAGGTATGGGTGTAATCATCAAGTCAGACGACGACGTATTTGTAATACGAAAATATAGGAGAAGTTCACAGTTCTACATTTAGCCATATATAGTGGAACTATAAGAGTCTTTCTTAAATTTAGGTTTCTTCATTTTCCTCCACCGTCAGCCGATAGTGTTACCAATTTAAATTAATAGATGTACTTGAATGCCGTTTCGTTTGTTGGTACAAGTCGGGGTTTGAACCTGTAGATTTTACAGTGACATTCGACCATGATGCGTCGTTAGTAAATAAGTAGACTGTTCCTACTACAAAAATGGGTACGTACTATGAGCAATGTATAATATGAGGCTTCGTGAATCATTAAAGGCTATATGTATCAGTAATTTGGTATAACTCTGCCCTTTCAATACATTCTTGATAATCTAATAATGTATGTCCGTAATAACTTAGGGTATTGTGTTGGTTTAGGATTTTTTAGGTCGCTAGTATATAGGCAGGGTATTGTTTTGGTTTTGGATTTTTTGGGTCCCTAGTATATAGGCAGGGTATTGTTTTGATTTAGGATTTCTTAGGTCGTTAATATATATTTGTTGGGTATTGTTTTGGTTTAGGATTTCTTTATGGAGTTTAGTCGTCAGCGTGCGTGCATACTGTCGCGCTCGGCGCTGCAGCTGCTGTACCTGAGCCCGTCGCCGGCGAACACCGCGTCGGTGGCTCCGGCCGCCGCTCCCAGCGCTCCGCCCGGGCAGACGCGTCCGCACCACGCCTTCGCCGAGATTCTACGTGAATCCCTGAGGAGTTTCGTCAACCCACCAGCCCTCAGTTCCAAGTCGCCCTCGCCTTGTACACCACAGGTGAAATTAATTATACATTTCTTAATTCATTATTTGTTATATTTATTTCTGTATCTGTTTATTACTGATTCTATTTGACATTTGTGCGTCTATCAAGTTTTATCGATAGTAGAGTTCATACTGTGGAGAATATGGGTTAGGAGTAGTACTTTTGTGTATAAAATGTATCCTTCAAAATGTCAAATTTTCATAGCACTGCTGTAGTTAGAAGGTGAAATTTCTAGAAATCCGATAATAATTTTATAATTTATATACATAACGACAGTTTAAAAAATATATTAAATTTGCTTCTTTGATAGTTTAGTTTTTAGTACCACCTGAATACTTTTTTAATTACATAAAATATTTATTTCCTATATTATCTTTTTAGCTACAATAGCATAATTATGGCAAATTATGAAATTGTTTTTGATACATTTTGATAAACACTATTCTGGGTTACGACCCATATTAGATACCACTCATTACTTGTACTCACCACAGTTTATATGAAAAGAAAATGACATACTTTTTTTGTGGCAAGCGATACCATAGTTATGTTTCGCAAGTCCTTTAACGTAGGCTATTGATTACACACATCAGATATATCGAAAATAATTGTTTTGCTATATATGTGTGTGTTACATAAAAAATAATACGATACGTATTATTAATGAAATAAATTTATAATTATGCTAGTTATTTATTATCCTAAATATGCTAACTTTAACCTATCGCTTCTACGTAAAGTAATTAGTATTTTATTTAAAATTCTTTCATCAATCATCCTCAACAATTTTAAATCGTCTCTAGACGCCTTGCTGCAGAATATTGGAACTTTAACATATAAACTATTAAAAAAAAAACATGTTACTTTATTGTCTGAGCTAATTAATTCGTTTTCTTTTTCATGGAAGTATATCTTTATATATTTCAATTCTATGAAAATTCCCCATTCCGTTGTTTTTATAAACCACTCGAATATCGACCATTTAGGTAAACTAATTTATGTGTGTCACTACGAAATGGAATTTCGTAGGCCCACATATTTAAAAGGCCGGCAACGCACTTGCGACTCCCCTGGTGTTGCTAGTGTCTATGGACGGCGGTGATCACTTACCATCAGGTGACCCGCCGGTTCGTTTGCCCCCTATAGCATAAAAAAAAAAAAAATTTTTGATCGAATGTTATAATATGTATTTACCTTCTTCACTGTTGTTAGTATACAATTTGTACTTAAAGTTTGTTGGCTGTTTGTCTACAGGTTTTATAACAGAGGCTTTGGTAATTTCTGTAGTTATTACAATCAAGGGGATTTACTTAAGCTTACTACTTATGTTAGATGTGAATTGTTGTATATGTTAACGCTTTATGTATTGTTGCACAGTCTCTTCTATATAAAATCTGAATGGTGGCAATATTGAACAGTCGTTTATTAATATTTCAAGGCTCGCGAATTCGTGGAAAACTTCATAGCGCGTTGTGTGAGGCCCTTCGCCATATTGGTGCAAGTGTGCGGACACAACCGAGCGAGGCAGCGGGACAAACTAGCGCTTTTGTTGGATGAATTTGCCATTCTTCAAGAGGAAGTATTAATTTTTATACTCGTTTGGCGACTGTATTGAACTATGTCTAGTGCTTTTTTTAAAATATTTTTATAGGTTTTAGCATTTGACCATAATCTAACCTGCTGTTATGTAATGATGTGGTCTAATATTGTAAATACGATAGACCTATAGAGACTAGTTCTCAAATCCAGCTTTCAGAACACACCTGTATGTGCTTGGCGAAAGATTTTCAACTTGAGAGTGGTAGTTAGTCGGGCGAGTTTATAAAAATCCCCCTATCACTATGCTATAGTTGCATTACGATGTTTTCTTTCACCGAAAACTCTGACTCATTCGCAAGGATTCGAACCTATGTGGATAAACACGATGTCCGAGCACTCTAATCATTGAGCTGACAATGCTGAATATCATGTTTGTATATGAGTTCGTAAAATACAGGCATGATCTAAAGACTAGAAACTGTGACAAACTGGTCGTTCCATGTTTTAGACTCAGTAAAACCAGTAACAGTTTTTTAGGCAATAGTGTTAGGTTTTATAACAAAGTCCCAAAGCATATTATCGATTTGCCAGACTATAAGTTTAAGTGCCATGTTAAGCGGGTTTTGGTGTCAAAGGGCTATTATAGAGTGGATCAATATGTGAACGATGGTGATGTCTGGAATTGACTCCTCTCTGTGCATCCATTAAAACGATTGTAATGTGTAACGTGTTTTAAATATACATGTAATTGTATGTTAAAAAGATTTATCCGATCGAGTTTCTTGCTGGTTCTTCTCGATGATTGAAATGTTTTTCGAACCGGTGGTAGTTTTGACATTCATAAGCGCCTTGTTAGGGCCTAAATTGAATAAAGTATTTTTGATTTTGATTTTTGATCAATCTAAGAACAGTTGTTTCATTACTTTGAATATAATATGTTTACCATATACGTATATGTATTACAGCCTGTAAGAGACCCACTGTAGGCCTCTTCCCGAAGGAAGTTTTGGGCATAATCACTACATCAACCTAAGATTTGAAACTGACAAATCCACAGTTCTATATTTTCCCACATACGGCGCTACTACCAGAACATTTGTGAAGCTCATGTTTCCTCAGGTTCTATTCCTTCACCGTCAGCTGATAGTTCTACCAACTTAAATGAGTTGATACATGCCGGGGTTCGAACTTGCGGAAAACGAATTAATATTTCACCAGGTCAAAACACTCGACCACTACGACTCTTACTAGTGTATACTCTATCTTATTCTGTTTCGCACATCTTTGACTTTCCGCTTATTCAGTGGCTTTGTCTTGTCTCTATCTGTCCGAATCAATATTTTTCGTCCTATTTTGGAACACGTTGCCTATAAAACGTTCAGTAAAATTAATTTCGGAATTACGCTTTCGTCGTTGTTTTTTTTTTTTAACAAATGTACGGACAGTCTTTGTTTTTCGGGTACAGGCAGAGAGCGTAGACGCGGTCGTAAGCGGCGTGGCAGTCGCCGGCACACGATCCTGCTTCAGTACATGGATCCTGTACCATGTACTGCGTGTAATGATCGCGTACCTAGTTTCCGGACTCGAGCTAGAATTATACTCCGTCCACGAATACCACTACATATTCTGGTCAGTGAGTAGTTTTTATAAAATTTAAATATTACTGTTCTTATATAGAAAACCAAAACAAGAATAACGTTTAACCCTTAAATGCATAGCGTCTCAAAAATGAAACACTGTGTCGTAACTTACTTAGTGAAAGTTTTACTTTTGAGTGTTTGCTGTAGTAAATACAGCATACCTACATAAATGAAATTTAGATTGACAAATTTTTGTATTGCATGGCGTACCTCTTTGAAACTTTTATAAATCTGTATATTACTTCAGATACGATATATTTTTTGGGTGAAATTAATAAATCATGCATTTAAGGGTTAAATTATAATTATAGTCGTCACCAAACTTTATGACCGCTCTGAATATAGTTGGGCAGAACATAAATTTAGGTGTAAATATTATTTTAACTTTGTTTCGTATTAAACATTTGTCCGTAGACCCCAAATTTCTAACTATATTTAAAGCGGACAAAAGTAAAAGGCTATACTAGTGTTTGTGTAATACTTAAAATATTGAGATATATAATAGCGGGAAAACTACTTATCATCTATGTATTTATTTCAAGCGACATACCTTTGTTATCTTTATTGAAGTTATATTTCTTTTGGCGCGTTAGGGAAAAATCATGAGAGTACATTTTTACGAACCGCCACGAAAAACCGACACCCTGAAGTTAGATATAGTCACAACGGATGTCGCTAAATTTATTCAAAAAAAGTTACCAACAAAGTAAAAGTAAGGATACCTACGTATGTAGGACTGACAACTGTATTCACGATATTTTTTTTTTATTGTTAGTATCATTTTTTCTACAAACGTAGAATAAGGTGAACGATAAAATTTTTGAAAAGATTGTTATGTTGATACGGCAAAGAAATATAACTTCTAACGCGTGTACATAAGTACACACACAATTTTTTTTTTGTTTATAGGTTATTTTTTAACGTATAAATCTAAAATATGTATGGTTATATATATATATATAACCATATTTAATATATTAAAGAAGGCTTATATTATATACCTAAACTTCGTGTTAAATTTCCAGCTTGAACTATATCATTCCTCAGGTCAATTTTACTGATTTTCAGGTATCTATATGAGTTCCTTTATGGTTGGTTAGTGTCAGCTATAGGTAGAGCCGAGGCTCTCGCAAGTGATGGTACGAAACGCGTAGAGAGCAAACGCGCTAACGCACGCAAACAGAAGAAGCGTACGCGACCGTACGCGAGGGAAGGGCTCATGTGTCAGGTCATGCAAAACATGTGTGGGGGTTACTATAAGGTGAGTTGGTTAAAAAAAAGTCAAAGCCGTCATAAGGACTGCCGACAGAAGTATAGAAAACATTCAAATAAATTAGTTCTTTTTTGAATTTTTAAATTAATTAGTCTGAATTGTTTCAATTTCATAATTTGTTAATTGAAGTTATTAACATTAGTCTGATTGTCACATCTATTGCCACTCTGAACAATAATTACATACATTTTTATACAGTTTATCAATTAATCAAACATACGATGGGCTGCACAAGCTTAATACAAAATATCAATATTACATGTACACAGGCCGTTATACTACGCGTCGCTAGTCTGGCGTACGTGCAATACGTCACGAGTATGTCAAGGGTATCGGTGACGCGTACTTAAGCTTTTTCCTACCAAAAAACGTGGATAAAGAAATTTTCAGTTCAAAAGAAAGCTATTTTACCTATATTAAATGGCGTTTCTAAATAAGTAGCTTTTCGTATTGAACAAATTTACAGTAAAATATTAATCGTAGCAATTTATATAGAATATTTCTTGTTCTTTTAAGGATAAATAAAAAAAAAAGTATAAAAACCACAATGAAATATTTCGAAACATAACTTTAGTCATTTCAAATTTGATGTATATTTGATCTATCTCACGGGAACAGTACATTCTGTCATTTTCTATACATGTCATAGCGTGTATGCAAAATTTCATGATGGTCAGACGAGTAGTTAAAACATGGAGAAATAATACACAAACAAACTTACATTCGCATTTATAATATTAGTGAGGATTACTACTTTCTACTAGTATTTGTGTATATAAATGTTTACTTATTTATTCGTATTTTGTTTTTAATAACACATAGTCCCAATCATTTTTAGAACTTTAACAAGATGTTATATATTTATATCATAGCGTTTTAGTATGATATCTCGCAACCCATTCGATATAGGCAAGCGCCAGACTTCATACTCAGTGCGACATGTACTGTATAGTATATAGTAGTAGTAGTAGTATATACTATATAATATAAATACTAATACAAGTCGTATTTTAAAAGTTCTGGTGTAATAATGTAAATTTTAACCTTGTATAAATAGTCTTAAAAGTAACATCTTGAAATAAAATAAAATGAAAGCCGTTTAAGATATTAAAATTTTGATTTTAAATGTTTACTTTCAGTTTTATGTAATAAGCATTTTTCTCAATTTTGAATCTTCTTAGTAATTTTTGAGCAATGGGCGCACAGTGGCAGTCCTCTATTATTTTATGTATTAAAAATAAAAAGACTTACTTAATACTAAGTGGGTGCAACGCACGCATCGTTTATATACACATACATTCCCATACATTGCACACTAACATACCTAATCTCTCACGCCTGCAACCATAGTGACACTCTCATACAACATTTATATACACATACAGTCTCATACATTGCACCCTAACATACCTAATCTCTCACGCCCGCAAACATAGTGACACTCTCATACAACATTTATATACACATACAGTCTCATACATTGCACCCTAACATACTTAATCTCTCACGCCCGCAAACATAGTGACACTCTCATACAACATTTATATACACATACAGTCTCATACATTGCACCCTAACATACCTAATCTCTCACGCCCGCAAACATAGTGACACTCTCATACAACATTTATATACACATACAGTCTCATACATTGCACCCTTACATACCTAATCTCTCACGCCTCCAACCATAGTGACACTCGCATACAACATTTATCAAGTACACACATACACTACATACATTTCAGGTACTGGCTGATTATTTGTTTACTTTTAATTTAATATATCCTTTATAACTTGTATAGAGGACGACAGACTTGATTTGTTTCCACATTGTGTATACTTTAAATGTAAATAAAACGTATAAGACTGTTGTGTGAATTTAAAAAAAAAAACGTTCACCGATCGATAAATGAGACAATATTTAATATTCAAGGCACTCGTGGCTTTCAAACTGCAAGGAAAGATCCGACAGCCGCATTCGATGTTCGATAACGAAGCTGTCCGGTATAAACACAGATTTGCACCGTTGTCTGTTCTCACACCGCCACAGGTGCATTACCATGAGTTCTGTGAGATGACACGACCTTTACAGTAAGTAATTACCGTTAGGTAAAAAAAAACCTAATTAATCGTCTTATTAATCAGAAAGATCAGACTTGTGTGTTTCTTAAAGTGGGTAAGTTGGTTTTACGACGCTTTTAAAGACGAACGAAAGGCCCTTTTGGTATTAAATTTCTGTTGGATTAATAGTCTAGTTAATTTAGATATGCAAGGTTATGAAAATTTGTATATGAATAAAAATTGGTATGAATGTTCGGAACACCATTATAAATGAATGCTAAAAATTTCCCATCGACACAGTGCCCGGAATTTTTTTTTTCAAAGTTTAAAGTTTTCAAAAATAGGTTTTTTTCGCGTTTTTCAGTAAAACAGTAAGTTTTATCATAAATTAATTATCTATAAAAAAATGACTGAATACTTATCGGGTGAGTGCCTTAAGTACTCCGCTTAATAGTTCGGTGAAATTCTAGCGGCCTTGCCAGGTCAACAGTGCGAAAAAAAAATTGAATACTTGTTTTCCTAAGAGTCACTATTTTTGAGATATAATTTCTAAAAGATGTAGATGTTAGAATGTTATTGTTGTAATAGTACTTCTGTTGTTATTGGCGTCTTTGTACCACGGTACAGATGGAGGCACACACTGTATATATAGTCTGGTACCAAATCCCTTTCTCTCTCGAAGGCAAATTAAAATATTCTTTCCACGTGTCATGACTACCATATCGTAAATTTACATGACACTTTGAATCGTATCTTAATCAATAATCGTAATTAATAATCTTGAATTTTTTTTAAATTTCTCATTTCCTTCTAAACCTATATGAGTCGGAACCCATTGTCGATAGAATTTATTTTCTCGATAGTTACCGGTTTTCAGTATATTTGCTATAAACTGTTTATTATAGAGTATTTTCTAGAAGATGTATATAATTTTTAGATACGAAAACCCGGTGATTTTATACCTCGGCGGATGTAAACATTTCCAGCAAGCGAGGACGTTATTGGAAACTGTTACCACACCAGATCAAGAGGTAAGTTAAATTGTCTGTATAACGATAATCGGTATGTAGGTTTGCTTATGTAAAATTAGTTTCTAATAGGGAACATTCTCAAATGAACTTTGGATTTTTTTTATCGAAGTATTATATATATTATACACTGTCCGACATGCTAACCACCGAGCTATAATTCTTTTTCCAGATAACTGATCTTCTGAAAGTGGCAAAGACGAATTTTGTGGTACTAAAGCTTCTAGCAGGAGGACACAAAAGGGAATCGACGGCACCTCCAGAATTCGACTTTTCTGTCCACCGACATTTTCCTATTATCAAATTAACTTAATGCAATAAACTAAGGTCATTCGTTCTATGTAAGATATTGAAGTGTTAAATCGAGTCTCGTGTGTCAGTCAGTATATAAACTAGAAAATAAAACCTTATGTAACTAACTGGATTATTATTTAACTAGGGTTTTATTACCTTTTGTCAAGTGTCGGCAACGCATGTGATTCCTGTCGTATCAGGTGTTCACGGTCGGCGGTAACTTACCATCAGGTTACCCGCATGTTCGTTTACCGCCAATCGCATAAAAAAACCTGTGACGTCATCTGCGTCGTTTATTATATAGAGAAAAACCGTGTACACATAGGTCGTCTCATGCGTCCCCCAGACCTGTTCAATCTCCCCATCTCCCCAGGTCCGAATAAGACGGTGGAAGAAGGCGAGCAAAACGCCCCTTCCTTCCACCGGATATCCGATGGTGGAGAGGACCGCTCCGAGGGACCATCACGCGGGTCCTCTCCGCCACTTACTCCGAGACGACTTCGTCGCAGAAGAAGGTGACTATATTCCAAACAGATTCGCTGTGGAGCATGGCCTTTACCACATTCCGTAGCGATAGATTCTTACCTACCGCGGCAGCCAGAATGTGGCGTTGTTCCTCCCACGCAGCACACTCAAACCGAGGAACACTCGCTAGCTAAACTAACATAACCTAATTGATATTATAAAATAGATGCCTATCCCGGTTTCACACCAGTGTACGAAAATGAGAAAACAAAGAAAGTGAGACCCAATGTTCCCCTTACAGTACTACTACGTACTGGAATAAAATAGCAACTAAACGTAAATCCTGGCAATATTTTTAAACTCAGTCACTTTTATATGGAGATTTTTTAACTTAAATTTTATACTTTGCTGTACGATTCTGCAAAGATTTATTCATAAAACTTGTCCTGACAATTACAAATGGAACAAAAAATATTTTAGCCTAAAAGGTGCAGTCGTTCTGAAGTGACGTACATTCTATCATTGATTTTTATAGACCAAACCCTAGTCTGTTTGTTTGTCATACATTTATGCCCTAACTTCTCAACCGGTCATTAATGATTTTTTCGTATATGTTGCCAAGATTATAGAAAAAAAATGTAAGGTACCTTTCATCCAGAAAAAATGTACTGTTCGAGGAGGAGATCAAATCTACACGAATGCGAGCAAAAGCTAATATTCAATAATCAAACCGAGTGGTAGGAAGTCTTTCTGCACTTGATAGATTTTCGATGCCAGAGAGTATAACCAGCCTGCAACACGGCTACAGATGATGTATTGTGGATCTCTCGACGGACACTGTTGCTTTTGGATCACGCTGTGCTTGCTGTCAGGAACAGTGTCGTTAACTTTGTTGTGCGCGCAATAAAAGTCTAACTTTTTTCTGCTATATGACGACGACAGAGAATATTTCTCGAACGACTTAATTATTATAAGATACTAGCTGCCTGGTCCGGCTTTGCACGGACGTCAATCCAGTCAACAAATTACCTTATACCGCCATCTGTTAGAATCTTATCGAATTAATAGAGATAATCATGGCTCTTTGTTAATAAACAAATAATTCGCAATAAAATAAAATTGCGACTATAATTAAAGATCTAAGCTATCCTATCTCTCAAGTTGGAGCCAGACTGCTCACGGTGTGCCAATTTAATTTAAAATCGGTTAAGTAGTTTAGGAATCCATCGCGGACAAACATCGTGACAGGAGACTTATATATATTAAGATATTCCTTTAATGCTAATAATACCCTAACCTTGAGCCAACATCCCTTCAAAACTTTGAATTTGAACTATGCAGTTATTTTCTGAAATCCATATATGGTTAATATTAGCAATTGGACGTCAGTTTTCTAAAACTAAGAGAATGCTAATAGATTAAAGGTACAAAATATTAGCAAAAATAACCAAACCAAACTTACATAATAAATAGGATAATATAATGTCACTTAACAAGTTAGTCGTGACCTCACAGTTGTATGAATGATATTTGTCACTGCATTTTCACAAATATGGTTATATCGTAAACAACGTACGAGACAGTATCCTTATAGACAACCTTGTGCATTATTTGCACAACAGAAGACGCATTGCATTTATTTAGTGGAAGTGTTATTAGGGGAATGGATTATCGGTTGTTAAATGTAGTAATTTTGCTTAGCCATGTAATATTATCAACAGCCTCTCTTATTAATAATAAAGTAAACTAGACTGCAAAAACACCGATTAAACAAGCTGTTAAGTTGGAAGTAAATAACTTATTTCGTCTCCCTTTTTTTCGTTAACAGGCAACATATTTCAATCTATAAGAATAAATTGATAGATAGATATCTGCTGTTGTGCGCGCAAAACCGCAAAAAGTACTGGAGAGATATCGATGATTATTTTTAAGTTTCACGTCTTATATATTTGACCTTTATTTAAAAAAATATCACGATATCTTAATTTAGTATAAACTAATTAATGAAAAAAAATACTTTTGTAAGTATTTTTATAACTCGTTCAGTGATGTGTATGTTCTTACTGTGGAGATGTAGAGCAAGCGTTGTCGTGCGCAGGCGGTAGGCAACACTGATGAAGTGACGGGCATCAATTAGTACTAAATATAGTGGCGTATCTAGTATTAACCCTTAAATGCATGATTTTTCTTTTGAATTATGAAACAGATTTTAAAACAAAAAACAAACCTACCAGCCAAAAGTAAAGCAATGTCAACTTATTCTTCATATATAACGGTATTTCTAAGGTTTGCCATGCTTTACAAAACGCATATGCGCGGGTTTTTGAGTGAAATTAATAGGCAGTGGAATGTAGACAATTGGCAACAATATGCATTTACGCGTTAAAAGGGGCCGGGTGTCATAATTAAATGGAGTGATTTCTTACTGCTGTATTAGATCGTGCTTCCAACGACAATAAGACCTAGAAACACTTTTTCTATTTTCATATCTTTATTACAAGACTGATTCATAAAAATTGAAGGGCTGTTGGTTTAAATACTGCTTTTTTGCTTACACAAAATACGGCAGGTAGGTAATGCCCCTGATATCTTTTATTCGCGGCTTCATTCGCGTTAATGTCGGTTTGACCTATCTCTAGAAAAGTACTTATTTTTTGGATGACAGGTACTGTATTTGCTTTTCTGTATACCTGATAACGTATATGCAAAGTGTCATGGTGATTGATTGATTAGTTACGATGAGAAAGCGTAACATACAAACTTACATTCGCATTTATATTATTAGTATATTAGTTAGTATCATTATCACCATCCTCTAAGTGACCCACTGCAGGGCCATAGGCTTCTTCCCGAAGGAAGGTATGGGCGTAATTACCACGCAGCCCACGACGTATTAGCGATTTCAAACTCCGAGAATTTCACAGCTCTATATTTCTCCCACATACGGTGGTACTACAAGAACATTTCTCAGGTTCAGGTTTCCTCACGATGTTTTCCTTCACCGTCAGCCGATAGTGTTACTAATTTCAATGAGTGAATATACGCGAATTCAGAAAGAATCCTTGGTACATGCCGGGGTTGGAACCTGCGGACATCAGATTGATATTCCACCGGTCAAACCGGTACATCACTACGACTACTCTGTTACTTAATATGCTAAAGTGTATCGAGCCCATACCAAAGAAATATACGTATTATATACTCGAAACACATTACTCTCGTAAGCAGTAACGTAAATATGGCTTTATTTGTCTTATAATGCAAACTGTTACGTAGTATGTGTTTCTGGTTGAAACGTGGAAATTTCCATATATTTTAATTCTGTGTAAACACTAGCTGATCACTCTCGTTAAACATTTCTCGTCCTCGGGTCTTGATAGCTGGCATCGTGTCACACGGTCCATTCGCATTAATATTTCGTTCTCATTTTATGTAGCTCCGCCTTACACTTTGTATGGTAATTACTCCGATCTTGAGGATCGTAGAGTGATGTTAGATATGCTATAATTTCTCTGAATATATAATTTAGAGTACATAAATACTTTATCGAATCTAGTTATTAGGTCCAGGGACAACTCTCTTTAAATTCATCATATTAGTAAGTAAATCCAAAATCAGTCGCCGAATGCATGCAACAGCATAACTTCAGAACGACTGTACCTATATTTCCATAATACCTTTTTTGTTGTCAAAACAAGGTTTGTATTAATGATATTTGTATGAATGTTATGCAAAATCATGTGGAAAAGTAAAAAAAATGGATCGAAAATTGTCCATATAAAAAAGTGAGTGAGTGAGACATAAGACAGTCGGGTGACCTTCAAAAATGACAGAATTGACAAACTGACGTTTAGATGTTCAGTTGCCTTTTTATTTCATAACATAGTCGTATATTCATGGAAAGATTTGGTCTCATTTTCTTCCTCGTTACATCCGTGCGAAGCCGGTGCGCGCAGCTAGTATAATATAAATTTGCGCCATATACCACAGTATACTTTTTATTTATCACGGTCTGTTAATTCATATTTTTTGGTATTATTTGATTCGAAATATCGAATGAATTAAATTCAATGTTGCTAAACGACTGTATCGACCTTTACCTTTGTTACCATTCAAGTTTATATTAGTGCCTAGGTATCGTCTTTGAGATGTATTTTTGTGTCATTTATTTTATTTTACAATTGTTAAGAAAATTTACAGCTAAATTACATTATAAAACAAAGATAGGTTACATTGAGAGTAACCTTTTAGAAGTTTCACGAATAGACATTTGTTACTCTGTTACAATGATACTAGGTACTATTATTCTTTATTGGGTATACTGTAGGTAAATATATGTACGAAAAATCTCAGACTACCTAAATCACACAGGTAGAGAATAAATTTTTAACTTGAATGTCGAAGTATATCACGAATGCATACAAAATATTTTTAACTAAGATGATGTTGGAAAGATCTTGTTGATTATTGTTAATTTATGACAGTTGTAGTTTGTATAGTCATAGTTTATTTTTGGAAATAAATGTATTAAATTGGCATGTGTTGTTTTTACTGATATATTTATTGGTAAAATAATTTGAAACCTTTTAATGAATTACATGCAAAAAAAAAATCCAAGGTGTGTATTTTATCAATTTAATATAGTTTTTAATCAAGATTATAGTTTTCTATCGTTTAACACATAACCCATGGAATATATTTGGGTTGATATAGTAATGGAAAATAATTTTGGACATACTATTCTTCTTCCTCAGTGTCGGCGTCCGAAACATCTGTGTAACATTCAGTTTCCATGGCTTTTACTGATAAAAAGTTTGAGATTTGAGGTCCTGTAAAAGATAACAAATTTGAGTATTCTGTTGACGTAACGTATGCATTTGTGGATATATGCTTCAAGTATATCGTTGTTGTCTATTCGGGCTAAACTCGAAATAACTGTAATCAAATTCGACAAGGCTTTTACTAATAGATGGAGAACTTTTGAAGCGATGATTGCTTAATAGAAACAAGTTTGAACATCGCGTCGATCGACGTAGGTTTGAACATCCACCCACGAGCCTGAGTTTTATGTGAGAAAAAAAACAACACTTTGTTCAAACCGTAGCATGGTGGTAGGGCTTATTCTAATGCCCGCCTGGCTAACTTCCATCTTTAGCTTGAAAACTTATCGCCTAGCACGTATGTACTTATTCCAGTATTCGAGCATGTCGCTAAATTTATCATTTTATTAGGTTTACTGTCGTTAAGAATATTATTGCAATGAAGAGTATAGATAACAGAAGACTACATTTTATCACAACAGATGTCGCTAAATTTATCATTTTATTGATTTACTGTCGTTAAGAATATTATTGCAATGAAGAGTATAGATAACAGCAGACTACATTTTATCACAACAGATGTCGCTAAATTTATCATTTTATTGGTTTACTGTCGTTAGGAATATTATTGCAATGAAGAGTATAGATAACAACAGACTACATTTTTTCACAACAGATGTCGCTAAATTTATCATTTTATTGGTTTACTGTCGTTAAGAATATTATTGCAATGAAAGATTATTTCTGTGGTTTAACAGCAAACGGCTCATTTATAAGTTTCATTTGATAGTTTCGAGAGCTTGCATGTCGATCATATAAATATAAGCAGGTGTCTGAAGCACGGCTAACTGTTGTTTTGAGTACCACAGGTATCTCGAGAGTCTGATTACAAATATACAAGATAAACAGATATACATTCGGATGGTTGTATCAATCACAGTTTTTTTGCATTAAGTTCTACGCGGACGTAGTCGCGGGCACAGCTATGTATAATAATATACGTGTTTATATCTAAATTTGTGTTCTGCGCAACTATATTCAGAGCGGTCAAAATGTTTAGCGCCGACTGTTATTTTTATTTTATACCCTTTCATTAAAATGAAAGTTTATATTATTGTGATTTCTTTTAAATGCCTCCATTACTCATTATATTTTTTAAGCTGCAAAACGGTATAGTAAGAAATAAACATTTTATATTATCTTCCCACACCGGCGTTTCAATACAAACGAAGCTAACTGAAGAAAGAAACAAAAAATATTATAAAAATATCCTAGTATAATTGAAATGCATATATGTTTTTACGGGTGATTATTATAATACAAATTAAATATTATTTGCATATGAATTAGCATAAAGTATTCAAGAAAAGGCCAAGTACATGATTAAAGTTTATGTAATGACATTTATACCTAAGCTGTCAGTCTGAAAGATTAATTATTAGAGACGTGTGTAAAATGTCAAAATGCTTGGTCCCAGCGGTGTTGCTATCTTATTTATTTATATAGAAGGAAACTACTTTCTATTATTATATATTTTGGTTATGATCTGATAAAAAGTAATAGCCTTTTTCAACAAAGTGTATTTGTTTTTTTTTAATACAAATTATTTTATTTAACTTTCCTATTAAGTAATAGCGCTTAATAATAATAGGTCCTTACCTATAAAGTTAGCATTTTATAAAGCAAAACGAAAATAAGATTATGAAATTGTATATTTAATTAATCTAATTATGTACCAATATTATGTATGCACTCTCGCCATTTTATAGGCAGTTCATTGGCTTTTCATTGTTGAAAAAATGTTGGTAGCGAAATCCAAAAAAATCTTTGAAGGCGATGTGGACTGCCTTATCGGAATTGAATTTTTATCGAATTCGTATTCGTCGTAATGTATCAAGTTTTCCATTTTGTGAATAAAAAATAACGATGTCGAAAGAGGAATCAAATGATGCTTAATCAATTCAATTACTAAATTCGGAACAAAAATACGTAAGCTTAAATTTGAAATATATTTGAATTTGGAATTCTTAACCAAACGCCAGATATGCGACCAAAGTGACCAGTTCGATAAAACACCAATTTCATATAAGGACCATCACAATTCATACTATAATACATATGTAATACTATACACCACAATTTCATATATAGTTACCACATATTACTTTTATATCTTAATACATCACTGTTACTACATGATGTTAATAGGCCATTTTTATTAGTAAGATATCGTTTCCAAGTTGAAAGTCTGTTGCAGAACACCTTCGTACTTTTTTTCCTCTACTGATTGACGCTGTTAACCCGACGGGCTTAACAACTTCACTGGGTTTTGGGACGAGCGCTTAAGGAACTAAGGTGAGACACGTTTTCACTAGGAGTTCAGTTCCCTTTTTGAATTACTGTTTTATAATCTATTCGATTGTAAAAGTAACTAAATTTGTATTAGAAGTTTTATAAGCAATGTGTATAATTTTGCCTTTATTAAGTCTTAAGTGACTCTATACTAACCTTCAGTATACACAACATTAGCAGCGAAGTCCTGAATAGGCGTTGGTGTAACAGAGCGGTCCATCTCTGAAGTTCCATTATCTTCAGTTTCATCTTCACTGTCTATTATTATTTCTTCTTCTTCACATTCTTCTACCTACAAATGGGATTACATTGTTTAAAATACCTAGTTATGATAAAAAATTTACCACACACCTATGTGTATACGCGCATTATACGGTGCCTTTGATTTTTTACTATTGGTATTGGTTACGTCGGTATTTAGCCCGCATCGGACAAGAAAAATTACTTTCTCGAGTAAGAGAAAATTATTTATTATATTAGAATTGTCATCTTCTCTTATCATTTAAAATTAGTTGTAAACATATGCTCCGTGGATTATCGAATTATAATTATAAATTACGTAAGCCTTGAAAAAGATAAGTATAAATCAGCTAACATACCTGCCGTACTTATCAATTTCTATCAGTTTATTTTGATTGTTGTTGAATTCATGCGTTAATACCCGTGAGTAGTTTCAATTCTTTATAATATTATAAATGCAGACGTTACTTTATCTGTTTGTGTGTTACGCTTTAATTATTAAGCAGATCATCATGTATTTTTTATACGCATTTTCATGGACACATAAAAAAAGACATAGGTTATTTTACTATTGAGAAAAAAATGCTTTTTCCGAGGGATAGGTCAAATCTACATTAAATGTTCCATTAAAAGCTAGTAGATACATATTATAATCATCAAATGGCTTTTAATTAAGTACAGAAGAATCTTTTTTTTATGTTGGCTAAGGAAACGGAATTTTTACTTTTAGGGACAAGCATACCGCTTGAGATGTTTTTACTATGAATCATTTTGAGGGCTTCGAAAGCAGTACTGTATATATACTACCTGTATATCAAAAGACTGCTGTTTGTTTTTAAATTCTAGCAACGCTGAAGATGATGACCGTTTTGCGAACTTCTTTAATGTACCAGGGGACGGTGTGCCTTCAACCGGTTCCCCTTCATTTATCTGGTAACCGACATCTAGACTTAATGGCATGTTGGCTGTGGCTGAGGAACGTCTTCTGCGCAACTGACATTCCGGTTCATCCGACATATTACTTGCTTAAATTAAGATACAAAATTATGTAAATTTATCAAGCGAACTTTTCATTGATGTAAAATTAATTTTAAATGTTTGTTCTTAGTAACATTAGCGTCGTAAAATATACTTAAAAATACTATAAAAAATTAGTTTTTGTTTTGCTATTTCACATATTTAATGATAATTTCATGTCTCCGATGATGTAGCTTCTTAATTATAGTTAGAGATAAGACAAGTTATAACATAAAACATAAGTTATAATATAAAACAGTGTGATATCTTTTTAACAATTTATATATAAATCTGTATAATAAACATTTGCTTCTTACCTTAGTTTATACTTTTAGTTGGTAATATTTTCAATAATTACAATCGTGTTGCAAATTTTCAGAGGTAGACATTGAAAGTGAGTGGTCTGTATCGAACTACTGCGTAGATGGCGGCTTCAGGACTTTAGGCCGAAGCCGTATGAAGTTAATCTAAGGTGTATACTTTCAGGTGAAAATAACATTTTCCTTATTTTGCTAAAATATTAATTTAGAAATATCAGAATAACATTTTAATTGGTATACGTTTTGATTTTAGTTATACGTTGGAAATAGTGGAATCAGAAGTACGACATTTTGATGAGATGGAACTTTTAAAATGATTATTGGAGATAAGCATACAAATCACTACATAGTATAAAACAAAGTCGCTTTTTCTGTCCCTATATCCTTATGTATGCTTAAATCTTTAAAACTACGCGACGGATTTTGGTGTGGTTTTTTTTAATAGATAGAGTGATTGAAGAGGAAGGTTTATATGTATGATAACATAAATTAAATAGTAGAGAAATACTGTTATTTTTGAGGTTACTCCAAATTTAACGCGTGCGGGCCACGGGCGGTAATGAATAAATCAAAACTACTGGATCGATTTTAATCATTTTTTCAGTGAATGACATAGGCCATATATTTTATACCCGTGCGAAGCCGGAGCGGGCCGCTAGTATTATATAAAAAATTGTGAAGGAAATTACATAATCTAATATGTCATTGCAGCGCCATGCCGCGCTGCCGCGTTATTCGTTTCTTGAGTCAATTCCTTAGTAAGACTCTGATTAATAACATAATTATGAGCTTGTTATTATGCCTCGTTACGGTTAACGCGCCAAATAGATATCGACCTGATTCTACAACTACAACATACCTACTACATTAACATACCACTATATTTATATTTCATTTGATGCTGTAAATATACGCACATATAAAAACAGTCGCACACTCGCATACATTCACAGACACGAACGCCTACATATATATACTGTAACAGAGATAGTTTAATACCATATACTACAAATAATTTGTGTTTAACTATATTGTTTTATTTGATACTAATCGGTTGGTTCTCGTAAATATGGCTTAGTTGTTTATTATTATCTATAGTATACACTTTGTAATTTTCGTATAAATTATTGCAGTTTAACGATTTGGTCGCTTAGCTCGACGAAAATTAACATTAAAAAGCTTGTATGTGTACTTATTTGTGTATGCACGTAAGAAGTTATTCTTCTCGAGCTTCAAAAAGAGATTAAATACAATTGATAAAGTCTTAATAAAAAGAAAATTAAGTTACTTTTTATAGGCTTTATAATTTCTTACTTTATAATGTAAACAAACAAAAAGAATACACACCGACAGGTAACATCAAATCTATAAAGTCACTTAAAAGTTATAATATAAAAAAAAAAACACTTTTATCACGAATACTCACAATAACCATTATCACCATAAATCAATAAATATATATGAATATATATTTTTCATTCCACTAATGTAGAACACGTGTTGTAGGTTCATATTTGTGTCTTGAATATAATTATCAGTTCTCAGGAAAATTTGACAGACAATTACCGACCAACTTCACGGTGTCGCTTTCAGGTGTCGGTGTGCGCACATCGTAAAAATTCACTGTTATCATTTTTCACAAAGGCAACAAAAGAAATTTGATTAAAAAAAACAATTAGTTACCCACAATTAGTGCTTCACACTTTATTAGTAACCTCCCGCGACTTGTTTATATTAAATTACAATAAAAAACTAAATAGGGGCCCGTTGTAGTAAAAACATTCACGATGGAAAACACTTCTTGTGGTGTCAATCACAGATACACCAACGAATATAATTTTTAACATAAATTATGTTAAAGAAATAACATATGAGAAATATTTTATCACTACGTTTTTTTATATGACGTCGTTATTATTATATGTTGACAGGTTTTAACCCTTGTTTATAAACGGATAAATATCATTATGAAATTTGCAGATTCACATTTGTTCATCGTAAAAATCTGTAAAATGCTATTATATAAGCGAAATATAATAAATAAAGAAATATAAGCGAAAGCTTTTATATGTTCGATCTTGCATCTTGACAAACATGTTTTCATCTCAATAATATTTAGGTATATTACTCAGAGTCCTTATGTATTTTGAGGTCAATGAGTGAAAACGGTGCCAATATTAAAGGTTATGTGAAAGCTTCTCAATTACATAAAGATCGTTTATTTATATGCAGTTGTGTTTTTTTCTTATATACTGTTCGACACTTGGCTCAGTCATATGTCATGGAAAGTTAAGGTAAGGCCGAGGACGAATGAGGACGTCCGTATTCACTCTCCTTTTGAAAAAATCCACATTATACTACCTATATAACGCGGTTTTACGTGCTTTATATATTTAACCTTTTACATTAACGCCAACCCAGTTGAAGGGGCTGGCGGGACTGTGTAAATAGGTCCCCCCCGATGGAATGCTGGTGAAAGTAAAATTAGAAAAGAAGATGCATGTAAAGAAAAAGAAAGTGTGGTATGGAAGATTGCCTTGCCTATAAATAAATATAATAACAAAGACCCCAAATAAAAAGCGTGAACTCACCTGCAACTCAGCACGGAGCAGCGGCGTCACAGGCGAGGCGTTTGTAATCAACAATACAGGCGGTGCAAAAAATTAAAATATATGTGTGCAGTCTTCCAGAAAAAGCGTTTTTGTTTATTTCTCATATATCGGTGATGTCTAATAATTTATATATTGTTCCGGTTTTTAGAGAGTAATTTTCTCCTATGTTATGTTAGCGGTGTGTCTTGTGTGTAATTTTTAATGACTTAATCTATATGTTTCTTCTTTACATGTCGAAATGATAGCGATATAGTTTTTATCAAAGCGTCTGCATACTCCGTATTCGATCAATGAGATGTAGGCCAGAAACACATCTCATTATCTGGAGCGCAGTTCTTAAATTTTCTTATATAAGACTACTTACTAGTAGATAATCAAGCTTAAATAAATTCCGTTTAAAGCACGATTATTACATAGAGAGTCGAGCACGCCTCTGAAACGCATGGTATTGTACTTCATTTACTTAAGTATTTACAATTCGGCTCTTTAGGACCGGCCTCTTTGTTACAAATTTATTATAGTTTACGTTCGATTCTTCTCGAAGAACGTGCTGGTTTTAAATGTTTGATTAGTGTCGGATGTTTTTCAAACAAATTTGATTTTTCGTTTCCAGTACAGGCTTACGACATCTTTGTACGTCACATAAATACTATAAGGAAACAAGCATGTATTACAAATATACGCAGTATATCCTGAATTGTGCTGTTACTTACGTTGGCTATAAAATACATTTGTATAGAATATACAATCATTGTTGCGGTTTATGTATCTCTAATTAGCATTATAGAAAATTAACATGATGGTGCTATATTTTTTATAATGGGATTTATGGTAGCAACAAAATCTACATCTACAAATAATATATTAAAGAAATTTTACAAGCATATAGACGACGGTTATCACAAATATCTGAGGTGTATATTACTGCGTTTTTCTATAGGAAATAAGCAGAAACGACGTATATTAACGAAAGTAATATATAAAATCGGAAATGGGGTTGTATGAGTTAAAAGTAGAAATAACAACATAGAAAAAAATAAAGGACAAACTATAAATCATCCACAAAACAGTTACTATAAAAAATCAAAACCATTTTTAAGGGATAGAAGTCGAGGGTATCCGGTTGTCTTAAATTAAAAAAATCCTTATTTTTAGTACAAATCATTACGGCAGGTATATTCTACGAGTTCCGGCTGACGAGGGGAGGTAGCTGGTTGTGTACCCAGTCTACTTTTCTATAAGGACGGAGCCGGGCTGACCGCTGGGGCGACACGGTGATACCCTCAGCACGGTCCTATGTCGCCTCAATCGAAAGCGGCGGCCGGTACACCGTGGTGCTTTAGTCCGTGCAATTCGGACATATCCTTCTCTCTCCCCCGACGGATAACGGATTTCCCCACGTTAATAAAAAAAAGAGCTACATTCTATGAGTACAGGATGTTGTAATTTATTTAAAAAAGAGTTTGAATTTTTCCCTAAAAGAAACAAGAAATATTAAGAGTTGTACTAGACATATTTACATGATAAACTGCTTTTTATATGTATAAACAAGTTCAAATTCGTGACATTAATATTTGTCGATTAAAACGCTTTGTTATTCTAGACACGTTCCCTTATCAGTTTTATGACATAGTGTTGGAACGTTTAACGTCTAAAGTCTGGCTGAATGACCGTTGTTTCAGAATGTATGAACGAAGATTCCTAAATATCTACTATTTAAAAAAAACTAATCGTAAAACATGTAGGTGGTAGAGCTGCGCTGAAACTATTACTGGTTTCAGAATGAATGGGTCGGCTCGCCCGGGGTAGTACTACCCTCTCACAGAAAGCCGACAGGAATTAACAGTGCTTGCACTGTTGCGTTTCGTTCGGTCAGTGAGAGCGCCGGAGGCCCACATATTTAAAAGGCCGGCAACGCACTTGCGACTCCCCTGGTGTTGCTAGTGTCTATGGACGGCGGTCATCACTTACCATCAGGCGACCCACCTGTTCGTTTGCCCCCTATGATATAAAAAAAGAATTGTGTTTTTGTAGCGCTAATGAAAGATTATTATTTTTTTATACTTTATAGGTTAGCGTTTGACCACAATCTTCATCTGATACTAAATGATGACGTGGTCTAAGATGGTAGTCACGCTAAACCTAGAGGAGACTGGCTCTGCAAGTGCCGCTGCCGAAACACACCAATAGGTGCTTGGCGACAGATTTCCATCTTGAGGGTGGTAGCTAGCCAGACGGACTTAGAAAAAGCCCTACCACCATGCTATGGTTTCATCACGGTGTTTTCTTTCACCGAAAGCTCCGACTCAATTGCTAGGATTCGAACCTTCGTCCTTCGACGCTGTGTCCGAACACACTTCCAACTGAGCCATCATCGCTTCAAAAGATCACTTTGATAAGATCCAATCAAACCAGGTATTACCTTATATAAAATTTAGTTTATCGCATCAGTAGTGAAATCGCGCGACTGCTGTTTTAGATTTAGTCCAACACCTTGGCTGCAGGTTGTAAGACCATGAAATTATATAAATTATGTATAAGATACAACTTGTTTTCTAATATGAATAAGTGGAGCAATCCTTACGTATTTCTAAATATTATGTCACCTTGTTTTAATACCTACATATTTAAGTGAAAATGTTGAGTAAATATAAAATAATTCTACAAAATATCGCAAATGTATATTTAAGACCGTATTCTAGACGTATAAGTGTTTGATTCTTTGATAAATTATTAAATTTTCTATCCCGGTTTGCAACGCTTTCAGTAGCTAGGTACATAATCTTCCTAATAGTCGATTTGGATTACAGCGATTAAACTCAGAGGTTGAGGTGTTTAGTCCGTAAAAGTTGATGCGATATGTGGGATATATGTATTTCAGTGTATAGATGTATGCGTAATACATAAATACACTCCCTCACCCATGCCCACTTTGTTCCGATGGAACGGCGAACCGCTACGATCAGAGGAATGTTGGATGTAGTGTCTACTGTAGCGATACGTCAGCTCCTACCGTCAAGTTCGTTCACTGATGCATGTCTGTCTCACCACCAAAAGTGGATTGTATAACTGCCGAGTTAGGTCTGATGCGGGAAGTAGCCGTATGAACTATAGCATCGAAACACTCCAGACCCCTCTACCAGTGTTGGCTCACGGACCGACGTGGCTACCGGGGTATGGCAGTTGTGTGGGCGCCGATCAGAGTTTATAGACCAACAGCTATTTCTCTTGAGATTCTACCACCTTTATAAGGTTGGTCAGCAGAGTCTTAACAGATAGTTCATTACAACCCAATGGTTAAGATATGGATTGGGTTGAATATGAGAGAAAATAAGAAGGAAGTCATCGTAAAGCCGCATATATCTACGGTCGATTATTTTAACGTTATGGGAAAATAGCTTAGTCAAATTTTAAGAAATATTATGTAGCTTATATTTTATGACGTCACTATATCAATCTATTTATACTATAAATCCTTTTAGACTACACAGAATACCTATTAAAAGTTCGGTTATCAAGGTTGAGCATCGTATTTTATTAGTGCCAAAGTTTGTTTTTTTTTCTTTAGTAATAAAAACCTAGTGTATTAGTATTTAATTTCTTATATAATAATCGATTAGTCAAGGATTTCTCCAAAAAAGTTTCAACTTGAAAAAATAATAAAAACTATGTTTGATATAATCCTCTGAGGTTTTAGTTTATTATGACGTTATATACGTTTATTAATTAACAATCGTACGCGAATTCGTCGATGTTAAATTGCAATATAAAATTCAATAACAATAAGATATTGCATAGCATTATCTAGTAGCGAGTAAAATGGCCACCGTTTTTTTTATTATTGAATCCTAAAAATATTGTATCCTAAGAATTAAGGAAGGAGTACAATCTACATATATTATAAAACAAAGTCGTCCGCCGCGTCTGTCTGTCTGACTGGATGTTCGCGGTAAACTCAAAAACTGCTGAATGGATTGTAATACCAATAATAAAAAAAAAACAATAAATACAGTAATTCACTGGGAAGGTTTAGGTTATTATTATTATATTTTTTTTATATTATAGGAGGCAAACGAACAGGTGGGTCACCTGATGGTAAGTGATCACCGCCGTCCATAGACACTAGCAACACCAGGGGAGTCGCAAGTGCGTTGCCGGCCTTTTAATATATGTGGGCCTCCGGCGCTCTCACTGACCGAACGATACGCAACAGTGCAACCACTGTTACTTCACGTCGGTTTTCTGTGAGAGGGTGGTACTACCCCGGGTGAGCCGACCCATTCATGCTGAAACCAGTAATAGCTTCAGCGTAGCTCTACCACCTACAAAGGTGTATAATTAATTGGTTGAAATATAATGATAATTGTTGACAGAATCTGGAAAAAGTCAAGTTACCTGGAAGATTTCGTCGATAACACTGCCTAATATCTTTGAGATTTAACAAAACAATGCATACTGACGATATTCCTCTTTTATATATCTACAAAAGTCTAGGATGGCTTGTACCTACCTTTTTAGGATAGCTTACTATACCCATCTATCTTCTAAAAATATGGTCACATACAATGAGATAATTGGAGGTCTATTTAGACGGATACAGTATTAATCCTTATCAAGTTGAACACATTAGTTAGTTTAAGCATTGCACGCACATAAGTACATATTTTTTATTATCAGTGTAGGGCAACATCCGCCGGGCTTGCTAGTCTATGATAAAATATAAATGTACGTACAATACTACATACTTATTATTATATATATATATAGATTATGTGGCCGTCATTGTTTTTATAGACTAACTATATAATCAACGAAAACAGGTTTACCTTCTTACCTAAAATCAATCACTTAGAGATTATTGTCGGTATGGACTGCATTGGTTCGCGTTTTTATGACTCAAAGACATCTGAGAAGTTTTCGCTAGAAACTCTTTTCATACAAAAAGGAATACAGTAGCGTGAGTACCGTTCCATATTATTAAAACAAAATGATAGGATTGATACTTCTCTAGCCTATAACATAACAACGGTTTAAAATGTTGTGTTAAGAAATAAATACATTTAGATTCTCACAATAGAATTGGTATATATCAAAGTGAATGTCGAGATTTATATAAATACTAGTTTCTGCTCGCGACTTTGCTCGCGTCAATATAGATTTGCCATATTTGTAGGTGGTAGAGCTACGCTGAAGCTATTACTGATTTCAGCATGAATGGGTCGGCTCGCCCGGGGTAGTACCACCCTCTCACAAAAAACCGACGTGAAGTAGCACTGTTGCGTTTCGTTCGGTCAGTGAGAGCGCCGGAGGCCCACATATTTAAAAGGCCGGCAACGCACTTGCGACTCCCCTGGTGTTGCTAGTGTCTATGGACGGCGGTGATCACTTACCATCAGGTGACCCACCTGTTCGGTTGCCCCCTATAACATAAAAAAAAGAACAGTAAGTACTTTTTTTTACTGTGCATTTATACCCCTGAACCCCTGATAAGGTATGCGCTAAAATTTCATGAAGCTGGCCTGAAAGCGTAACTAACAAACAAACATTCGTATCTACAGTGTTAGTAAGGATCGTGGATCCTAGTCATAAATTATATAAAATGTGATAGGTTATCTTTGCCAGTCGCTTTGTTCTTAGAAAAATGTATGCATAGTTGTTGTCTGTTGCAAAGTTTTTCGTGAAGCAACGTTTTGATTCGAAGAAACATATGTATATATACTTCTTTTTGTAGCATGAAGAATTGACCGCACTGTACCTTATAGTAAGCACATTGCCACCCAAAAACTGGTGACCTTCGAGAGAGGTACAAAACTGTAGCCTGCAAGCTTCTTGACAGCTGGACATACCCTGACATTTCCCGAAACGTGATAAACGATACTGGCATAGGTATATCAGCGTGTATATCTTTGTCGCTACAGTTCTCACTTTTATCATTTGTCACTATAGCAAGTGTTTCATCTAGTGTACATTGGTAACAGTCCAGTCAGATAAGATTACTATGCGCTACCACCTGAGAATTTACGTAATGGAAATACTAAAAGTGTACCGGAATATTTGAAAATTACATTCTATACAATTATACAGATACATATTTAATCTTTACTCCCCACATTCGTACACACTGTTACACACATACACACTATACAACAAATAGGTATACATATTGTGCAAGTTTTATTTTTTCCTTTCCAGATTGTCTGATACATAATACATGTTTGTGTTCGTGTAGTCGATTATGCACGAACATAAGTGTATCTAGCTAACTCATATATGTATGTTTAGCTTAGTTAGATTCGTGATGTTGCATTCCCTGCGACAGTCCAAGCCGAGATTCGACCACTTTGGCGCCCCTGAGCTTCTTACTATGCAGCTGAGTACATTAAACGATCGCCCGAAAAAAAAGTCCGGTGAACCTATGACAGTGTATAGTCAGTTAAAAGAATAACATTCCATACATTACAGATTACATTCAAGTTTGTGATTAAAGATAAATAGGTCTGATAAATAAGTCTGAGTATGTGGTTTCTATAAATAAACAACTGCTCAAGTACTTAGGTTATTGGCTTCCTACAAGGGTTAACGTGTACGCAAATATGTAGTGAATCAGTGTATCAATTTATAATTGTTGGGATCACGAATCGGGTATTGATGTTAACTAGTCTATACTTCCAATTGTCGACCATAATACAGAGTACAAATATTTCTTTTTGTCGTGTTAATATATTATGTGTATTTCTTTTTGATTTTTTTTTCTGAATGGTAAAAAATGTATTAATATTGTAGATAGTTGACGTAAGAGCGAAAAATATGATTTATCAATAATAGCTTCGATTAGTCGATGCTTGATGGTATGGAAAAAACGAACTATTTACATAAAAATATATTAATAATACAGAAGGTCCTCAATTGTTAATAAATGAAAGAAAAAAATAAAGAAAATCGTTTCACAAACAAATGGGAAAAAGATATTACTGAACTGTTGTATCTTGGTTTACTGACATCTATACGTCGGAATTATATGGTTCTTATAGTTCTCAGTGTATTTATTTATGAATATTATTTTAAATTTAGTAAATTGTTGGGTATCTTGTAAGCGACCTCACAAGATCGAATGTAAGACAAAGTAATAAGAAAAATACACATATATGCTTTAAAGATACATATTTCGTTCACGACATAGGTACGTGTTTATTCTTGAATCTTAAATACGTAATCGTACATTTTAAGTAGGTATATTTTTTTACATATTCGCACATACAGTATTTTATTTTTATTTTATTAACGAATAAATAAGCATAGCTTGTATCTTGACAACTAAAAGGCTTGATATATTAGAAGCGTAGATATGTAGCTTGGTTTTATTAACCCCTCGGCTGACTTTTTAAGACCCAACACTCCAAACGGCGGTTTATGTTTTTAATTTTTTTTTATGTGACGACATCACGGAAGAAAGCTCATTTCTTTATATCGTGTCGTACATCGTAAATTTCAGGGTTCAGAAGGAAAAAGTTCGTACGAGTGAAAAAATAATTTAAAAATACATTTTACATAAAAATTATAATTTCATAATACACTATATTATGTTATTTTTTAAAGTTTTATAATAAATCAGGCACTTTTTTAAGCTTTTTAAGCTGCCGACAGTCTGTTGACCTGTGCCTCGTGGTGTGTCCATTCGTTTGTATGGAACTTAATCCTTTCTGGTTTTGGACAGTCCGGGGGTTAACACATCACAAAAACACAATTTCCAAATCAAAGTCATAGAATGCCGCTTCAATTATATATATAAAATTGAACCTAAGGTGTGTAACCTCTGACAATTACCTTATACGTCGTAAGGTTTCCTCGACTACCTACTTCAAAGCTAATTTTCGTTGCTACATTTACGTCATCGTATTCTGCGACACGTATTACAAAGTTATACGATAAAGTTATTATTCAAAATGTACTCAGCAATTTTAGCAAATTATTAACACACAATAAGAATGTCCTTATCCAGACTGAACTTCGTTTTTTATATGTAATAGAATTTTGAGAATCGGGATAGTAGTTCTAGAGATTACTTCCTTACACGGTCTTCTTATAAAAACAAAAATGAACACGCATTTAACACGAGTTTTACTAAACAGTGTCTAAGATTTTTAAACATTGGTGAACACATATTTAAAATACTTTATTACAAAAGCGTGTCCTAGCGGACGCTAGCTAAACATCTGATTTTAGTTTTTTATACAGCCAACTCTGAAAACCCTTCATTTAATTCAATGTCATCATGCAAAAACGTTTCATTACATAAAGGTATTTTAGAAACAATTTTAATTTATGAATAATATTTTTGGTTCAGATCTCCATTAAGAAAATTTATTTATTTAATGTAAAATTGGTTATTGTGATATTTTGGTTTAAAGAAAATTATGTAACTGTTAAAATTAGCAATATATAAGTTTAATATGTTACGCCAAAGTGCGTAAAATGGGACAAAAGTATAATCTCAAATTAAATACGTTGTCAAATAACAATAATGTCAAATAATAGTCAAATCATATACTAGTTATGTCATATATCATATAGTAGTTATGTCATACAGTAGATAATAGTTTTTAATTTATCGACATTTTCCAAATTAATTATACCCATGATATCCATAATTTACTTATTCATCATCATCATCTTACCCTTATCCCACCTGTGTAGGGTCGGCACAACATGTTTTCCTTTTCCACTCTCCTCTGTTAGATGTCATCTCAGTATTCACACTTTTTATACACATACCATTTTTCACACAGTCCATCCACACCTTTTTCGGTCTTCCTCTACACCTATATCCGTCCACTTTCAAACCCAAAACTTTTCTTGTTACATGACTTTCATCTCTTTTCATAGTATGTCCGTACTATACGTATATTTTCAAATATCCTCTGATATACTCATTCTTAATCTTATCCATTCTTGTTACACCACACATCCATCTTAACATTCGTATTTCTGCCACATGTAATCTTTTCTAAGTAAAATAATGTTTTTTTTTTTAAATAATGTCTATCTCTAAACAAGGTACTCTACTCTTTTGTGATAACTATTTTTTTGAACAAGTGTGTGTGTAATAAGACGGACAATTTTTAGCCCTTTAATAAACCTTATAAACGAAGTGACAAGATAATTGTCATATGGTTATTTCCAAATATGTATTGGTTCTTGAACAATTTTTTGGTCAATATTGATTAATTATACCACAAGCGCCTTGCTTCAGAGTCATCGACCGCGATTTTTAATCTTTTTTGACGTATTAATTCATTATTATTGCTTGGCAAACGTTTTCACATAATTATAGTGTGTTCTACTCGAACTTTGAGTCAAATTTTCTTGAATTATTTCTCCTATTCTCCTAGTTATTTTACAATCAGGCATATTAATTTCTTTAACGTATTAAATTTAAAACTCATCATTTGCGTAGCTATTTTTGGAACGAAGGTCCTTATCACGCGTTGCACTCTCTGAGCGGATGGGAGCGAGATCGAAAAAAGTTTAATAAGACTTTTTCCGACACTTCTTGCTATAGTTATAGCCGTGTATGAACTATATACATACATACCATTTGTATTTTTATACCAAAAAAGTATTATTAGTAAAATAAGATTTATACAGTTCTTAAATTTTGATTTGTTATTAACTTAATTATCCTAAATCATTCAGTGTTTAATTTATCATTATTTATTTTTTACATAATAAATATATTTTATTGTAAATTTTTCAATTTAACTCGATTAACTTGATATTTAAATAATATAAATTATAACTACTGTATAGCAAACGTATACCAAAAAGCGAATGGAACTTTGTTTCAACTGGGAGCCCATAGACCCCTCACGCCTTTTTTATTTATACATTTTCTATTATAATAACTAAGGGATTATTTAAATATGTATAATAAAATTACATGTCTTTTGATCCAGGCGTATACTAATTCTAGAGTTGAATCAATAGGCAGCGGGTTCGATCTCCTCACACGATACACTTTTTTGCAGTACAAGATTGTTAATTCCGTTTGGAACAGCCAGACATGCTTAATAGCTATTTGATTACTAGGTTAGTAGCAATTTTTGTTTGCAATTGTCATTAGGTAAGTATATTGAAAACAATAAAATCAAATTTAAAAGTATTCGAGTGAGCCTTGATTTTATTCATTAGAATTATATATTGTTGCTAAGCAAAATCCATTGGTATATCAGCTATGCTTCAAATATCGAATTCGCTACCTAAAATATTAGCTATGTATGTATATATAACTGAACTGGCCTAGATAGATGGTACAAGTAGGGGCTAGTATATCGATAGGCACCCGACTTGCTTTACCATATATCGCATTACTGCTAACGAAATTAACTATGGGTAAAATTTAAAACTTTATCTTATACATTGATGATGTATAACGTTTTGATGCGACGGTGAATGAATATACCCGAGAAAGTATTAGACATAGCACCAGCTACAGAAAAGTTGAGGAGTAATAGGTTAGCATGGTACGGGCATATTATGAGAAGAGATGAAAGTCATGTAACAAGAAAAGTTTTGAGTTTGAAAGTGGACGGATATAGGTGTAGACGAAGACCGAAATAGGTGTGAATGGTTTGTGTAAAAATGATATGCGTATAAAAGGGTTGACTGATTTGACATGTGACAGGGGAGACTAGAAAAGGCAAATATGTTGTACCGACCCTACTTAGGTGGGATAAGGGTAAGATGATGATGATGAGCCTGTAAACTTAGTGTGTTATTATGTAAGGTCACATAAATACTAAACCTATAATATAAAACATTTAAAGGTAACATTTAACAGTCAGCCACTTTAAAGCAATGATAGCTGAGTTCATAGCGGGTTCGGATACCGCGTGGATAGACGTAGATTCGAATCCTTGCCACTAAGTCGAAGCTTACAGTGATAAAAAACATTGTGGTGGTATCATAGCATGGTGGTAGAGCTTTTTGTAAGTCCTCCTAGCAAATTGAAAATCTTTCGCATGGCACCTATTGGTGTATTTCGCTTTTGCTCTTGAGAGCCAGTCCTCCTTTAGGTCGAGCATGTTTAACATCTTAGACCACATTGTCATTTAACATTAAATTAGATTGTGGTCAAAAGTTAAAATGTATAAAAAATAAAAAAGTCATAAGAAATGCTAACTGACATTCCATCTAACAATAACGATAACCGATGTTAATCGAATGCATTGGTGTTCGTTGATATTTGCTAGCTTACTTGCTTAAAATGCTTTAATACCTTCTATTTGAATGCCTCAATATCAGAAAGGAGGGAGGTTGACTGCGAGATCATTTCACATCCATATCCACGCGGTATTTGTATGGGAAAAATTTGCGAACTTCTTTGTTCACACCGTGGTGAATACAATCGAGTAACTGCGGCTCTATAGAATCATCTGCGTAGTTTGGTAGGGGTAGATATATCGCAAAATAAGATTAGATAATTCTTCATAACATACGCTTAGTGAGGTAATGTCCCTTCACAACTGGAATGCTGATATGCTTTTAGTGTGGTCTGTATTTCACATTGCGGACATTCTATCGTTGGAGATGCCTTCGAGGAGGTATTAGACGGAACCATTTCTGACATGAAAAAAATATATCAACCAATGTCGTAATCAGCCTTATTAAGAATATCGGGCGTTTAACACGGTCGTATTCTCTTCGGGATACCAAAGCTCCTGAATGTTGCGGAAATAACACTTCCAGTGTTGTCCTTGATATTGGTCACACTGAATAACCAAGAAAACTGAATTTCTATGTCATTGAAATCAACAAAATTGTACGTCCCCAAGAAGAAATGTTGTCCGAAGACTGGTTGATGTTAGTGACACGATCTGACCACATTCTCTACGCGTTAATCGGACTATAAGTGGGCTTACCACAATAACAATTATGAACCGTCACTTCTCTAGAAATAAATGAAACCATACGTTAACATATAAATGATATTAATGGGAATAATTTAAAAATAATTAAAGGTAATCATTTCAGTTCGAAACGATTGTTATGTGACAGCTATGATGAAAGAATGGATTAAATGGTAAACGATATAAAAGGTATAGAAAGTCAATGCATCTGGAAGCAGAAATCGAAGCCTGACAAAATAGATCAAATAGAAAAGTTTAAGTAAAGGGGATCTAGATTTGGAAATATAGGTAGAAAAGAAGAATAGAATGAGACTGATTTCTTTCTGCCTATACTGGTAGAAAGATATATCCATACAAATCCATGGTAACAGAATGATAATAATTTTGACCCCGATTCGATAGATGACAACTCCTTATTTGTGAATGAACGTAGAGATTTGGTAGTCTCTATAGCCATTTTACTGATACCACTGTAAAATTATACAATGAAAACAATTATACAACTAATTAAATAAAATTAAAGCCCGGTGATTCCACATGATTTAGATTGGCCATAGTCTTAATATGAGCGATTTAACCTATTCAATTAAATTGTTTTATAGAACAGAAGGTATACATATAAAACACGTCGACAACCTTATAGGAAATGAGGCCAAATTATTCCATAATCACTATTTCCATAGTGAGCAATAAAATATAGTTCGTTAAAATACTTCGGACTAAGAGTTATATATAAATCATTCTGGTCTGTTCCATGATTAAAAAAATAGTGCATCGTCTTTAAATTGTACAGGATTGCTCCGTAAAAGTCATATTGTATGAAATTGTTATTATTAGTGTTATAGTTTTGGACCATGTTCAATTTAAGTAAAACTAATTGCCGGTTGGCACGATCAAGAATATCTTAAACATGTATTCATTAATTGAAGACCTGAGTGGAATTATCTATAGCAATTAGACATCAGTGATAGGTAGTAAAATTATTTTTGATGGAACATTCGAGAACATGTTTTATAGATGACATTTATGTACGGACTTTTTTTAAACTATAAGTTTTTTTGCTTCGCCTTTTACTAAATAAACTGGTCCCACATCGTGACAGGCGGTTGGTGCCCTACACGTTTGTGTTTTAAGATAACCGGTTTTAAAACCACGATATATTTATTCTTGGATATGTCTATCTTCTAAATGCATATATTCTACCTATTCCTTGGGAATGATTTGTACTTTTTATGTACCGCGTGTAAAGTTTTATATTAATTAACACAAGCTGAATATTTTTTTTTTTTTTTTTTCGAACTGACCTACACTGCCAGCAATATTGCTTTCACAGTTTCACCGGACTACCACAAGCTGAATAACATTTTAATCTTATTATATAGATTACTAGCTTTTGCTGGTTTTGCTCGCGTTAATGTAGCTTTTATTTATCTCTCGGGAACAGTACATTTTTATGGGAAACAAATACCCCATGCCATTTCATCTACCCCTGACAACGTGTCGTGAACATTTTGATGATGCCCCATAGAGCAGTTAAAGCTTGAACAAATAAACAAACTTGCTTTTGCCTTTGTAATATTAGTAATGATTTCATACTAAAATTGACTTCACGATGTATGTCTGATGGACTATGACTACAGCATTGTTCCTTGTTTAATTGAATTATGTGGTATAAGAAAAATATTAGATATGCTTTAGGGAATCAATTTCTGTATAAAGAATGTGAATGTATATTCATATTATATATATATTTAATGTGAAGTGAGGGATATTTTTCTATTTTAGTAATCTGTATAGATAATTACATAACATTTAAACTCGTACAGTACTTCAAATAATTATAATAAACTAGCTGACCCAGGCGAACTTCGTACCGCCTAACAGATGATTTTTTAAATATTTTTTTTAATACTTATTCTGCTATTCGCGACCATCGTATAAATATTGACATTAATATTTATACGATACTAACGTCACTCATTTGTTTTGCCTTCCCGGAACTTCTCCACTAACGCTTAAACTTTAAGCTATAGTATTAAAGTTCAAATTGAGTTATAAGTATTATTACGAATCGTTTATATGGGAGTATAGAAAAGTGTTGTTGTTAGACATTATCAGGCAATTTTTTAATTTTTTCTCTCCGTAAGATCCACCCTCGGACTTCAAGGAATATTCTAAAAAAGGAATTAGCGAAATCGGTTCAGCTGTTCTCGAGATTTGCGCTTAGCAACACATTTAGCGATTCATTTTTATATTATAGATAAGCGACACCGTCAATGACTGATTTATGAAGTTGAATTGAAATTCTGTAAACGTTATTCGTGCAGACGAGTATGAAAGTTAAATAATTATTGTATATTATACATAAATAAATAGCGTATTCATACCAATGTTCTTACGTAATCTTTATAATTTTCTGTTAAAGTTGCTTGTGTTTCTACGTTATTTTGGGTCGTTAATTTCAAGTTTCTTCAAGCTTCATTAGTTTGTACCATAAAAATAATTGACTTGTAAGGAAAAAAGGCTTTGCCGCGGCAATCATGAATATAGATTTTTATATAAATATCCTAGTTATTTGCAAAATATTGTACCCAGGCGTGATTTCCATCGGGCGTTCAACTCGTAAAGTATAAAAGCGGTTGTAAGTTTGTCCATGATTGCAAAACGGTGAAATCTGCGACAATATGAAGGTGTTTATGTTGTGTCTGTTGTTCGCAGTCGGAGAATTAAGTGCAGATGTAAGTTGTATAACGAAATTGATTTTTTTATGTAGTTAAATGCTTTTCTATAACATTTTTTTTAAGCTTATTTTTTATACTGTAGATAAATCTTTCATTGATTTTGTTACTATCACAAAAAGTAATGTCACCTGTCCATATAGCTTAATATTGATATTCCAAGTATTGATTTATAATTAGTCGTTTTTCAAGTTTCAAAGTTAAGAAAAAAAAAACAAACCTCTTGAAATGTTTTTTATTGATTATTACATTAATGCTCGTAGATAGTTACTAATAAAAAAAATACATTGACAAACGGAGAGGAATAATTGTACTGAACCGTTTTATCTTTGCATTTTTACACGTAAGTGCCATAGTTTGAAGCGAAAAATGTGTATCAAATTCGAAGGAATTAAATTTAATGTAAGAAAAAAATATTATTAAGTATATACTTGGAATAAGGAAATAATAAATTTGAAATAATAAAAACAACGTTCGTGTCGCGTGCGTATTCTTTAAGCGTAGATTTTTTCTTATTAAAAAGGTTGAGTGAGTTTCAGTATTGCCAAATAAGAAAAAAAAACAAAACCTATATATATTTGTATACAAATATAGAACTAATACTGTGACAATCTGTTTAAAATGATCTAATCCCAGATTAGAACATTTGACCTTGTTCTCATTACATATTTGTCGTTTAACTCGTCATTCACTTTGATAAATATTAATATCTATTTTATTATAATAAGGAGGTGATGTTTGTGGGTATGCCTTTAAGAGATAAACAACATCTGGGCGTAGTGATTCTAATATTTATTTTAATTATAAGATGCATTAGTCCATAATGCTGTTGGCTATTTTTATTCAATTTTATATTCTGACTTGATGCGAATAGCGGCTATGCCACGTTACATAAAAAAATATTGATTGTCAATAAAATATAACTAGCGACACCTAGTGGCAAGTTATATTAAATAGATAAAAATCTTAAAACAACGATAAATTTATCGCTGGAACTTTGTTCGAATATATGAATCTTGTGTATGTATATGTATTGCATGCGTGCATGCATGTATGCATAATTTTTGCTTGCAGCTTCGCTCTCATATATCTAGACTTGATCTATCCCTCAAGAATATTACGTACTTTCTAGATGAAAGGTATACTATGCCCCTTTCTGTACACCTGAAAACATGTATGCCAAATTTCATGACGATTGGTTAAATGAAGCGTGAAAGCGTGACAAGGAAACTCACTTTCGCATTTATAATATTAGTAAGAATTATATATGTGCGGAACCCTAATTTTTCTAAATACCTGTTAGTGAGTATGCTATCGTCCAAATCGGTCTAACTGTTTCTGAGATTAGATGGAAGAAACATAACAATTTTAATTTTTTTTTTGTTACATATACCAACCACGGTACCAATAGTACCACAAATGTCACATTTGTGTAGACATCATTTCTTTCAGGTATATATTTTAGGTATATGATTTTGTGTGAAAGTTACACACTGAAAAATATCACAACTTCGACTTGAAATTTCGATGCATAAAATAAACTAAAATGTCGTTCATTTTATAACTGCCAATGATTTCACCGGCGATAAGTAACTCTTTAAATTTTGTACTAGTCATGTGTTGTATAAACAGTACCTAATAGTACAGTACAGAAAAATATATTATTTTTAGGACTTGTTATAAAATGTGTTATTTACTATGAAGCATCTAATACCAACAGATATAGATTAACTAAACGTAATACTTGAAATACTTGATACGCTATTAAATATTGAATAAAAATTATATATATATGATTTCCTCACTATTATTTTGACAATTAACTTACGAATAACTTTTAGTTTCCAAAGAGTAAAGACAAAATAACCTGAATTAAAAACAAAACTAAAACTCTCATGTAATCAAAAACGCAAACTTAATTACTTTGTGACCTTGTACAAGCATATAATAGCTAATATGAAACTGGTATTTTATTATGAAAATCTATGTTGTTCCCAGAGTGTGCACCTCACCGGCGCCCAAAAAGAGATCGCGACCAAACTCACAGCCGAATGCGCTAAAGAGTCCGGCGTTAAAGCTGAAGTATTAGCAGAGGCTAAGAAAGGACACTACACTGATGATGATGGCCTGAAGAAATTCATTTACTGTTTCTTCCAAAAATCCGGGATAATCACATCAGATTCTAAATTGAACGTCGATGTCGCGATCGCCAAGCTACCACCTGGCGTCGATAAAGCCGAAGCGTTAAAAATATTAGAACAATGCAAAAGTAAGACCGGTAAAGATGTGGTGGATACGTCATACGAAATTTTCAAATGTTACAACCGTGGCTGTTAGCACACACATCCTACTCTAAATCAGATTTCATGTATGTGTAGAAGTAAGTCTTTTTTTTCTGATGTTTAAAAACTGTATTTTCTTTGTATAATTATGAAAAAATATAAAATTATATTTATATAATTTAGCGACTGTAAGACTAATATAATATTTTGCGTTATTTGTGATGTCTAAGGAGAATATAGATATTTAGTAAGACAATGGATTTTTTATTTATTTTTGTATAATATTAGTATTTTAAGCATATTCGTTTCGTCGTCGTTTCTCTTGAAACTGAAATCGTATTGTAAAGTAACGACCAAAAATGAGACGAAATATTTACTTGCCAACATTAACCTTTACGCTCACATATGAGTTGCTATGAAATATTGACAATGATCTAGTTTACTTGAGTCCAAGCTTAGTAAAATGATGCTCCTGGTAATCTCATGCGGCATTTTAGCATCTCAAATTGAATATCTGTTATCAAACATTCGTATGTCTTTAAATCTATATGGTGTTTCTATGTTTAACTTATCTATTTTTTATCACACTGCCACTAGATATCATAAACGATAGTGGTCAAAAGCTAACTTGAAAAGAAGTCATAAAAATAACTTTTAACGAACCGCTATAACTGTACCGAGTACAGTTTATATGCGTTCCTATACTATACATACGTATATTACAAAGAGATTGGTTGCAGGCGATAATCTTCAGAATTACAATATGTTTATAGAAAGTCTTTTGCAAATGAAGTGTACATTATTCCGCTATACTATAAATTATTTTTTATTGAATTTTATATTATAATTGAACGAACACAAACGAAGTATTTTCTTTAAGTTTGAAGGTTTTGTGTAATTGACCATAATCTTACTTGATTTTAAATCACGATGCAACCTAAAATGATAAACACGGTAAAGGTAGAGATGGAACTGGCTTTCGAGTACAGTTATCAGAACATACATATAGGTTGTTCTCGGTGATAGCTTTTCAACTTGACGGTGGAAACTAACCCAAAGAAAAAGTCTTATCTGCTATGTTTCATCACGATGTTCCCCCTTTATCGAAGGCTCAGGCTCCTTGATCTGAATAGACATGGGCGTTACTACGAACGCTATTACTGAGCAATAATGGATTCAAGTGCCGAAAAAGTCTCTAGTATTTCTACATTATTTACCTGACATTACATTATGTAGACTTCTAGCAACAATAGTTGTTCAGTTCTAAAACTATTGTAAGCGTAAACAAGTGCTCATGTATGTACATTATTTATTAGTATAGTAATTCTCATTTGATTTATGAATGGAATACAGAAAAGCGATTGCAATTTTTTTGTGGTTATTGACGTGCTTTCGGTAAAACGCACACATTCAGGTCTTTGAATAAGCTTAAGTGAAACTGGAATGTAGACAATTGGCGACATTATGGGTTAAACGGTTTTTTTCTCGTGTAGTTTTTACAATTTCAGTCTCGTCCAACTTGCTTAAAATTATATGAATAAAGAGACGAGACATTTCGGATTTCAGACATATATTAAGACATTATCCCTTGAATAGTGACTGACATGTATTTATTTAGTGTTAATGTATTAGAAATATGAAATGGTAGTGTATTGATTTACAGGGTAAATTATAGTAAGTGCGGTAAATATTAAAATAAGGTATATAAATAAATCAAAATAAGGGCTATACGACACAGGTTATACAAAACCATAAAGTAACAAGTTCTCTGTTAAAAGATTATAAGTTATTGGTTTACAGAGTTCGCTAGAATTTATAAGATTTATAGAAGTTGCATATTTCGTT
The DNA here is from genome assembly GCA_035772565.1 of Antheraea assamensis. NCBI lineage: Eukaryota > Metazoa > Arthropoda > Insecta > Lepidoptera > Saturniidae > Antheraea > Antheraea assamensis. The sequence goes on from JAQQSE010000145.1 coordinate 391,412, forward strand.
CGCGCATGCAACGTGCTCGAGGGCTCCATTCCGGTGGATCGGATCTTGGTTTGAAGAGCTGCCGAGGGAGGCCTATATATGTGTGCTGGGGCAAAATTCACAGACAAGCCGCAGCAGCGTGATCTGTGATTACGCGGGCGTGGGCTCGCATACGCTCTGTTTCGAGGGACGGAAGGGTACTCAAGATTACCTAGCGAAATTTCTTCGGGAGGGTCGGTGAAAATGTAAGGCGGACGACTTTTGTAACGTGGCGCGTCGAGTCGCATCTTTGTTATAAATGCGAAATTGAGTTTGATTATTCCTCTGTAATGCTTTCATGCTTTAATGATTCAACTGCTTGTCATGATTGCTTTCATACACATTGTAAAAGGTCCAAAAAAAGACCTATAGGTGTCTAGAATAGGGTACCTTTGATCCAGAAAAAATGTACTTCACCCTTCATTGATTGATGAGTGAAGACGCGAGCAGAACCTAGTTACTTATAATACAGTTAAATTTATGATTATCGCTTCAAATTTTAAAATCTCGTTGAATACTATTACAATGGGAACAGTCGTCAAGACATCTACTTACATCTACTTTCTTTAAGGGGTTAAATCATGAAATTGTTATTAATGTGATTGTCCTCGGTGGCGATCTGATTTAGTGGACAGAGTACAAACGCTTTTTCGAACTGGACTGAATAGTGAAACTACGTTATACGCTCCGGAGACACTTTTTCACATATTTATTGGGTGTAGCATACCAGCCAAATAAGTTTATCAATGGTTCTGTATCTTTCCAAGTAAATAGTTTGGATGCTTTCTAAGTGCACACGTCTTGTAGATCTTCAGTGAAGTAAGTAAAAGCTTATAGAATATGCGTAAAAAATTTTGTAATTCAACATTGTGTACTGTTGCTGTCAAGATTATTATAGATCTGTACGTGAAGTGAATTATTATAATGTAAGCTATTCTTTGACGCTTCCAAAGTCAGAGAAGGCGATAAAATACCAACCCTCTTAATACAAAAGCTTTGGCTTTAGGTTTTTATTTATAAATATGTTTTGTTTAGATCTATATGAAGTGGATTCTCCTTACGTCATTCTAACGAATCTTAAATAAAGTTCTATATTTTTTTGTTATCGATTTTAGATACAGTTCTAGTAAATTTTTTTGGCCGTTCTGAATATATCTGTAAGTTCGGCTTGGCGCATAGTATAGTCAAGGAAAACAAAAAAACGAAAATATCAATAACAAGTAAGGTAGCGAAATTATTCTGAATTCGACTGTACTGCAACTAGCATTCAATACTAAAACACGTGTCGGCATGGGTGCAATAAGGACGAAGAAAGCGCGCCTGCTCCGACTGTACTTCTTTCGCATCCCTCTGATACCTAAATTTGTGTTCTACGCATATATTTCAGAGCGGTCAAATAGTTTCACGCGGACTGTTTGTAATTGTTTTTAAGACCGATTAAAATAGTAAATTAGTTTATAATAACCGGTTTATATTTGTAAAACGAGTATAAAATTATAGGCAAAATGCGAATTAAGTCTAACAGGTTATAAAGTAAACCATGACATGATTTAATTATGTTTTGATTCGTTTCTAAATAATTTAGTGAATCTGTATTAAATTTGGTTCGTCATCATATATTTATAGAATAGTCAACGGTTCTGTAAACATTTGCAATTTGCAAACTTTTTTCAATTTGATGAAGAAAAATAAATGAAATAATTAGAAATCACTACATAGTATAAAACAAAGTTACTTTCTCTGTCCCTATATCCCTATGTATGCTTAAATCTCTAAAACTACGCAACTGGTTTTGATGCGCTTTTTTTAATAGATAGAGTGATTGAAGAGGAAGGTTTATATGTATAATAACATCTCCAAATTTAACGCGTGCGGGCCACGGGCAGTAATGAATAAATCTGTAGGTAGTAGAGCTACGCTGAAGCTATTACTGGTTTCAGCATGAATGGGTCGGCTTGCCCGGGGTAGTACCACCCTCTCACAGAAAACCGACGTGAAGTAACAGTGCTTGCACTGTTGCGTTTCGTTCGGTCAGTGAGAGCGCCGGAGGCCCACATATATTAAAAGGCCGGCAACGCACTTGCGACTCCCTTGGTGTTGCTAGTGTCTATGGACGGCGGTGATCACTTATCATCAGGTGACCCACCTGTTCGTTTCCTCCTATAATATAAAAAAAAAAATCAAAACTACTGGATCGATTTTAATCATTTTTTCAGTGAATGACATAGGCTATATATTTTATACCCGTGCGAAGCCGGAGCGGGCCGCTAGTGGGTAATAAACAAAAGACGGAAGTTTTCTAAACTCCTCTAATACAATATGAAAAGAAAATTAAGCATCATGTATTTTAAAATTCATTAAAAACTTTCCCAGATTGATTAAAAATAATAAATATATGCTTAAAAAAATTGATCTACTTCTGCTTTGAATATATTATTTTTTGATGCATCTACCGTCGATCCACGAGAACGACGTGTTGCATTTTGATCAAAACTAGGTTGTTTTTAGGTTGTGTTGTCTTAGTTCTGCAATTGTTTTTTATTCATTACTAGTCACCCATAGATAAAAAGTGCATTAATATGTAGCTTATATTCTACTTCGGGTCCAGTTTACACGAACTGCCGTTTAAGTATCTGAAATACACTGAGTCTTTGAAACGACTCGCGCTATCGTATGTTTATAATCACTTGTTATAAATATTGTCATAATGTTTCAATACAATCGCAATGAAAGGTCGCAAAGGTTACAATTTCTCTACATCATATTCTAAGTTGCTTCTAAGTGTCGAATAAAAAGAAATTTGAAGTACTTAACTGAAATGCGACAGTTTTCTAAATATCTCTAATACAATATGGTGAGTACAGTATTGTGCTGCTACGTATGTGTATTTTAAAATTCGAAAATAACTGTCCAGATTGCTTATAGATAATATTCTAAGTAGTCGAACTACCTCTTTTTTTAATTAATTTTTGAAGCATCTGCTATTCCACGAGAACTACGTGTGTTACGTATTGATCAAGAACAGGTTTTTAAAAATTACTAGTCACTCATAGAAAAAAGTGCATTAATATGTAGCATATATTCTACTTCGGGTCCAGTTCTCACGAAACACACCAACTGCCGTTAGTGTATTTTTGTAATGTTTGAAACGACTCGCACGTTCGTATGTTTCTGGTCGTTTGGTTTGGTTTGGTTAGATATATTGGCATTATGTATCAACTCAATTGCAATGAACAATCGCAAAGGCGAAAAATACATAGAAACATTTTTCTACATAATATTCTAAGTTGCTTCTAAGTTAATGTTAAACAATAATGTAATGTTAATGTAGTTAAACAATAATGACGACAATATATGTACATTTTGCAATTATTGTCACACACTTACAAACATCTACACATTAGTATAGTTATCTGGGTAACCGAGCTTCTCTTAGCGGATGGATGGATTGGATGTAAGCTGAATATAATTATATTCGGATAATGTCATATAGCGCCATCTGACAAATATTTGAGGTACCAGTAGTACCAGGTTCATCTATTAACAACAATGTACCACCACAAACAATTAAGAGATGGCGCTAAATACAAGGCTCTAATAATCCTTAATATTATAATTACGCATATAAGTTTGTGTATTTGTTACGGCTTAACTACTCAACCGATCATCATGAAATTTTCCATATGCATTTTCAGAAATACAGAAAAAAACGGAGTGTACCTTTCATCCAGAAAATGTATTATTTCAGATGGATAGCGAGTAAAAGCTAGTTAATTATAATAAGTTTTTTTTTTTGTGTGTAAAATTCTGTTTTTACAGTGAATACACCTGTATAGATGCACTTACAAAGCAATGCTTTATGTAAACAGAAAATTTGATCTAAATCGTTAGATCCGTTTCAGAGTTAAGTAGATACATCAATCAATAGAAATTATTAATATGTCACCAGCATAATAAGAATATAGTTGTTATGTCCTTTGATAATAGAAAAAAATCAGTTACGGTAATAGGGTAAGCTTTTTACTAAGTTTTTAATTTTTTCTACATAACTTGAGTTTAGGAGATACTTCATGGAAATGATAAAAAAATACTGAACTGTGAAATTAAACTTACTAAGTAATTCTCTCTTTGAGCACAGGAACCAAAACATTAATTATTGTCGGTGGTCTGGTGCCGGATTTTGTGGAGGCATTTTAGCTGTCCAGCTGTATAATGTTACACTGTAAATAAATTCTAACTAAAGATATTCCTTAATTATATTCTACTCTTTTTGTTGCTTAATTATCAATTTTATGTTTTATAGTGTGTTTTTTTTTATATATGTTTTTATTAAAGCCAAAATAGGAAGCTTAGGTTTTTGTTGCGTCTCAAATTGAAGTGAACGTAGAGCTAAAATTATATATTTAAAATATATGTTAAAGGGAATTTTTTATTGTTATTTTTGTAGTGATGCAACAGCTCTAGCGGTCGCTGCGTCCGACTCTATGATTATTTAATCATTTTATTATACTGAAAAATAATAATTCGTTCTGTCAATATAGTCTTCCTAACATATTAAAATATATGTATCGTATGTGATCTTCAATTTGACATCAATTAATTTACGTAAACTCGCTAATTTCACCAATAACACTAACTTCCGCAATTGGAATATGGCATTACATTTGCAAATCTATAAATAAAATGAACATATTGTATCTCATATTATGCTATATGGAATAATTTATTATAGTTTGTATAATCCAGCCAAATCAATAACTGAAAAAAAATGATCTAAGAAGCTTAAATAATAATAATAAATTTAAATAATAATAATAAATTTAAACAGCTATGTACTATCCAAAATCATATAAGTTCACCTAACTTTTTATAATTTTGTCCCAAAACCCTTTAGGCACGTTCTGGGGCAGTATTTGAGTTAAAATCAGTTATTCTAGGTTTTTGCTTATTAAAATTGTTTTAAAATGCTCAAAATATATAGGGGAGAATGGGGTAATTACGAATACGTAAGGGATTCTTTAAATAATACTATAGGTATAGTGTCGATCTGTTTTTATTAAAATTCTAATCCTAACATAACATTATTAATGTAGACGTGTTTGTTTGTTAAGCTTTCACGTCTTAAATATTAAAAAAATTACATGCGTGTACAGAAAAGGATGTAGGGTATTCATTTCATCTAAGAAAACAGTAGTGTTTCCAAGGGATAGGTCAAATCTACATTAACACAAGCGTAACCACGGAAAAGGCTAGTTACACAATCTTATATGTATATCTATTCAGTCAAGGAACAATTTATTATTCAGATTTTATGTTTAATTAACATTTCTTTTGTTTAATTACTTCTATTTCTTCTTTCATTGTCTTTTCTACTTTCTTCGGCTACTTCTTTAGTAATTCGATTTATTCTGGAATATTAATAAAAGCATTTTGAGTTATTTAATCTATCGTATGGGTAACTTTGCCCTTTCCAATATAGTTTTCATCCGTCTTTCGTTTAATAAAATTATGATATATCATAGACGTATAGTTGTTATTACACTTAACTTATTTATATAATTGTTGTCACATGAATTTTTAAAATAAATTTATAGTTTATTTCGTAAATGAAAAGGAATTAAGTTGAAATTTATTTCATTGGTTTTTATAACCCGATTCGCAAATTTTAGATATTAATTATTTTATGATAAATCGTATTAACTTGCTACAGTCCGTTTTTTAAGTTGCATAAAAACACTTATAGCGAGCGAAATAAAATTAGCATTTCGTCGTACTAAGTAAAAATAGCAATATTTTGAAATTGAATCTATAGGAACACTAATGATGGTGAATTCGAATAACAGAACTCGGAGCGTACTAGTATAACCGGTACGGTACTGTCCGGAATTACCGGCTGTCTGTAATCACCCCAGTCTTCCCTATAAAATAATCTTAAAGTAACCGTACACAGAATATAGAATTTTGATCCTCACTTTCACTTTCGAATATCTTGATGTTTTCTGACTATACAATGTTAAATATCCTTTACCAAAATGTCATAATAACGTAATCACAGTAAATATGTGTGTAATATGCTGATATAATAAGTTAATTTAATTGAATGTTTAATACAACTGTATATTGGTATTGTTTCTTTATTACTAGATTTTTTTAAACAGCAAATAACATATAAATTGGTTTATTTGGAATCGATTTGAATAAAAGTATCTAATTATATCTATAATTATCTTTTCTTACCTTTAGAAATCTTAAAAATAATTAATGGAAACAATAATCTATTTATTTACGAGCTATTATGAAATGTAAGGAGTATATGCCATTAAAAAAAAAGCAGTATCAAAAATAGTTTTAGAGAATCCTAAAATTGAGTAAATATGAGTAAACATAAAATTAAGAAACGAATGTAATTTCTAAGTAAAAACACGAGTAAAACCGCGGCTAAAGACTAAAAGTATTGATAAAAAATCTTAATCACCGGCTACTTTACCATTATAAAAGCATCGAATCTCAATTGTTATTGTACATTCTCGTTCCGAACACAGCTCGCGGTCCTTGTAAACTGCAAATATTCAAACAGTATACAAATTAACAATGATGTTGAAATTATTCCTGCTTTTTGTGGTTGTAGCCACGGGTTACTCAAAGGGTGTCGATCCTAGGGTAAGTTATAAAGTTTTTACTGTATGTTATTGAGTCATCGCGACACTCGGTTTAACATCTTCGCACTCATTCGTTCTTTACACTACAATTATTTTTAATTGTTATTATTTTATTTTATTAAACAATTGTTACTGAGCTACGAATAATGGAAATTATTTTGTGAATTTTTTCAACGACAGGTAGACTCCTTAAGTACACTTTCTCTTTAATTTTTTTATGTACTGGATGAGTCTAACATGTTTTGTTATACTCTGTATGAATTATTTTTTGCTTCTTAATTTGTTTAAAAAAATCAATTAATATAAAATTTGCATTCGATTTTAAACGACTTGTGTTATGACAAAGGCGTGTGACAACTTAATTTGTAAAATATTACAAAAGCCGATATAAACTAATATATATATAAACCCAGATACACAAGAAAATAAGTTTATAAAAGTAAATGAAATAAACAAATACAATAATGCCGAAACATTTCTGGTTTTTTTTTAGTCAATCCTTTATATAAAACATTAAGATGTGATATTGTAGCGAATCGTATATTATAATTTGTATACACTTCAAACAGGTTTAGTAAATCCATTATACTTTGTATTTTTTATGATTTTCGTACATTGTCGGATTGCATTTATAATGAGTTATCTATTATACCGCGCTTTATTAGTGTCAAAAACGGTTATTGTAATACTATACATATAATTATCTTGATACATTCATAGTTCGATTAAACCAAATCTAGTTTTAAACTTTAAACGTCTTGTAATTTTGCTCCCCTTAATATATTCTAGTTGTAGGTGTAGATTTCGTGTACCTAAGTCTAGAGTCATTACTGGTTTTGTGGTGTGATTAAGAAATATTGGTAACGTCAATGGGGAAGGAATATTCGACGTCCCAATGTCGGTACATGCTAATAAAAGAAAAGTTTTTATTAAATAGTAATAATTATTGTAGCCAAGTCACCTTCAATCTGTTTAGAATATTCAAGCTTAACTACATTGACTTGCTCCTCTAAGATATTATAAATGTTATGACTTCATAATTTATTTTTATTATACCTAATTTTTTAAAAAGAGAGTCAAACCGTGTTTCGGGAAACGTTTAAAAAGTTTTTCAGTTACGGATTACAAAGTATAGCACGTATTAGAAAAAACATTTAACATTGTTATTCTTGGAATTTGAATTGGTTTTATATTATTCAATTAAAAAAAAAAAATGTTTTCAGCCAAGAGTCAATTTCCCTCCAGAAGTTACGTCAAAAATTTTAGAAGTAATCAATAAATGTCTGACCGAATACAATATTGACCCGAAAGCAGTTGATGAAATAAGGAACGGTGAATACAGAAGCGATGTGCCCTATCAAAATTTCATTTATTGTGCATACAAGAATTCTGGTTTCGCTAAAGAAGATGGCCATGTGCTAGTCGATGAAGGCGCGAAAATTTTCCCACCAGAAGCCAATATTAAACCTGTTTTGAAGAAGTGCGATAGTTTGTCGAGCGGTAAAGCTCCGTATGAAGTAACATATAGTTTCTTTAAATGTTTCCAAGAAACAACTCCGGCACTAATGGCATTGTAATGAATTGAACAATAATTGTTTATTTATATGTATACTATATAATAAAAGGTATTCATAATGTTTCTTTTTTATTCTTCGTACTAGTAGAAAACAACTTTTAATAAGAGGATTGATCGAATTACAAAAGGTTAGAGAGTAGAAATATCTCTCTCCTCATCTATGAGCGTCCAATTACACGTAGGTCCTATCAGTAATCAGTATCGCTGTTGGCCTAAAAGATTTTTAAAGCTTCGGAGGACTTTAACTAAGATGTTATTATGTTAAACTATTAAAGATTGTTTCATTTCTTATTTCTATGGTTTCTTTTCCTTTAATTCCTTTAGTGGTTTAATAGCAACTTGCTATTTATAAGTTACTTGCGGCCCGCTCCGGCTTCGCAAGGATATAAAATATATAGCTTATGTCATTCACTGAAAAAATGATTAAAATCAATCCAGTAGTTTTGATTTATTCATTACTGCCCGTGGCCTGCACGCGTTAAATTTGGAGTAACCACAAAAATAACAGTATTTCTCCACTATAGAATTTATGTTATTATACATATAAACCTTCCTCTTCAATCACTCTATCTATTAAAAAAAACGCATCAAAATCCGTTGCGTAGTTTTAAAGATTAAAGCATACACGGGTATAGGGACAGAAAAAGCGACTTTGTTTTAGACTATGTAGTGATGTTGGAACTATTATAAAAATAAATATGAACCGGTTACGAATGTTACTGTTGATGAAATAATAACAACTCTTGATTCCATACGGTAATGTAGTGAATCAGCTAAATTTCAGATTAACCAGGTAATGTGCACATTTTAGTCAAGTTAATTGTGGAAATTAGTGTGAAATATTGATAATTCTTTGTAAAATATAAACGATAGCTCATTGGATTCAAAATAACGTATAGAAAAACGTGTTTTAGCGATTTTATCGCACATAAAGAATTTCAATTTACCTTAATCAGTTAAAATGAGAAGAGAAGAATATGGAACATAATTAAGACTATTGTTATTTGAAAATAAGACTCTTAAAGAGGAGGAAATTCCAGCAAACAACGAATACAACTATTATAAATGCTAAAGTAATTCTGTTTTTCTGTCTGTCTGTTACCTTTTCATGCTTAAACCATTGAACCTGGTAAGGCAGGCGTATAAATAGCCATGTTCACTCAGCGAACTTAAGAACCTATTATGTCACCAACAAATATGGTTTGTAAAACGCAAATTTATGTGAACGATAGAGGGTGTAGGAAACACTTAATTCGCTTACCGAATCGCCCTCTGATGCCTCGAAGATGGAGGCCACTGCATCGTTCACTCACAGATTCTCTTGCGGTGAGAGATGCGTTGATGGTTTCACAATAAACCATAACGGGTTATTTTTATGATATATATGGCGGAGATGTATTCGTTATCGCGAAAAAAGTTCGCGTCGGTCAAAAGTGACAAACGTCACCCCCGTTGTTAAATTCAGGTTCTTTGTAGTCAGTCGACTAGATGAAATCACGTATATAATTAAACTAGCTGATACCCGCAGCTTCGCACGCGTTTTTTAAATTGTATTAAAGTAATATAAAATAGTGAGAAGAGGTTGAATTACAGAAATGCTCTTTTAAAATCATTTGTAGGTATGATACGCATGCCACCTACTGTGATATGTAACGTGTACATTAAATATGTAAATACTAACAATGTGCTGGATGGGATTTAGCAACAACAACATATTTGGAACTTTAACTTGCTATATAATCCCTTCAATGCTCACTTGCACAGAATAAAAAAGTAATTAAAATTTCTTGTTATACAATTTCTCTTAAAGATGTTGTTATATTGATATTGTTAACATATTTAAGTTTTTGCGATCATACAGAAAGTAATCGCTTCTCTATTTTGCAAGAAATTTTATAATGGAACTGTTAAGGTAATACGTGTCTGGTTTAATATTGAAAAAAACAAACGTCTTCTGTTTTGAAAATTCCTATAAATTATAATGTTAAATTATAAACAATGAGTTGATAAGTATTTTTTAAATTAAAAATACAGAATGAATTCAAGTCTTAAAATTTTGTATTAATATAAATCAATATATAAAACTCTATATCTATCTGTAACCAGTTTTTAATATTTACGAATTAAAACAGTGCTCATTGAACTCGACGCAATATGCAAATGTAAAGCGTTGCTATGGTTTATAGCACCAGAAAATTGACCCCCCATTTTTCGCAAAACGATTTGAAAATTCGTAGACGGTTTGCCCATTGATTCCCCTTTTTTGCCGACTTTTATAAAAAAAGTTATGAAAGCTTAAATTGCGTGAGGTAGCAGGATCCAAAAAAACCTTGAAAAAATGAAAATGTCAAGGTGGATTCTTGAAGTACGTCGTTTGCCCATCTTTTGCTGTTTTGAAAAGTCAATTTGTACGGTGCAGTAAGGGGTAGAGGAGGGGGAAGAAAAATTGAGGAATCGAAAATTTTTGAATCGTGTATTTGAAATAATATCCTTTGCCAACGTTGGCCCATCTTTTACTTTTTAGAAAAGTCAATTTCTAAAGGGTGAAAATAATGGGGAAAGAAAGTTTGAGGAATCGAGAATTTTGAAATTATGTATCTATTAATTATGCATGGGCGAGCAATCGAAAAAAAATTATGGGCAATCCAAAGGATATCCGTCTATATAGGAATGAGTCTTATTAAGTACTAGTTTTCCACAATTAATCGTGTGGTAGGCAAAACATTTTCGATTACTGCTAGAATATAAAACGTCATATTCTTCTTTAAATATCTTTGTAAGTAATAGTGGGCAATCAAAGAAAAATAATTGGCAATTGAAAGGATGATCTTCTGTGTGGAAATAAACCTTATTAAGTCTTCATTTTTAAAAACCAATCGTGAGGTAGGCACAGTACTATTGATTATTGCTAGAGTGTATACCATCATATGCTAATTAAAATATTTCTGCAACTAAGGGTGGGCAATCGTAAAAAAAAGAATAATTCTCGACCCCTCACTTTTTCTATTCCGTCTAATTTTTCCCCTTAGAAATTGACTTTTCAAAAAATTTAAATATTGGTAAACGTGGGCAAAAGAAGTATATTCAAATGCATCATTTCAAAATTTTCAGCGCCTCAATTTTCCCCCCCCAATTTTTACCCCTTAAACATTGACTTTTCAAAAAATTTGAAGATTTGCAAACGTAGGCAAATGAAGTTGATTGAATTGCATAATTTCAAAATTCTCGACCTTTCTTTTTCTTTTCCCCCCAATTTTTACCCCTGACAATTTGACTTTTCAAAAAGTAAAAGATGGGCAAACGTGGGCAAAAGATATAAATTCAAATGAACTATTCAAAAATTTTCGATCCCTCAATTTCCTTTATCCCCCATTTTCCGCCCCTTATAAATTGACTTATCAAAAAAATTGAAGATGGGGAGAACGTGGGCATACGACATACTTCAAGAATCCACCTTGACAGTTTCAATTTAAGAAAGTTTTATTTAAAATTTAAAATTACAAAATCAAGGAATTCAATGTCATTTATTTTTATTTAATTTTTTTTTTTTCAAAACCACTGATAATTTCCTTTACAATCTATAATCGATATCTTAATTTGTAAGTGGACGCACAAAACATTTAATTGTAGTAAATGGAATACGTACAACCTTATTAATTGTTAACGAATTTTGAGTGCCAAAATTTAAAACTGATTTTTTTAATGCATGTTTTAAAAATTAAAAGCGCAAAATTCTAGAAACCCGTTAAAATATGAAATTATACCAAAATATTTAAACTTCTTTGAAATAAAATAATTCGGCTATTTCTATCCAAATTTTGATAAAATTGAACTGCTATAAAATTATTTAGATTTAACTGAGAAAATATATTTTTAACAGATATTTTCACTAATATGAATTTATTATTGTAAAATTGAATTACATTGTAAATTTAAGTTTTCTTTCAAGAACATTTAAATCTTGATTTGTAAATATTTTTTCTTTCGACTTTAATAAACATTTTTAAATAGTGTAAATTGTTGTATCTTTTCCTATAACTATTTGTTTAACAATTCTTCCATATTTTAAAGATAATCGAATAGTTCGAATTTTTTTTCGAAACTCGGATAGAACACCGTAGATTTTTTTTCAAAACTCTGATAGAACGTCGTTATTCGATTCGAACCGGTTCAAGTATTATTCGCACAGCCCTAAAAATAAACTTGTTACCATGGCAATGGATATAATATTATTGGTTACTATAACAACGGTTACTTAATGTAAAGCGCCGTCCGTATCTGTAGGAGAATATGTAATTTTAGCTGAAAAATGTATTTAGGATAGGTTTTAACTCAAATCCGTTCTTAGTGAGCGTCTACGTTGCAAAAGGAATAACTATGGTTAATTTCAAGTCAATCGAACATACAGTTTTGGAGAAATCGTGATGAGTCAGTCAGTGGTATTCCGCTTATATATATATAGAAGATAATGACGACAACATATGTTTATTTTGTAATTATCTTCTCCTAATTACAGACATTTACACATTAGTATAGTTACCCGGGCAACCGATCTTCTCTCGGCAGATGGATCGGATGTAAGCCGAACGTAATCCGATATTCGGATAATGTCATAAAACATCACAAATTTTTGAGGTACCAATACTACCAGGTTCATCTATTGGTAACAATGATATCACCACAAAAATTTAAGAGATGGCGCTATATACAATATTCTAATAATCGTTATTAATAATATTATAAATACGAACCTGACTTTGTGTATTTGTTATGCCTTAACTACTATACCGATTGTAATGAAATTTTGCGTATACATTTTCAGGGATACAGATAAGAAATTAGTGTACTTCTCATTAAGATAAAACTATTGTTCCCGATGGATAAGTCAAATCAACATTAACGGGAGTGAATCCGCGAGTTAAAGCTTGTTAGTTATAACAACATTTTGTTTTTTTTTGTAATATTCCGTTTTTACAATGTAGATAACTGTATTAATAAACTTACAAAGCAAAGCCTTTTCTAAACATAAAATTAGATCTATATCATTAGAGCCGTTTCCAACTTTAGTAGCTACATGAATCAACAGAAATTAATAATATGTCAGCAACATTATGCGAATGCAGTTGCTATGTCGTTTGATAATAAAAAAAAAAATAGTTACGGCAATAGGGTTAACTTTTTACTAAGTTTTTAATTTTTTTCTACATAATATTTAGATTTGAGTCTATATGATCCTTCATGGAAATGGTAAATATATATAGAACTATTATATTGAACTTACTAATTATTTATCTCTTAGAGCACAGGAACCAAAACATTAATTATTGTAGGTGGCTTGGTGTTGAAATTTGTAGAGGCATTTTAGCTGTCCGGCTGTAAAATGTTCCACTGTTGATAAATTATAACTGCAGGTATTCATTAATTATATTCTACTGTTTTTGTTGCTTGATTATCAATTTTATGTTTTATAGTGTGTTTTTTTTAATATACCTTTTTATTAAAGCCTAAATAGGAAGCTTAGGTTTTTGTTGCATCTCAAATTGAACTGAACGTAGCGTTAAAATTATAATTATCCAAAATATATATTAAAAGGAAGTTTTTACTGTTTTTTTTTTGTAGTGATGCAACAGCTTGAGCGGTCGCTGCGTCTCACTCTATGGTTATGTAATCATTTTATTATACTGAAAAATAATAATTCGTTCTGTCAATATAGTCCTCCTAACATATTCAAATATATGTACCGTATGTGATCTTCAATATGACATCAGTTAGACTCGCTAATTCCATCAATAATTCTAACTTCCGCAATTGCAATATCACATATTACACTTGTAAATTTATAAATGAAATGAGCGTAATGTGCATCTCATATTATGCTATATGGAATATTTTACAGACCAGAGAAATACTACAGAAGGTTTGTATTTATACCTACCAAGTTGTTAATTACAAAAATTATAATAAATTAATAATCTACGAAGCTTAAATAATAATTTGTATTTGGGAAAAGTATTTACAGAAAATGTGATGTATTAGCTTACAATATATAAAGTAAAATTTAAACAAATATTTACTATCCAAAGTTATATAAGTTCACCTAACTTTTTATAATGTGTCTCCAAAAACCTTTAGGCATGTTCCGATTAAATATTTGAGTTAAAATCAATTATTCTAAATTTTTTACTTATTAGATAGTTTTAAAATGCTCAAATATATAGGTGAAAATGGGGTAATTACGGATACGTAATGGAATTCTTTAAATAATGCTATAAGTATTGTGTCGGTCAGCAGTATAACCGGTGCAGTACTGCAGTACACAGTAAATATGTATGTAATATGCTGATATAAAAAGTTAATCTAATTGAATATTTACTATAGTTGTATATTGGTATTGTTTTTTTATTATTAGATTTTTCAAAAACAGCAATGTACATATATTTTAGGTTATTTAGAATCGATGTGAAAAAAAACTATTTAAATATATTTTCCTACTTTTAGGAATCTTAAAATATATTTAAAGGTAACAATAATATATTTATTTACGAGCGATTATGCAATATAAGGAGTATGAGCAATTCAAATAAACAATATCAAAATAGTTTTAAAAAACCATAAAAATTAGTAAATGTGAAATGTACAAATGAAATTAAAAAACGAATGTAATTTTTACGTAAAAACGTGTGGCAAACCGCGGCTAAAGGCTAAAGGTATTAATAAAAAGCTCGATCATCGGCTACTTTAAACACTATAAAAGCATCGAATATCAATTGTTACTGATCATTCTTGTTGCGACCAGAGCCCGCGGTCCTTGCTAACTACAAATATTGGAGTAATATACAAATTACCAACGATGTTGAAATTATTCTTGCTCTTTGTGGTTGTAGCCACGGGTTACTCAAAGGGTGTCGATCCTAGGGTGAGTTATAAAGACTTTTATTTTGTTTGATTAAATCATCGTGTCACCTGGTTTATCATCTTCATACACACTCGTTCTTTTCGGTATATATATATTTCATATTTTTAAATGAAATAATACCATGGTAAGAAATTAAAACACAACAAGAAAATTATATATTAAAGTTTTATGCAAAGGTAAAATTGTTTAAGTAATTAGGTAAAACTTTGAATTGGTTTGTCTTGTTATTTTTAAAACCAGTAGCAATTGTTATTAAGCTACGTTAAATTGTTGTGTGCATATTTTCAACGGCAGTTTGTCTGGATAAATAAACTTTTTACGTACTGGATGAGCCTCGTTACTGTTTCGTTAACCTATGTAATTTTTTTATACTTTCTAATTAATTTAAAAAATTAAATACTTTAAATTTTGGTTTAGATTTTAGATATCTTACAAATATTAAGATAAAGGCGTGTGACAATTAAATTTGTATAAATCTAGGTACACAAGTAGGTGAGTTTATAAAAACGAATAAAATAGACAAATAGCGTATTCCAGAAACATTTCTATTGTTAGTCAATGTTTTAGAACATAAATATAAAATATTGTAGCGATTCGTATATTTGAATTTATATGCACTTCAAAGAGGTTTAAGTAAATCGACTATACTTTGTATTTTTTATGATTTTAGTGCATTGTCGCATTTGATTTATAATAAAGCATCTATGATACCACACTTTATTATTGTCAAAAATATTTTTAATAACTGTAAATGTATGAACAAAGAATAAAGAATTGTATTAATAACTTTTTTGTTTGTTTCACAATATAATAATTGATTTTTAAGCGAGGATGGCTCAGTGGTGATAGAAAATATCGTGATATAACCAAGCAATAGTGGTAGGAACTATTTTAATGCTTGCCTGTCTAGCTTCCTTCGAATTGAAAAATTGTCGCCAGGTACCTATTCTAGTGTTCCGACAGTTGCACTTGGAGAGCCATCTGTCGGCCATGTATAGCGTTTTACCATCTTAGACCGTATCGTCATTTAATATTAAATGACATTGTGATGAAACACATGTAATGTATAAAAATAGAATTTTTCATTAGTAAAGTTAAAATCAAAAATATTTTGTACAACTTAGGCCTTGAGAAGGCGCTGATCGGTCCGTAAACAACCGCGCCATTAACAAGAACCGACAAGATACACGATCACGTTTATCTTTATAATAAATCGGACATCTTTTTTTATTCATGCATATTCCATATTTATAATTGTTTTCAGTGGATGTTTCTTCCAGACATCACCATCATTTATATATTGAGCCACTCGATACTAGCCTTTTGAGTGTTAACATTTGAACAGTTATTATAATACTATACAGATATATCTTGACACATCCTTAGTTCAATTAAGCCTAATCTGCTTTGAAATTTTAATCGTCCTGTAACTAACATCCTGTAACGCTTGCAATCCTTCAAATATTCCAGCTCTAGATGTAGATTTTATATACCTAAGCCTAGGCTTAGGATCTAGTCCATCACTTATTTAGTAGTGGTACGATCCAAAAAATATTGGTACCGTCAATGGGAAGGAATATTCGACGTCCCAATGTCGGTACATGCTAATAAAAGAAAAGTTTTTATTAAATAGTAATAATTATTGTAGCCAAGTCACCTACAATCTGTTTAGAATATTGAAGTTTGACTAGTTTTGATTACATCATCTCTTTTAACAAGAGAACTACCCGACCAGGAGTCCAGCCGAATTTTAGGGGACTTTGTAAACGTTCAGTTACGGGTAATTTGAGTTGGATTTGTGTTTTAAATTAAAAAAAAAAATGTTTTCAGCCAAGTGTCAAATTCCCGTCAGAAATTACAAATAAAATTTTACAAGAAATGAACAAATGTTTGACCGAATACAATATTGACCCTAAAGCCATTGATGAAATAAGGAACGGTGAATACAGAGACGATGTTCCCTATCAAAAATTCCTATATTGTACATACAAGAATGCTGGTTTCGTTAAAGAAGATGGCCATGTGCTGGTCGATGAAGGCGCCAAAGTTTTCCCACCAGAAACCAATATTGAACCTGTTTTGAAGAAGTGCGATAGTTTGTCGAGCGGTAAAACTCCGTTTGAAGTAACATATAGTTTCTTTAAATGTTTCCAAGAAACAACTCCGGTATTGATGGCATTGTAATGAATTGAACAATCAATTGTTTGTTTATATGTATACTATATAATAAAATATATGTATAATATTTCTTTTTTAATCTTCCTATTTGTGGAAAACTATTTATTTTCAATGAGAGGATTGATCCGATTACAAAAGGTTAGAGATTAGAAACACTATCACTCGCGACAAATCCTCATTTATGAGCTTCCAATTACAAGTAATCCACTAGTTTTTATAATCAGTATCGTTGTTGGCCTAAATAGTTTTTTCGGCTTCAGAGGACTTTGTTGCAGGTGCAGAATCCATTCAACTGAATTGGGAAATAACGCAGCTAATAAATTTAACAATTTGATATAGCTATAACGTTATATGTTGGTAATAAAGTACAGATATCAGTTATTCTACAGATTATCTAAGTAATGTGCAAATTAATTGGAATGTTATTTTAAAAATATCAAAGATTGTTTCATTTCTATAGTTTAATATCCTTTAAATCCTTTGGTAATTCACTAGAAACTTGCTATATTAAGTTATGATGGAACTGTTATAAAATAAAGATGCTGACGCTGACGATTAGCCGCTTACGAATGCGAATGGTGATTCCAATACTGACATCTCTTGATTCCATATGGTAACGTAGCGAATTAGTTAAATTTCAGATGAACTGGGCTATGTGCACATTTTGGTCTGCATAATGAATTTCTGAAATAAATTTATAGTTTATTTTGTAAATGAAAAGGAATTAAGTTGAAATTTATTTCATTGGTTTTTATAACCCGATTCGCAAATTTTAGATATTAATTATTTTATAATAAATCGTATTAACTTGCTACAGTCCGTTTTTTAAGTTGCATAAAAACACTTATAGCGAGCGAAATAAAATTAGCATTTCGTCGTACTAAGTAAAAATAGCAATATTTTGAAATTGAATCTATAGGAACACTAATAATGGTGAATTCGAATAACAGAACTCGGAGCGTACTAGTATAACTGGTACGGTACTGTCCGGAATTACCGGCTGTCTGTAATCATCCCAGTCTTCCCTATAAAATAATCTTAAACTAACCGTACACAGAATATAGAATTTTGATCCTCACTTTCACTCTCGATTATCTTGATGTTTTCTGACTATCAAATGTCAAATATCCTTTACCAAAATGTCATAATAATGTAACCACAGTAAATATGTGTGTAATATGCTGATATAATAAGTTAATTTAATTGAATGTTTAATACAACTGTATATTGGTATTGTTTCTTTATTACTAGATTTTTTTAAACAGCAAATGACATATAAATTGGTTTATTTGGAATCGATTTGTATAAAAGTATCTAATTATATCTATAATTATCTTTTCTTACCTTTAAAAATCTTAAAAATAATTAATGGAAACAATAATTTATTTATTTACGAGCTATTATAAAATGTAAGGAGTATATGCCAATTCAAAAAAACAGTATCAAAAATAGGTTTAGAGAATCCTAAAAATGAGTAAATATGAGTAAACATAAAATTAAGAAACGAATGTAATTTCTAAGTAAAAACACGAGTAAAACCGCGGCTAAAGACTAAAAGTATTGATAAAAAATCTTAATCACCGGCTACTTTACCATTATAAAAGCATCGAATCTCAATTGTTATTGTACATTCTCGTTCCGAACACAGCTCGCGGTCCTTGTAAACTGCAAATATTCAAACAGTATACAAATTAACAATGATGTTGAAATTATTCCTGCTTTTTGTGGTTGTAGCCACGGGTTACTCAAAGGGTGTCGATCCTAGGGTAAGTTATAAAGTTTTTACTGTATGTTATTGAATCATCGCCGTAGTCCGGTGGAACTGTGAAGGCCTAATAAGCCGGCAGTGTAGGTCAGTTCGAAAAAAAAAAAAAAAAAAAAAGAATCATCGCGTCACTCGGTTTAACATCTTTGCACTCATTCGTTCTTTACGCTACAATTATTTTATTGTTATTTTTCAAACCAGTAACAATTGTTATCGAGCTACGAATAATGGAAATTATTTTGTGAATTTTTTCAACGACAGGTAGACTCCTTAAGTACACTTTCTCTTTAATTTTTTTATGTACTGGATGAGTCTAACATGTTTTGTTATACTCTGTATAAATTATTTTATGCTTCTTAAGTTGTTTAAAAAAATCAAGTAATATACATTTTGCATTAGATTTTAAACATCTTGTGCTATATTTTCAACGACAGGTAGACTCCTTAAGTAAACTTTCTCTTTAATTTTTTAATGTACTGGATGAGTCTAACATGTTTTGTTATTATCTGTATACATTATTTTATGCTTCTTAAATTGTTTAAAAAAATCAAGTAATATACATTTTGCATTAGATTTTAAACATCTTGTGCTATGAAAAAGGCGTATGACAAGTTAAAACTAATATATATATAAACCCAGATATACAAGAAAATAAGTTTATAAAAGTAAATGAAATAAACAAATAGAATAATGCCGAAACATTTCTGTTTTTTTTTTAGTAAATCCTTTATATAAAACATTAAGATGTGATATTGTAGCGAATCGTATATTTTAATTTGTATACACTTCAAACAGGTTTAGTAAATCCACTATGCATTGTATTCTTATTTTTTTTTTCTGCATTGTCGGATTTAATTTGTATAGAGCCATCCATACCACATTTTATTATTGCCAAAAATGGTTCGTACTGCGCGATTTGCTTCCAAATTTATTATACGTACGATTACGAAGTGGAATTCACTCCCGCCCTCCTAATTTGGGAGTATTCAAGAGGAGACTGAATAGGCATCTAACGGGTAAGCCCGATCTATCGTCGGCCTCATCTTCACTCGCCATCAGGTGAGATCGAGGTCAAGCGCATTCTTGTAAAACTTTAAAAAAATGTAATAGTCAATTTATCTATGAAAAAGGAAAACAATATAATAATAAACAAAATGTCGTTGATTAATATAGAATATTATTAACACAAAATAAAAATTCATTGATGTATTGAAATATGTAAATAATTAATTTTGAAAAAATAAAGCGTTATGTTAAAAAAAAATTTTACTTAATTTATTAGAAATTAATTTTGAAACGACGATTACTCAGTGATGAAAGAAAATATGGTGATAAAACTATGCAATAGTGGTAGGAAATATTCTAATGCTTGCTTGGCTAGCTACTTTTGAATTGAAAAATTGTTGCCAAGCACCTATTCAAATGTTCCGACAGTTGCACTTGAGAGTCGTTTGTCGGCCATGTTTATCCTTTTACCATCTTAGGCCGCATCGTCACTGATATCAAATTATTAAAATATTTTTCATTACTAAAGTAAAAATCAACATTATTTTATTCAGTTCAGGCTTTGAGAAGGCGCTTATGAATGTCAAAACTACCGACGGTTCGGAAACAACCAAATCATCGAAAAGAGCCGACAAAAAACGCGATCTCATTTATCTTTATATACATTTTTTTTTATTAATGCACATTCTATATTTATAATTGTTTTTAGCGGATGTATAGAGAGGGATATTACTTCCAGACATCACCATGATTTATATATTGGGCCTCCTGATAATAGCTTTTTGACTTATAACATTTTAGTAGTTATTGTAATACTATACATATAATTATCTTGATACTTATATTGATCTTGATCTTGATTTAATTAAAAAAAATTAAAATGTTTTCAGCCAAGAGCCAATTTCCCTCCAGAAGTCACATCAAAAATTTTAGAAGTAATCAATAAATGTCTGACCGAATACAATATTGACCCGAAAGCAGTTGATGAAATAAGGAACGGTGAATACAGAAGCGATGTGCCCTATCAAAATTTCATTTATTGTGCATACAAGAATTCTGGTTTCGCTAAAGAAGATGGCCATGTGCTAGTCGATGAAGGCGCGAAAATTTTTCCACCAGAAGCCAATATTAAACCTGTTTTGAAGAAGTGCGATAGTTTGTCGAGCGGTAAAGCTCCGTATGAAGTAACATATAGTTTCTTTAAATGTTTCCAAGAAACAACTCCGGCACTAATGGCATTGTAATGAATTGAACAATAATTGTTTATTTATATGTATACTATATAATAAAAGGTATTCATAATGTTTCTTTTTTATTCTTCGTACTAGTAGAAAACAACTTTTAATAAGAGGATTGATCGAATTACAAAAGGTTAGAGAGTAGAAATATCTCTCTCCTCATCTATGAGCGTCCAATTACACGTAGGTCCTATCAGTAATCAGTATCGCTGTTGGCCTAAAAGATTTTTAAAGCTTCGGAGGACTTTAACTAAGATGTTATTATGTTAAACTATTAAAGATTGTTTCATTTCTTATTTCTATGGTTTCTTTTCCTTTAATTCCTTTAGTGGTTCAATAGCAACTTGCTATTTATAAGTTACTAGCGGCCCGCTCCAGCTTCGCACGGATATAAAATATATGGCTTATGTCATTCACTGAAAAAATGATTAAAATCAATCCAGTAGTTTTGATTTATTCATTACTGCCCGTGGCCCGCACGCGATAAATTTGGAGTAACCTCAAAAATAACAGTATTTCTCCACTATTGAATTTGTGTTATTATACGCATAAACCTTCCTCTTCAATCATTCTATCTATTAAAAAAAACCGCATCAGAACCCGTTGCGTAGTTTTAAAGATTTAAGCATACATGGGGGAATAGGGACAGAGAAAGCGACTCTGTTTTATACTATGTAGTGATGTTGGAACTATTATAAAAATAAATATGAACCGGTTACGAATGTTACTGTTGATGAAATAATGACAACTCTTGATTCCATACGGTAATGTAGTGAATCAGTTAAATTTCAGATTAACTAGGTAATGTGCATATTTTAGTCAGGTTAATTGTGGAAATTAGTGTGAAATATTGATAATCCTTTGAAAAATATAAACGATAGCTCATTGGATTCAAAATAACGTATATAAAAACGTGTTTTAGCGATTTTATAGCACATAAAGAATTCCAATTTATCTTAATTAGTTAAAATGAGAAGAGAAGAGTATGGAACATAATTAAGTCTATTGTTATTTGAAAATAAGACTCGTAAAGAGGAGGAAATTCCAGCAAAAAACTAATACTACTATTATAAATGCTAAAGTAATTCTGTCTGTCTGTCTGTTACCTTTTCATGCTTAAACCATTGAACCTGGTAAGGCAGGCGTATAAATAGCCATGTTCACTCAGCGGACTTAAGAACCTATTATGTCACCAACAAATATGGTTTGTAAAATGCAAATTTATGTGAACGATAGAGGGTGTAAGAAACACTTAATTCGCTTACCGAATCGCCCTCTGATGCCTCGAAGATGGAGGCCATCGGATCGTTCACTCACAGATTCTCTTGAGGTGATGGTTTCACAATAAACCAAAGCGGGTTATTTTTATGATATACTAGCTGGCCCCGACGAACTTCGTACCGCCTAACAGTCGATTCTTTAAATATTTTTTTAATACTAATTCTGCTATTCGGGACCATCGTATAAATATTGACATTAATATTTATACGATACTAACGTAACTCAATTGTTTTTCCTTCCCAGAACCTCTCCACTAACACTTAAACTTTATGCTGTAGTATTAAAGTTCAAATTGAGTTTTAAGTATTATTACAAATCCTTTGTATGGGAGTATAGAAAAGTGTTGTTTTTAGACTTTTTCAGGCAATTTTTTTAATTTTTCTCTCCGTAAGATTCATCCTCGTACTTCAAGGAATATTCTAAAAAAAGAATTAACGAAATCGGTCCAGCTGTTCTCGAGATTTGCGCTTAGCAACACATTTAGCGACTCATTTTTATATTATAGATATGGCGGAGATGTATTCGTTATCGCGAAAAAAGTTCGCGTCAGTCAAAAGTGACAAACGTCATCCCCGTATCGAAATATGAATTTTGATATAAAAACTTCATGGTGGAGCATCCGCCTCACCAGAACCGATTTAGATGAAGTTTTGTATGGGGATAGTTTGAAATCCTAGGAAGAATGTAAGGTGTAAATTTCCCTTAAAGGGATGAAAAGGAGCGTCAAATTATGTATTGGGAATCAATCAAATCTTAAGTAAAGGACATAAAACTCATTTTAATTACAGTTTCGGTAAGAAATAAAAAATGTTTCTGCAAGTTAATTAAGGCTGATTTCAATTTTTGTTTTCAATAATTGTCTTTGTATATAGGTTTAGCAGGGGGAATGGCTTTCACTTAAGGAATACACCAGATATGTTTTAAAGTATTTGTTTTAAGTTTGTCTAAATTAAGAAAATCAGCTAAGGTTTAAGGTAATCAACATTTTAGTACAAAACGTATATATCTGTAACGTATTAGTGATAGAACTTTAAAACAAACAGGTTTAGGGGCTACCCCTGACTTTGGGTAATGCCGCTCATGCTGGGTTAATATGCTCAAATGTATGCTTTCACATTTTCCAATTATGTACAGAAGCTGAAGAGTTGTTCCTCAAGAAGTCGTATAACCAATCTAATCCGTCTGTTTTGCTGCTTTGGTCAAAATTGTGAATGAATGGGAACCTTGTCAAAGTAGTGAATTGGGCTTTTTGGCTTGTCGTTTAGACATTGCTTGTTCAATCGCAGTTTTAGGAGATTAAAGATATTCTTTGTTCCTAGTCAAGTTAGCGGTTGTCCTTTGGTAATTTGTGGGCATTTTTATATATGAAAAAAATCACTAAAAACTAATTAATATATAATATATAAACCAAATTATCGTTTTGAATTCAACTTGAATGTTTAAAACATCCAATTATTAGAAATGTATAACGTTATCACAAAATAGAGTTGTATGTTAGCCAAAAAAAGTATATCAATAATTACATTAGTAATTAAATTCTGGATTTACCAACAAATACATTGAGTCAAAAATTAGATCAGATCAGCCGCATACAAATAAAAATACATACTTAGAGCGAAATTTTTTCTTTTGGATCCCGAACTCCATTTAGGTTACAGATCTTGTGTAAATCCTGGACAATTAAGATTCAGCATAAGAACTACTAGATTCCACAGCTCATAGCGATTTCCTGCAAAAACTATCGATATCTTTTAATAATTATATTTTTATTATGTGTGTTGTTTATAGTTTTTGTTTAGTGCTGTATCTTGGCAAGTATATAGTTTGGATGCTTTATACGTGGACTCGTCTTGTAAATTTTCAGTGAAGAGAGAGAGTTTATAGAGTATCCGTTTAGGTTTTGTAACTCAACATTGTGTGTTGTTGTCAACATTATGGTGGGATTGTACGTGAAGTGAATCACTACAATGTTGTTACTGTTCTTTGACGCTTCCAAAGTCAGAGATGGCGACAAAATGCGAATCCTCTTAATGCAATAGCTTTGATTAATTTTTTTATTAATAAATATTTATGCTTCGTTTTTATACGAATGAAGTGGTTCTTCTTACGTCATTATAACGCATCGTAAAATAAAGTTCTAGATTTTTTGTTATCAATTTTAGATACAGTTCTAGTCAATTTTTTTGGCCGTTCTCAATATAGCTGTAAGTTCGTCCTGGGGCATAGCATAGTCAAGAAAAACCAAAGAATGAAAATAATAATAGCACGTAACTGATAGCGAAATTATTCTAAATGCAATTGTACTGCAACTAGCAATCAAGGTTCAAACACGTCTCGGCATAAGTGCAATAAGGACGAAGAAAGCGCGCCTGCTCCGACTGTACTTGTTCCGCATCCCTCTGATACCTAAATTTGATTTTCTACGCTTCTATTTCAGAGCGGTCAAATACTTTCACGTGGACTGTATGTAATTGTTTTTAAGACCAATTAAAATAGCAAATTTGTTTATAATAACCGGTTTATATTTGTAAAACGAGTTTAAAATTATAGGCAAAATGCGGATCAAGTCTAACAGGTTATAAAGTAAACCATAACATGATTTAATTGTGTTTTGAATAATTTCAGTTGATAGAAAAATTAACGGTTTTGTAAAAACTTTTCGAATAAAAATAAATTTAAGGTACATAACTGTAGTAAGAGACGACAGCTATCTATATATATCTTATACAATATGATAAGTACAGTATTATACTACTACGTATATGTATTTTAAAATTCTAAAATAACTGTTAAGATTGCTTAAAGATAATATTCTAAGTAGTCGAACTACCATTTCTTTAATTAATTTTTAAAGCATCTGCTGTTCCACGAGAACTACGTGTTGCGTATTGGTCAAGAGTAGGTTTTTTTAAAATTACTAGTCACTAATAGAAAAAAGTGCATTAATATGTAGCATATATTCAACTTTGGGTTCAGTTCCCACGAAACACACGAACTGCCGTTACTGTATTTTCGAAATGTTTGAAACGACTCGCGCTATCTTATGTTTATGGTCGTTTGGTCTGGTTTGGCTACACATATTGGCATAATGTTACAACTCAATTGCAATAAACGATTGTAAAAGCGATAAATACACAGATATATTTTTCTACATAATACTCTAAGTTGCTTCTAAATTATTTATATCGATCTGAAGTAGGTATTTTACTAGGATCAATAATATTTGGAACAACAACGCTTTATGTGGTTGTCACAAATATAAATAATAATGACGACAACATATGTATATTTTGTAATTATCTTCTCTTAATTACAAACATTTACACATCAGTATAGTTACACGGGCAACCGAACTTCTCTCGGCAGATGGATCGGATGCAAGCCGAACGTAATCCGATATTCGGATAATGTCATAAAACATCATCTCACAATTTTTTGAGGTACCAATACTACCAGGTTCATCTATTGGTAACAATGATATCACCACAAAACTTTAAGAGATGGCGCTATATACAAGATTCTAATAATCGTTATTAATAATATAATAAATACTAATGAGAGTTTGTGTATTTGTTATGACTTACCTACTACACCGATTATAATGAAATTTTGCGTATGCATTTTCAGGGATAGCGATAAGAACGCAGTGTACCTCTCATCGAGATAAAACTATTGTTCCCTATGGATAGGTGAAATCAACATTAACGCGAGTGAATCCGCGAATAAAAGCTTGTTAGTTATAATATTTCTTTTTTTTGTAATATTCCGTTTTTACAATATAGACACCTGTATTAATAAACTTACAAAGCAAAGCCTTTTCTAAATATAAAATTAGATCTATATCGTTAGAGCCGTTTCCAACTTTAGTAGATACGTGAATCAACAGAAATGATTAATATGTCAGCAACATTATGAGAATGCAGTTGCTGTGTCGTTTGATACTACAAAAAAACAATAATTACGGCAATAGGGTTAAGTTTTTCCTAAGTTTTTAATTTTTTCTACATAATATTTAGATTTGAGTCTAGAAGATCCTTCATGGAAATGGTAAAAATATATAGAACTATTACATTGAACTTACTAATTATTTCTCTCTTAGAGCACAGGAACTCAAACCTTAATTGTTGTCGTTGGCTTGGTGTTGAAATTTGTAGAGGCATTTTAGCTGTCCGGCTGTAAAATGTTCCACTGTTAATAAATTATAACTACAGGTATTCAATAATTATATTCTACTGTTTTTGTTGCTTGATTATCGATTTTATGTTTTATAGTGTGTTTTTTTATAATATATCTTTTTATTAAAGCCTAAATAGGAAGCTTAGGTTTTTGTTGCATCTCAAATTGAACTGAACGTAGAGTTAAAATTATAATTATTTAAAATTTATATTAAAGGGAAGTTTTTACTGTTTTTTTGTAGTGATGCAACAGCTTGAGCGGTCGCTGCGTCTCACTCTATGATTATGTAATCATTTTATTATACTGAAAAATAATAATTCGTTCTGTCAATATAGTCCTCCTAACATATTCAAATATATGTACCGTATGTGGTCTTCAATATGACATCAGTTAATATACGTAGACTCGCTAATTCCATCAATAATTCTAACTTCCGCAATTGGAATATCACATATTACACTTGCAAATCTATAAATGAAATGAACGTAATGTGCATCTCATATTATGCTATATGGAATATTTTACAGACCAGAGAAATACCACAGAAGGTTTGTATAATCCAACCAAGTTAATAATTACAAAAATTAATAATCTACGAAGCTTAAATAATATTTTTGTATTTGGGAAAAGTATCTTCAGAAAATGTGATGTACTAGTTTACAATTTACAAGACAATAATCTGCAAAATTGAAACAATTATTTACTACCCAAAATCATATAAGTCCACTTAACTTTTTATAATGTGTCCCCAAAATCTTTTGGGCATGTTTCGGCGAAGTATTTGAGCTAAAATCAATTATTCTAAATTTTTTACTTATTAGATAGTTTTAAAATGCTCAAATATATAGGTGAAAATGGGGTAATTACGGATACGTAATGGAATTCTTTAAATAATGCTATAAGTATTGTGTCGGTCAGAAGTATAACCGGTGCAGTACTGCAGTACACAGTAAGTATGTATGTAATATGCTGATATAAAAAGTTAATCTAATTGAATATTTAATACAGTTGTATATTGGTATTATTTTTTTATTATTAGATTTTTCAAAAACAGCAATGTACATATATATTTTAGGTTATTTAGAATCTATTTGAAAAAAAAAACTATTTAACTATATCTGTCATTATATTTTCCTACTTTTAGGAATGTTAAAATATATTTAAAGGTAACAATTATATATTAATTTACGAGCGATTATGCAATATAAGGAGTATAAGCAATTCAAATAAACAATATCAAAAGAGTTTTAAAAAACCATAAAAATTAGTAAATGTGAATAAAAAATGAAATTAAAAAACGAATGTAATTTTTACGTAAAAACGTGTGGCAAGCCGCGGCTAAAGGCTAAAGGTATTGATAAAAACCTCGATCATCGGCTACTTTAAACACTATAAAAGCATCGAATATCAATTGTTACTGATCATTCTTGTTGCGACCAGAGCCCGCGGTCCTTGCTAACTACAAATATTGAAGTAATATACAAATTACCAACGATGTTGAAATTATTCTTGCTCTTTGTGGTTGTAGCCACGGGTTACTCAAAGGGTGTCGATCCTAGGGTGAGTTATAAAGACTTTTATTTTGTTTGATTAAATCATCGTGTCACCTGGTTTATCATCTTCATACACACTCGTTCTTTTCGGTATATATATATTTCATATTTTTAAATGAAATAATACCATGGTAAGAAATTAAAACACAACAAGAAAATTATATATTAAAGTTTTATGCAAAGGTAAAATTGTTTAAGTAATTAGGTAAAACTTTGAATTGGTTTGTCTTGTTACTTTTAAAACCAGTAGCAATTGTTATTAAGCTACGTTAAATTGTTGTGTGCATATTTTCAACGGCAGTTTGTCTGGATAAATAAACTTTTTACGTACTGGATGAGCCTCGTTACTGTTTCGTTAACCTATGTAATTTTTTTATACTTTCTAATTAATTTAAAAAATTAAATACTTTAAATTTTGGTTTAGATTTTAGATATCTTACAAATATTAAGATAAAGGCGTGTGACAATTAAATTTGTATAAATCTAGGTACACAAGTAGGTGAGTTTATAAAAACGAATAAAATAGACAAATAGCGTATTCCAGAAACATTTCTATTGTTAGTCAATGTTTTAGAACATAAATATAAAATATTGTAGCGATTCGTATATTTGAATTTATATGCACTTCAAAGAGGTTTAAGTAAATCGACTATACTTTGTATTTTTTATTATTTTAGTGCATTGTCGCATTTGATTTATAATAAAGCATCTATGATACCACACTTTATTATTGTCAAAAATATTTTTAATAACTGTAAATGTATGAACAAAGAATAAAGAATTGTATTAATAACTTTTTTGTTTGTTTCACAATATAATAATTGATTTTTAAGCGAGGATGGCTCAGTGGTGATAGAAAATATCGTGATATAACCAAGCAATAGTGGTAGGAACTATTTTAATGCTTGCCTGTCTAGCTTCCTTCGAATTGAAAAATTGTCGCCAGGTACCTATTCTAGTGTTCCGACAGTTGCACTTGGAGAGCCATCTGTCGGCCATGTATAGCGTTTTACCATCTTAGACCGTATCGTCATTTAATATTAAATGACATTGTGATGAAACACATGTAATGTATAAAAATAGAATTTTTCATTAGTAAAGTTAAAATCAAAAATATTTTGTACAACTTAGGCCTTGAGAAGGCGCTGATCGGTCCGTAAACAACCGCGCCATTAACAAGAACCGACAAGAAACACGATCACGTTTATCTTTATAATAAATCGGACATCTTTTTTTATTCATGCATATTCCATATTTATAATTGTTTTCAGTGGATGTTTCTTCCAGACATCACCATCATTTATATATTGAGCCACTCGATACTAGCCTTTTGAGTGTTAACATTTGAACAGTTATTATAATACTATACAGATATATCTTGACACATCCTTAGTTCAATTAAGCCTAATCTGCTTTGAAATTTTAATCGTCCTGTAACTAACATCCTGTAACGCTTGCAATCCTTCAAATATTCCAGCTCTAGATGTAGATTTTATATACCTAAGCCTAGGCTTAGGATCTAGTCCATCACTTATTTAGTAGTGGTACGATCCAAAAAATATTGGTACCGTCAATGGGAAGGAATATTCGACGTCCCAATGTCGGTACATGCTAATAAAAGAAAAGTTTTTATTAAATAGTAATAATTATTGTAGCCAAGTCACCTACAATCTGTTTAGAATATTGAAGTTTGACTAGTTTTGATTACATCATCTCTTTTAACAAGAGAACTACCCGACCAGGAGTCCAGCCGAATTTTAGGGGACTTTGTAAACGTTCAGTTACGGGTAATTTGAGTTGGATTTGTGTTTTAAATTAAAAAAAAAATGTTTTCAGCCAAGTGTCAAATTCCCGTCAGAAATTACAAATAAAATTTTACAAGAAATGAACAAATGTTTGACCGAATACAATATTGACCCTAAAGCCATTGATGAAATAAGGAACGGTGAATACAGAGACGATGTTCCCTATCAAAAATTCCTATATTGTACATACAAGAATGCTGGTTTCGTTAAAGAAGATGGCCATGTGCTGGTCGATGAAGGCGCCAAAGTTTTCCCACCAGAAACCAATATTGAACCTGTTTTGAAGAAGTGCGATAGTTTGTCGAGCGGTAAAACTCCGTTTGAAGTAACATATAGTTTCTTTAAATGTTTCCAAGAAACAACTCCGGTATTGATGGCATTGTAATGAATTGAACAATCAATTGTTTGTTTATATGTATACTATATAATAAAATATATGTATAATATTTCTTTTTTAATCTTCCTATTTGTGGAAAACTATTTATTTTCAATGAGAGGATTGATCCGATTACAAAAGGTTAGAGATTAGAAACACTATCACTCGCGACAAATCCTCATTTATGAGCTTCCAATTACAAGTAATCCACTAGTTTTTATAATCAGTATCGTTGTTGGCCTAAATAGTTTTTTCGGCTTCAGAGGACTTTGTTGCAGGTGCAGAATCCATTCAACTGAATTGGGAAATAACGCAGCTAATAAATTTAACAATTTGATATAGCTATAACGTTATATGTTGGTAATAAAGTACAGATATCAGTTATTCTACAGATTATCTAAGTAATGTGCAAATTAATTGGAATGTTATTTTAAAAATATCAAAGATTGTTTCATTTCTATAGTTTAATATCCTTTAAATCCTTTGGTAATTCACTAGAAACTTGCTATATTAAGTTATGATGGAACTGTTATAAAATAAAGATGCTGACGCTGACGATTAGCCGCTTACGAATGCGAATGGTGATTCCAATACTGACATCTCTTGATTCCATATGGTAACGTAGCGAATTAGTTAAATTTCAGATGAACTGGGCTATGTGCACATTTTGGTCTGCATAATGAATTTCTGAAATAAATTTATAGTTTATTTTGTAAATGAAAAGGAATTAAGTTGAAATTTATTTCATTGGTTTTTATAACCCGATTCGCAAATTTTAGATATTAATTATTTTATAATAAATCGTATTAACTTGCTACAGTCCGTTTTTTAAGTTGCATAAAAACACTTATAGCGAGCGAAATAAAATTAGCATTTCGTCGTACTAAGTAAAAATAGCAATATTTTGAAATTGAATCTATAGGAACACTAATAATGGTGAATTCGAATAACAGAACTCGGAGCGTACTAGTATAACTGGTACGGTACTGTCCGGAATTACCGGCTGTCTGTAATCATCCCAGTCTTCCCTATAAAATAATCTTAAACTAACCGTACACAGAATATAGAATTTTGATCCTCACTTTCACTCTCGATTATCTTGATGTTTTCTGACTATCAAATGTCAAATATCCTTTACCAAAATGTCATAATAATGTAACCACAGTAAATATGTGTGTAATATGCTGATATAATAAGTTAATTTAATTGAATGTTTAATACAACTGTATATTGGTATTGTTTCTTTATTACTAGATTTTTTTAAACAGCAAATGACATATAAATTGGTTTATTTGGAATCGATTTGTATAAAAGTATCTAATTATATCTATAATTATCTTTTCTTACCTTTAAAAATCTTAAAAATAATTAATGGAAACAATAATTTATTTATTTACGAGCTATTATAAAATGTAAGGAGTATATGCCAATTCAAAAAAACAGTATCAAAAATAGGTTTAGAGAATCCTAAAAATGAGTAAATATGAGTAAACATAAAATTAAGAAACGAATGTAATTTCTAAGTAAAAACACGAGTAAAACCGCGGCTAAAGACTAAAAGTATTGATAAAAAATCTTAATCACCGGCTACTTTACCATTATAAAAGCATCGAATCTCAATTGTTGTTGTACATTCTCGTTCCGAACACAGCTCGCGGTCCTTCTAAACTGCAAATATTCAAACAGTATACAAATTAACAATGATGTTGAAATTATTCCTGCTTTTTGTGGTTGTAGCCACGGGTTACTCAAAGGGTGTCGATCCTAGGGTAAGTTATAAAGTTTTTACTGTATGTTATTGAATCATCGCCGTAGTCCGGTGGAACTGTGAAGGCCTAATAAGCCGGCAGTGTAGGTCAGTTCGAAAAAAAAAAAAAAAAAAAAAGAATCATCGCGTCACTCGGTTTAACATCTTTGCACTCATTTGTTCTTTACACTACAATTATTTTATTGTTATTTTTCAAACCAGTAACAATTGTTATCGAGTTACGAATAATGGAAATTATTTTGTGAATTTTTTCAACGACAGGTAGACTCCTTAAGTACACTTTCTCTTTAATTTTTTATGTACTGGATGAGTCTAACATGTTTTGTTATACTCTGTATAAATTATTTTATGCTTCTTAAATTGTTTAAAAAAATCAAGTAATATACATTTTGCATTAGATTTTAAACATCTTGTGCTATAAAAAAGGCGTATGACAAGTTAATTTGTAAAATATTACAAAAGCCGATATAAACTAATATACTCGTATATATAAACCCAGATACACAAGAAAATAAGTTTATAAAAGTAAATGAAATGAACAAATACAATAATGCCGAAACATTTCTGTTTTTTTTTTTTAGTAAATCCTTTATATAAAACATTAAGATGAGATATTGTAGCGAATCGTATATTATAATTTGTATACACTTCAAACAGGTTTAGTAAATCCATTATACTTTGTATTTTTTATGATTTTCGTACATTGTCGGATTTCATTTATAGTGATCTATTTATTATACCGCGCTTTATTAGTGTCAACAATGGTTCGTATAACGCGATTTGCTTCCTCATTTATTACACGTACGGTTAAGGAGTGGAATTCACTACCGACGTCTGTCTGCCCGTCATATAACTTGGGACTATTCAAGAGGAGTGTGAATAGGCATCTAGCGTATAGCGTAGCGCCAATGGGGAGAGAATATTCGACGTCCCAATGACGGTACTTGCCAATAAAAGAAAAGTTTTATTTTGTGATAATAATTATTGTAAACAAGTCACCTTCAATCTCTTTAGGATATTCAAGTTTGACTAGTTCGACTTGCTCCTCTAAGATATTATAAATGTTATGACTCCATAATTTATTTTTATTATACCTTATTTTTTTAAAAGAGAGTCACACCGTGTTTCGGGGAACGTTTAAAAAGTTTTTCAGTTACGGATTACAAATTACAGCACGTATTAGAAAAAGCATTTAACGTTGTTATTCTTGGAATTTGAATTGGTTTTGTATTATTTAATTGATAAAATTAAAATGTTTTCAGCCAAGAGTCAATTTCCCTCCAGAAGTTACATCGAAAATTTTAGAAGTAATCAATAAATGTCTGACCGAATACAATATTGACCCTAAAGCAGTTGATGAAATAAGGAATGGTGAATACAGAAGCGATGTGCCCTATCAAAATTTCATTTATTGTGCATACAAGAATTCTGGTTTCGCTAAAGAAGATGGCCATGTGCTAGTCGATGAAGGAACGAAAATTTTCCCACCAGAAGCCAATATTAAACCTGTTTTGAAGAAGTGCGATAGTTTGTCGAGCGGTAAAGCTCCGTATGAAGTAACATATAGTTTCTTTAAATGTTTCCAAGAAACAACTCCGGCACTAATGGCATTGTAATAAATTGAACAATAATTGTTTATTTATATGTATACTATATAATAAAAGGTATTCATAATGTTTCTTTTTTATTCTTCGTACTAGTAGAAAACAACTTTTAATAAGGGGATTGATAGAATTACAAAAGGTTAGAGAGTACAAACATCTCTCTTGTCAGTTCGAAAAAAAAAAAAAAACAAGTAGGCCCTATTAGTAATCAGTATCGCTGTTGACCTAAAATATTTTTTAAAGCTTCGGAGGATTTTAACTAAGATGTTATTATGTTAAACTATTAAAGATTGTTTCAGTTCTTATTTCTATGGTTTCTTTTCCTTTAATTCCTTTGGTGGTTCAATAGCAACTTGCTATTTATAAGTTACTAGCGGCCCGCTCCGGCTTCGCACGAATATAAAATATATAGCTTATGTCATTCACTGAAAAAATGATTAAAATCAATCCAGTAGTTTTGATTTATTCATTACTGCCCGTGGCCCGCACGCGTTAAATTTGAGTAACCACAAAAATAACAGTATTTCTCCACTATTTAATTTATGCTATTATACGCATAAACCTTCCTTTTCAATCACTCTATCTATTAAAAAAACCGCATCAAAATCCGTTGCGTAGTTTTAAAGATTTAAGCATACATAGGGATATAGGGACAGAGAAAGCGACTTTGTTTTATACTATGTTGGAACTATTATAAAAATAAATATGAACCGCTTACGAATGTTACTATTGATGAAATAATGACAACTCTTGATTCTATACGGTAATGTAGTAAATCAGTTAAATTTTAAGATTAACTAGGTAATGTGCACATTTTAGTCAGGTTAATTGTGGAAATTATTATGAAATATTGATAAATCTTTGAAAAATATAAACGATAGTTCATTTTATTCAAAATAACGTACAGAAAAACGTGTTTTAGCTATTTTATCGCACATAAAGAATTAAAATTTATCTTAATCAGTTAAAATGAGAAGAGAAGAATATGGAACATAATTAAGACTATTGTTATTTGAAAATAAGACTCTTAAAGAGGAGGAAATTCCAGCAAAAAACTAATACTACTATTATAAATGCTAAAGTAATTCTGTCTGTCTGTCTGTTACCTTTTCATGCGTAAACCATTGAACCTGGTAAGGCAGGCGAATAAATAGCCATGTTCACTCAGCGGACTTAAGAACCTATTATGTCACCAACAAATATGGTTTGTAAAATGCCAATTTATGTGAACGATAGAGGGTGTAAGAAACACTTAATTCGCTTACCGAATCGCCCTCTGATGCCTCGAAGATGGAGGCCACCGGATCGTTCACTCACAGATTCTCTTGCGGTGATGGTTTCACAATAAACCAAAGCGGGCTATTTTTATGATACACTAGCTGACCCCGACGAACTTCGTACCGCCTAACAGTCGATTCTTTAAATATTTTTTTAATACTTATTCTGCTATTCGAGACCATCGTATAAATATTGACATTCATATTTATACGATACTAACGTCACTCAATTGTTTTGCCTTCCCAGAACCTCTCCACTAACACTTAAACTTTATGCTATAGTATTAAAGTTCAAATTGAGTTTTAAATATTATAACAAATCCTTTGTATGGGAGTATAGAAATGTGTTGTTTTTAGACTTTTTCAGGCATTTTTTTTTAATTTTTCTCTCCGTAAGACCCATCCTCGTACTTCAAGGAATATTCTAAAAAAAGAATTGACGAAATCGGTTCAGCTGTTCTCGAGATTTGCGCTTAGCAACACATTTAGCGACTCATTTTTATATTATAGATATGGCGGAGATGTATTCGTTATCGCGAAAAAAGTTCGCGTCAGTCAAAAGTGACAAACGTCATCCCCGTATCGAAATATGAATTTTGATATAAAAACTTCATGGTGGAGCATCCGCCTCACAAGAACCGATTTAGGTGAAGTTTTGTATGGGGATAGTTTGAAACTCTAGGAAGAATGTAAGGTGTAAATTTCCCTTAAAAGGATGAAAAGGGGAATCAATCAAATCTTAAGTAAAGGACATAAAACTAATTTTAATTACAGTTTCGGTAAGAAATAAAAAATGTTTCTGCAAGTTAATTAAGGCTGATTTCAATTTTTGTTTTCAATAATTGTCATTGTATATAGGTTTAGCAGGGGGAATGGCTTTCACTTAAGGAATACACCAGATATGTTTTAAAGTATTTGTTTTAAGTTTGTCTAAATTAAGAAAATCAGCTAAGGTTTAAGGTAATGAACATTTTAGTACAAAACGTATATATCTATAACGTATTAATGATAGAACTTAAAAGAAAACAGGTTTGGGGGTTACCCCTGACTTTGGGTAATGCCGCTCATGCTGGGTTAATATGCTCAAATGTGTTTTTTCACATTTTCCAATTATGTACAGAAACTGAAGGAAGGACAGAAATTTTTTCTTTTGGATCCCGAACTCCATTTAGGTTACAGATCTTGTGTGAATCCTGGACAATTAAGCTGCAGCATAAGAACTACTAGATTGCACAGCTCATACCGATTTCCTGCAAAAACTTTCGATGTATTTTAATAATTATATTTTTATTATGTGTGTTGTTTATAGTTTGTAGATTGGTAGAGCTATGCTGAAGCTATTACTGGTTTCAGTATGAATGGGTCGGCTCGCCCGGGGTAGTACCACCCTCTTACAGAAAACCGACGTGAAGTAACAGTGCTTGCATTGTTGTGTTTCGTTCGGCCAGTGAGAGCGCCGGAGGCTCACATGTTTAAAAGGCCGGCAACGCACTTGCGATTCCCCTGGTGTTGCTAGTGTCTATGGACGGCGGTGATCACTTATCATCAGGTGACCCACCTGTTCGTTTGCCTCTTATATTATAAAAAAAAATAGTTTTTGTTTAGTGCTGTATCTTGGCAAGTATATAGTTTGAATGCTTTATACGTGGACTCGTCATGTAAATTTTTAATGGAAACCAAAGAAAAAACCAAAGAACGAAAATAATAATAACACTAACTGATAGCGAAATTATTCTAAATGCAATTGTACTGCAACTAGCAATCAAGGTTCAAACACGTGTCGGCATGAGTGCAATAAGGACGAAGAAAGCGCGCCTGCTCCGACTGTGCTTATTCCCCATACCTCTGATACCCAAATTTGATTTTCTACGCATCTATTTCAGAGCGGTCAAATAGTTTCACGCGGACAGTATGTAATTCTTTTTAAGACCGATTAAAATAGTAAATTGGTTTATAATAACCGGTTTATATTTGTAAAACGAATTTAAAATTATAGGCAAAATGCGGATCAAGTCTAACAGGTTATAAAGTAAACCATGACATGATTTAATTATGTTTTGAATAATTTCAGTTGATAGAAAAATCAATGGTTTAGTAAAAAATTGTCGAATAAAAATCAATTTAAGGTACTTAACTGTAGTAAGAGACGACAGAGTTATCTATATATTTCTTATACCATATGATAAGTACAGTATTATACTACTACGTATATGTATTTTAAAATTCGAAAATAACTGTTAAGATTGCTCAAAGATAATATTCTAAGTAGTCGAACTACCATTTCTTTAATTAATTTTTAAAGCATCTGCTGTTCCACGAGAACTACGTGTTGCGTATTGGTCAAGAGTAGGTTTTTTTAAAATTACTAGTCACTCATAGAAAAAAGTGCATTAATATGTAGCATATATTCTACTTTGGGTTCAGTTCACATGAAACACACGAACTGCCGTTACTGTATTTTCGAAATGTTTGAAACGACTCGCGCTATCTTATGTTTATGGTCGTTTGGTTTGGTTTGGCTAGACATATTGGCATAATGTTTCAATTCAATTGCAATAAACGATTGCAAAAGCGATAAATACACAGATACATTTTTCTACATAATATTCTAAGTTAATTCTAAATTATTTATATCGATCTGAAGTAGGTATTTTACTAGGATTATTAATATTTGGAACAATAACGCTTTATGTGGTTGTCACAAATATAAATAATAATGACGACAACATATGTATATTTTGTAATTATCTTCTCCTAATTACAAACATTTACACATTAGTATAGTTACCCGGGCAACCGAACTTCTCTCGGCTGATGGATCGGATGCAAGCCGAACGTAATCCGATATTCGGATAATGTCATAAAACATCATCTCACAAATTTTTGAGGTACAAATACTACCAGGTTCATCTATTGGTAACAATGATATCACCACAAAAATTTAAGAGATGGCGCTATATACAAGATTCTCATAATCGTTATTAATAATATAATAAATACTAATGAGAGTTTGTGTATTTATTATGACTTACCTACTACACCGATTATAATGAAATTTTGCGTATGCATTTTCAGGGATAGCGATAAGAACGCAGTGTACCTCTCATCGAGATAAAACTATTGTTCCCTATGGATAGGTGAAATCAACATTAACGCGAGTGAATCCGCGAATAAAAGCTTGTTACTTATAATATTTCTTTTTTTTTTTTATATTCCGTTTTTACAATATAGACACCTGTATTAATAAACTTACAAAGCAAAGCCTTTTCTAAATATAAAATTAGATCTATATCGTTAGAGCCGTTTCCAACTTTAGTAGATACGTGAATCAACAGAAATGATTAATATGTCAGCAATATTATGAGAATGCAGTTGCTGTGTCGTTTTATACTACAAAAAAACAATAATTACGGCAATAGGGTTAAGTTTTTGCTAAGTTTTTAATTTTTTCTACATAATATTTAGATTTTAGTCTAGAAGATCCTTCATGGAAATGGTAAAAATATATAGAACTATTACATTGAACTTACTAATTATTTCTCTCTTAGAGCACAGGAACCAAAAAACATTAATTATGGTCTGTGGCTTGGTGTTGAAATTTGTAGAGGCATTTTAGCTGTCCGGCTGTAAAATGCTCCACTGTTAATAAATTATAACTACAGGTATCCATTAATTATATTCTACTGTTTTTGTTGCTTGATTATCAATTTTATGTTTTATAGTGTGTTTTTTTTTAATATATCTTTTTATTAAAGCCTAAATAGGAAGCTTAGGTTTTTGTTGCATCTCAAATTGAACTGAACGTAGAGTTAAAATTATAATTATTTAAAATTTATATTAAAGGGAAGTTTTTACTGTTTTTCTTTTTTGTAGTAATGCAACAGCTTGAGCGGTCGCTGCGTCTCAGTCTATGATTATGTAATCATTTTATTATACTGAAAAATAATAATTCGTTCTGTCAATATAGTCCTCCTAACATATTCAAATATATGTACCGTATGTGATCTTCAATATGACATCAGTTAATATACGTAGACTCGCTAATTCCATCAATAATTCTAACTTCCGCAATTGGAATATCACATATCACACTTGTAAATTTATAAATAAAATGAGCATAATGTGCATCTCATATTATGCTATATGGAATATTTTACAGAAATACCACAGAAGGTTTGTATAATCCAAACAAGTTAATTATTACTAAAATTAATAATCTACGAAGCTTAAATATTAATTTGTATTTGGGAAAAGTATTTACAGAAAATGTGATGTATTAGCTTACACTATATAAAGTAAAATTTAAACAAATATTTACTATCCAAAGTTATATAAGTCCACCTAACTTTTTATAATGTGTCTCCAAAAACCTTTAGGCATGTTCCGATTAAATATTTGAGTTAAAATCAATTATTCTAAATTTTGTATTTATTATATAGTTTTAAAATGCTCAAATATATAGGTGAAAATGGGGTAATTACGGATACGTAATGGAATTCTTTAAATAATGCTATAAGTATTGTATCGGTCAGATGTATAACCGGTGCAGTACTGCAGTACACAGTAAGTATGTATGTAATATGCTGATATAAAAAGTTAATCTAATTGAATATTTAATACAGTTGTATATTGGTATTATTTTTTTATTATTAGATTTTTCAAAAACAGCAATGTACATATATTTTAGGTTATTTAGAATCGATTTGAAAAAAGAAACTATTTAACTATATCTGTCATTATATTTTCCTACTTTTAGGAATCTTAAAATATATTTAAAGGTAACAATAATATATTTATTTACGAGCGATTATGCAATATAAGGAGTATAAGCAATAGAAATAAACAATATCAAAATAGTTTTAAAAAACCATAAAAATTAGTAAATGTGAAATGTACAAATGAAATTAAAAAGCGAATGTAATTTTTACGTAAAAACGTGTGGCAAGCCGCGGCTAAAGGCTAAAGGTATTAATAAAAACCTCGATCATCGGCTACTTTAAACACTATAAAAGCATCGAATATCAATTGTTACTGATCATTCTTGTTGCGACCAGAGCCCGCGGTCCTTGCTAACTACAAATATTGAAGTAATATACAAATTACCAACGATGTTGAAATTATTCTTGCTCTTTGTGGTTGTAGCCACGGGTTACTCAAAGGGTGTCGATCCTAGGGTGAGTTATAAAGACTTTTATTTTGTTTGATTGAATCATCATGTCACCTGGTTTATCATCTTCATACACACTCGTTCTTTTCGGTATATATATTTATTTCATATTTTTAAATGAAATAATACCATGGTAAGAAATTAAAACACAACAAGAAAGTTAGATATTAAAGTTTAATGCAAAGGTAAAATTGTTTAAGTAATTAGGTAAAACTTTGAATTTGTTTGTCTTGTTATTTTTAAAACCAGTAGCAATTGTTATTAAGCTATGTTAAATTGTTGTGTGCATATTTTCAACGGCAGTTTGTCTGGATAAATAAACTTTTTACGTACTGGATGAGCCTCGTTACTGTTTTGTTAACCTCGTGTAATTTTTTTATGCTTTCTAGTTAATTTAAAAAATTAAATACTTTAAATTTTGGTTTAGATTTTAAATATCTTACAAATATTAAGATAAAGGCGTGTGACAATTAAATTTGTAGAATATTACAAAAACTGATATGATATATGTATATAAATCTAGGTACACAAGTAGGTGAGTTTATAAAAACAAATAAAATAGACAAATAGCGTATTCCAGAAACATTTCTATTGTTAGTCAATGTTTTAGAACATAAATATAAAATATTGTAGCGATTCGTATATTTGAATTTATATGCACTTCAAAGAGGTTTAAGTAAATCAACTGTAGCGTTTCTTGACGAAACATTTTTGTACGTCCGCAACCCCGAAAAGGGACGCCACAAAAGAGGCGTCGCTTGGGGAGAGACAAAAGGACAACTACCTGAACGATCTCCGTTAGGAGAACCATATTTAGAGATTATTCATTCTGTGTGCGCGACTGAGTAAACTACATAGTATATAATTCACGTGATGATATATTACTCTGTGTGTGTTTATAACGATTAACTTGTGCAGTCATAATAAACTTTATACATTGTATATTTAAACGGTGTTTTCAATCGAAACCCCAAACTGGTGACCCCGACGTGATGCGCTACCTGGAAGCTAATCACCACGACATTGTTGGGTGATAGTGTTTTGGCGAAATAAAAGTTTTTCACCATCACAACTTTAGTACATCAAGTGGTGTGAATCTGCTTCGGCTTGTTCTGAAGGTCCATACAAGCAGCTACACCGGGACACACACAAGATTTTTTTTCACGTGTAACAAACTTATACACTGTACCTGGTATTTTAATTTTATTAATTATTAACAACATATTTCTAAGTATTACTAACTCTGTGATCCATGTTTTAATTAATCATTGTGTTGACAATTTATTACATGTCTCAAATGTTGCATCGCACTTAATTGGTAATATTGTTGTTAAATCAGCTGTACAATTACATAATCATATATAGTGTTACACAATTTAATGGTCTAGTATTAAGGGGTCTATGTGGTTCACCTTACTTTTTATATATTTTTGTATATTACTGTGGTATTAAGGAATTCCTGCATACATTTTAACCTATTGTTCTCATTTTGTTGCGTTTATTATCATTGTTCTAACTATCACTAGATTTATGGTTCATGGTTGTGAGACTAATCCCATTAGTATAAAATTTTACTAATACTGATTTATTTTATAGTATAAATTTTGTAATTTAACAATATCATTTTTTTTTGGTGTTCTGTATTTATCATTGTATTAGCGTGTTTTGTCTTATTGGAATATTCTGTAACTAATATAATCTAATTAGTTTTAGCAAACTTTACAACCTGCTATTCTATTCTGGTTTGTCCAGTTAGACAAATGGAGACCAATAAGAATTTAATAGAGGAGAATACTTTGTTGCATCAGCAAAATGCAGCTTTACTTGCGGAAATACAAAAATGCAAAAGTCAAAATCCTGAATACACAAACACACCCCCTGCTGACTCAGTTCCTATTCCTCAATCTCCTTCGGTATGCAAGGTGGCGGTCAAACTCCCACCATTCTGGGCTGACCGTCCTGCTATATGGTTTGCACAGGTGGAGGCACAATTCTCTATATCAGGTATATCTGCTGATTTGACCAAATTTAATTATGTTGTTGCTCAACTGGATACTCGTGTAATAGGTGAAGTCGAAGATATCATTCTTCGACCTCCACTGGAGGATAAATATATTAAACTTAAGTATGAGCTCATTCGCAGATTGTCCACATCTGAGGAGCAACGAGTCCGGCAACTCGTCAGTGATGAAGAGTTAGGTGACCGTCGTCCCTCGCAGTTTTTACGTCATCTGAAATCACTTGCAGGGAATGCTCTTACAGATGTAAATTTGCTCCGTCAGCTGTGGATGCGTCGTCTACCTCAACATATTCAAGCGATATTGGCTGCTCAGTCCGAACTTTCTTTGGACAAAGTTGCTGAGCTAGCGGATAAAATTTTAGAAGTTTCACCAGGCATGAATATTTCTCATCCAGCGGCTGTATTTTCAGCCAGTTCTTCTAAAGTATCGCCTTCATCTCTTGACGATATCATGCGACGCCTTGACGAGCTCACTCATGAGGTTAATTCACTTAAGGTTGAACGATATAGGGAAAGATCTCGAGGTTGTTCACATCAGCGCGAACGTTCACGGACACCCAGTAATCCAAAAATGTGTTTTTATCATAAAAAATTTGGTATTAAAGCAGCAAAGTGCATAAAACCTTGCACCTGGACACCGTCCCTGCCGGCGGGAAATGCGGACAGCAGTCTTTAGCGGCGACGACTGACTGCTTAACGGAGAGTCGCCGATTATTTGTCACCGAAGGCGTATCAAAGCGCCGGTTCCTAATTGACACAGGCTCAGATCTCTCCTGTTACCCATACCAGTGGTTAGCAAATAAGCCAACACGGTCGAACTATACATTAGTTGCTGCTAATGGTAGTGAAATTCGTACCTTTGGTCATATTCAATTAACACTCAATTTAGGGTTGCGACGCGACTTTCACTGGCAATTCATTGTCGCTGATGTTAACGTTGCCATTTTAGGCTCTGACTTCTTGGCACACTATCGACTTATGCCCGATTGTGCCAATAAGAGGCTAGTTGATAGTAATACTGGTTTGAGATGCATCGCGACTATTACAACTTTGGCTGAATCCAGCGTCAAAGTTATTTCTACTCCATCATCAGGATTTGGGGCCATTCTCGCAGAATTTCCATCAATTACTAAGCCATCCGGTTTGTTTCGTGAACATAAGCACAATACAGTGCATCACATATTGACCACTGAGGGCGCCCCCATTTCTTGTCGTCCTAGGCGTTTAGCACCTCAAAAGCTTCAAGAAGCTAAAAAAGTTTTTGACGACATGGTGAAATGTGGGACAGCTAGACCATCGCAAAGCTCTTGGTCTTCACCTCTCCATATGGTCCCTAAACGTGATGGCACTTGGCGACCTTGTGGGGACTACCGCGCATTAAATTCGCGCACAATACCTGATAGATATCCGGTTCGTCATATCGGTGACGTCGGTCACAACATAGCTGGCTGTACCATATTCAGCACAATTGACCTCGTCAAGGCGTACCAACAGATACCAGTTGCACCTGAGGATATTTGTAAAACGGCAATCATAACACCGTTCGGACTTTATGAGTTTAATTATATGACGTTTGGTCTGCGTAACGCAGGTCAAACTTTTCAACGTTTTATAGACGAAGTTGTCCGAGGGTTAGATTTCTGTTTTGCCTATGTCGATGACATTTTAATCTATTCTCGTGATGCTACCCTACATGCTGAGCATCTCCGTGTTGTTTTCAGACGATTTGAAGAATACGGAATAATCATAAATCCAGCAAAATGTGTGTTTGGTGTTCCTGAGGTAACTTTCCTCGGAAATCGAATTTCAGCAACTGGAACTCAACCGCCACCTGAACGCATTCAAGCTCTGCAAGATTTTCCCCTTCCAAAAACCGTACAGGGTCTCCGCCGTTTCATTGGAATGATTAATTATTATCGCCGATTTTTGCGAAATGCTGCAATGTTGCAAGCACCGCTAATTGAAGCAATTGTTGCTACTCCAGGAAAGGGCTCCACACCGGTCCATTGGACACCTGAACTTGAGGAATGTTTTAAGACCTGTAAAGAAAGCTTGTCATCTGCAACTCTTTTGGCTCATCCTGTGCCTAATGCTGAATTAGGGCTTTTTACCGACGCTTCCACTTTCCACGTCGGTGCCTGTCTTCAACAGAAAGTTGGCGATGCTTGGGAACCTCTGGGTTTCTTCAGTAAAAAGCTGAACTCTCGCCAGTCCCAATGGCCAGCTTACTACAGAGAACTGTTTGCAGTATATGAGAGTGTGCAACATTACCGGCATGTCCTGGTTGCACAACACGTAACAATTTATACTGATCATAAACCATTGATTTACGCTTTCTCACAACGTCGTGAGAAGCTTCCACCGGTTCAGTTAAATCAACTTTCTTTTATATCGCAATTTACAACAGACATTGT
Organism: Antheraea assamensis; assembly: GCA_035772565.1. Taxonomy (NCBI): domain Eukaryota; kingdom Metazoa; phylum Arthropoda; class Insecta; order Lepidoptera; family Saturniidae; genus Antheraea; species Antheraea assamensis. Next base: position 436,208 of record JAQQSE010000145.1, read on the forward strand.
TTTCATAAAAGGCATAGACAATACAGTAGCGGATACCATGTCCCGAATAGAAGCGGTTAGTTCTCAGTCTGACCATTCTGCTCTTGCTTCTTGCCAAGAACTTGACGACGAGTTGAAAATGCTTTGTAATGATGCAAATTCTTCTCTTAAATTAGAGAACGTTGCAGTTCCTGGCACAAACACCACGTTGGTTTGTGATACCTCTTCAGGTCGACCACGACCATTTGTTCCAGAACCAATGCGCAGAAAGTTTTTTAATCAATTGCATAACCTAAGTCACCCTAGCGCTAAATCTACCATCAGGCTTCTTTCCGATCGTTTTATTTGGCCGGGAATGGCCAAAGACTGCCGCCGTTGGTGCCAAACTTGCTTAGCTTGCCAGCGAAGCAAGGTGACTCGGCATACGCAGTCACCGCCTGGACACATCTCTAGCCCCACAGCTCGGCTCAAGCATGTTCACATTGACATTATTGGTCCTTTGCCAGTCTGTTCTGGTTACCAATACTGCTTAACTGCTGTGGATCGCTACACTCGGTGGCCCGAAGCGTGGCCTATGAGTGGAATAACCGCAGAAGTAGTAGCGAGTACCTTTGTGGCTGGCTGGATTTCTCGTTATGGGGTGCCTGCCGTTATTACAACAGACCAGGGACGGCAGTTTGAATCTGACCTGTTCAGACGCCTTACAGACATGTGCGGTACCAAGCGCATTCGAACTACGAGCTATCATCCTTGCTCCAACGGACTCGTAGAGCGCATGCACAGGCAATTAAAAGCCTCTCTCATGTGCCACGAAAGCCCTTGGTTGAGTGCACTACCGTGGGTTCTTTTAGGGATGCGCTCTGCCTTCAAGGAAGATTTGCAAGCTACAGTTGCAGAGTTACTCTATGGAGAAACATTAACTCTTCCAGGGGAATTTTTGTCATCTAGTACATTATCTGGATGTAAGGAACCGTCGGAATATATACTAAAATTAAAACAGCAAATGTCGAACTTGCGTCCCGTTCCGGTTTCTCAACATAGCAAGCCCTCTGTTTTTATATTTAAAAAGCTAAGCGAAACGTCACACGTTATGCTTAGAGACGATGCCATCCGACGATCCTTACAACCACCTTATTCTGGTCCTCATAAAGTTATTTCTAGGGCTGAAGATGGGAAGACATACGTACTAGATGTAAAAGGTAAACGGATGACGGTCAGTGTAGACAGACTCAAGCCTGCCTTTATCGAGGACTGTCCATCGCATCTCAACAAAGTCATCCCGCCTGTTCCTTCTGTACCTTCATCGCCTGCTGCACCTGCACACGAAGCTAACTATACAACCAGGTCCGGTCGTCGAGTTCATTTTTCGAAACCTTTCGACCTTTAATTCCTTTTTTTCTCGCTATGTGGTTTTTCCTTCTCCGTAGGGGGGTGGTGTAGCGTTTCTTGACGAAACATTTTTGTACGTCCGCAACCCCGAAAAGGGACGCCACAAAAGAGGCGTCGCTTGGGGAGAGACAAAAGGACAACTACCTGAACGATCTCCGTTAGGAGAACCATATTTAGAGATTATTCATTCTGTGTGCGCGACTGAGTAAACTACATAGTATATAATTCACGTGATGATATATTACTCTGTGTGTGTTTATAACGATTAACTTGTGCAGTCATAATAAACTTTATACATTGTATATTTAAACGGTGTTTTCAATCGAAACCCCAAACAACTATACTTTGTATATTTTATTATTTTAGTGCATTGTCGTATTTGATTTATAATAAACCATCCATGATACCACACTTTATTATTGTCAAAAAATAATAACTGTAAATGTATCTAAGAAATAACAAAAAAAAAACAATAAACATAATATCGTTAATTAAGAATGAATATTAATTTTCATACAACACACATGAACAAAGAATAAAGAATTATATTAAAAACATTTTATTTTGTTTCACAATTTAATATTTGATTTTTAAGCGAGGATGGTTCAGTGGTGATAGAAAATATCGTGATATAACCATGCAATGGTGGTAGGAACTATTTTAATGTTTGCCTGGCTAGCTTCCTTCGAATTGAAAAATTGTCGGCCGGTACCTATTCTAGTGTTCCGACAGTTGCACTTGGAGAGCCATTGTCGGCCATGTTTAGCGTTTTACCATCTTAGACCGTATCGTCATTTAATATTACATGACGTTGTGATGTAACACTTGTAATGTATAAAAATAGTGTTTTTCATTAGCAAAGTTAAAATCAAAAATATTTTATACAACTTAGGCCTTAACAAGGCGTTTATCGGTTCGGAAACAACCGAGCCATTGACAAGAACCGACAAGAAACACGATCACGTTTATCTTTATAATAGATCGGACATCTTTTTTTATTCATGCATATTCCATATTTATAATTGTTTTCAGTGGATGTTTCTTCCAGACATCACCATCATTTATATATTGAGCCACTCGATACTAGCCTTTTGAGTGTTAACATTTCAACAGTTATTATAATACTATACAGATATATCTTGACACATCCTTAGTTCAATTAAGCCTAATCTGCTTTGAAATTTTAATCGTCCTGTAACTAACATCCTGTAACGTTTACTACCCTTCAAACATTCCAGCTCTAGATGTAGATTTTATGTACCTAAGCCTAGGCTTAGGATCTAGTCCATCACTGATTTAGTGGTACGATCTAAAAATATGACTGAAGGGAAATGGGTAGGAATATTCGCGTCCCAATGTCGGTACATGCTAATAAAAGTTTTTTATTAAGTAATAATAATTATTATAGCCAAGTCACATTCAATCTGTTTCGATTATTTAAGTTTGACTAGTTTTGACTTGCTCCTCTAAGATATTATAAATATTATGGCTTCATGGTTTGTTTTTATTACACCTTCTCTTTTTAAAAGAGAGCTACTCGACCAGGAGTACAGCCGAGTATAGGGGGACTCTGTATACATTCAGTTACTGGTTACAAAGTATAACCAGTATTAGAATAAACAACGTTAATTTTCTTGTAATTTGAGTTGGATTTGTGTTTTAAATTAAAAAAAAAAATGTTTTCAGCCAAGTGTCAAATTCCCGCCAGAAGTTACAAATAAAATTTTACAAGAAATGAACAAATGTTTGACCGAATACAATATTGACCCTAAAGCCATTGATGAAATAAGGAACGGTGAATACAGAGACGATGTTCCCTATCAAAAATTCCTATATTGTACATACAAGAATACTGGTTTCATTAAAGAAGATGGCCATGTGCTGGTCGATGAAGGCGCCAAAGTTTTCCCACCAGAAACCAATATTGAACCTGTTTTGAAGAAGTGCGATAGTTTGTCGAGCGGTAAAACTCCGTTTGAAGTAACATATAATTTCTTTAAATGTTTCCAAGAAACAACTCCGGTATTGATGGCATTGTAATGAATTGAACAATCAATTGTTTGTTTATATGTATACTATATAATAAAATATATGTATAATATTTCTTTTTTAATCTTCATACTTGTGGAAAACTATTTATTTTCAATGAGAAATTAGAAACACTATGACTCGCGACAACTCCTCATCTATGAACTTTAAATTAAAAGTAATCCACTAGTTTTTATAATCAGTATCGTTGTTGGCCTAAAGGGTTTTTACGGCTTCAGAGGACCTTATTGCGAGTGCAGAATGCATTCAACTGAATTGGGAAATCACGCAGTTAATTAATTAATTTAACAATTTGATATAGCTATAACGTTATATATTGTTACTTAAGTACAGATACCAGTTATTCTACAGATTATCTAGGTAATGTGTAAATGAATAGGGATGTTATATTAAAAATATCATCGATTGTTTCATTTCTACAGTTTAATTTCCTTTAAATCCTTTGGAAATTCACTAGAAACTTGCTATATTAAGTTATGATGGAATTGTTATAAAATAAAGGTGCTGACGCTGACGATTAGCCGCTTACGAATGCGACTGGTGATTCCAATACTGACAACTCTTGATTCCATATGGTAACGTAGCGAATTAGTTAAATTTCAGATGAACTAGGTTATGTGCACATTTTAGTCTGCTTAATGAATTTCTGAAATAAATTTATAGTCTATTTCGTAACTGAAAAGGAATTAAATTGAAATTTTTTTCATTGGTTTTTATAACCCGATTCGCAAATTTTAGATATTATTTTATAATAAATCGTATTAACTTGCTACAGTCCGTTTTTTAAGTTGCATAAAAACACTTATAGCGAGCGAAATAAAATTAGCATTTCGTCGTACTAAGTAAAAATAGCAATATTTTGAAATTGAATCTATAGGAACACTAATGGTGGTGAATTCGAATAACAGAACTCGGAGCGTACTAGTATAACTGGTACGGTACAGTCCGGAATTACCGGCTGTCTGTAATCACCCCAGTCTTCCCAATAAAATAATCTTAAAGTGACCGTACACAGAATATAGAATTTTGATCCTCACTTTCACTCTCGCTTATCTTAATGTTTTCTGAGTATCAAATGTCAAATTAACAAAAAGTCATAATAATGTAATCACAGTAAATATATGTGTAATATGCTGACATAAGTTAATTTAATTGAATGTTTAATACAACTGTATATTGGTATTGTTTCTTTATTACTAGATTTTTTTAAACAGCAAATAACATATAAATTGGATTATTTGGAATCGATTTGAATAAAAGTATCTAATTATATCTATAACTAGCTGATACCCGCGGCTTCGCACCCGTTTTTTTAAATTGTATTAAAGTAATATAATGGTGAGAAGTGGTAGAATTACAGAAATGCTCTTTTAAAACATTTGTAGGTATGACACGCATGTCACCGACTGTTATATATAACGTGTACAGTAAATATGTAAATACTAACAGTGTGCTGGATGGGATTTAGCAGCAACAACATATTTGGAGCTTTAATTTGCTATATAATCCTTTCAGTGCTTGTTTACACAGTATAAGAGGTAGGTGGTAGAGCTACGCTGAAGCTATTACTGGTTTCAGCATGAATGGGTCAGCTCGCCCGGGGTAGTACCACTCTCTCACAGAAAGCCGACGTGAAGTAACAGTGCTTGCACTGTTGCGTTTCGTTCGGTCAGTGAGAGCGCCGGAGGCCCACATATTGAAAAGGTCGGCAACGCACTTGCGACTCCCCTGGTGTTGCTAGTGTCTATGGACGGCGGTGATCACTTACCATCAGGTGACCCACCTGTTCGTTTGCCCCTTATAATATAAAAAAAAGTAATGAAAATTTCAAGATATGCAATTTCTCTTAAAAATGTTGTTATATAGATATTATTAACATGATTACGTTTTTGGGATCATACAAAAAGTAATCACTTATCTATTCCGCAAGAAATTCTATAATGGAACTGTTCAGGTAATAATACATGTCTGGTTTACCTAATATTGAAAAAAAAACGTCTTCTATTTTCAAAATTTGTATTAATTATTCAAAAAATTAGAAAAGGGGCATACGTGGGCAAATGACATACTTCAAGAATCCACCTTGACATTTTCAATTTTTGCAAGTTTTTCCGACCCTGGCCCATGCAATTTAAATTATATTTATTTAACTTTTTTTTAATAGAGGTGGGCAAAAAAAATTAAATCGTGAGCAAAAAGGGGAAATCGATGGGCAAACCCTCTACGCCTCTTTCAAATCGTTACGCGAAAAATTGGTGGCCAACTTTCCGAAGGTATGGTTAATTAGTTATATATAATCGATCACGGTAAATAAAAACAAAATGGCTGTCAATTTGACCAAAATACAAATTAAGCAAATTACATACTTTAATATATTCATTACAATTATATTAATTCTTGGAGTCCAATACAGTGCTTGAGCACATGCTTACAGTGACCAACATACTTTTGCTAAATTTCACGCGAAAGAAGTCGTGGGTGACAGCTAATCTAAAATAAAATAACCTAAGTTAGTTCTTATAACTTCAGTTATCTGCTAGTTAAAGTCATGTGAAAATTGGTCCACTCGTTTCAGATATTCCACACTGATGAAATCGCGAGTAACAGCTAGTAAATAATAAAATAGCTCAAGTTATTTCTCATTGATTTAGTTATATGTAAGTGAGAGTCTCGTTAAAATTTGGTGTATCGTTTTGGATATTCCTTATTGGACAGGAAAGACTCGTGGGTAACTGCTATTCTAAGATAAAATAGCCTAAATTACTCTTTATAAGATCAGCTACGTGCCTGTAAAATTCACGTGGACATAGTTCTATCTGTTTTTTGAAGAATACAATGTGGGCACAGCTACAGATAACAGCTAGTTTATAATAAATTAAACTAAGTCAGTACTTATAAAGTCAGTTATATGCCAGTAAAAGTCCCATGAAGATCAATCAAATCGTTTTAGAGATGTCACTGCGGACGAAGGCGCAGGTAATAGGTACTTTAAAAAAATAGCTTAAATTACTTCTTATGGGGTCAGCTATCTACCAGTGAAAGTCCCGTAAAAATCGGTTTTGCCGTTTCGAATATTCCGCTACGGGCAAAGTTGCGAATAACAGCTAGTCTAAAATAATATAGCCTGTAAATTCAGCTCTCTGCCAGTAAAATTTCTGTCAAAGTCGGTCCAGCCATTTCGAAGATTACCCGGAACATACAGACTGACAGACAAAAATTTTAAAATTAGATGTTTACTATAAGTAGCTTATACGCTTTCATATCCAGTCAGTAAAAAGTAGGTGTTTTGATAATATATATAGATACTTTATTTTTATTATATCTATAGATTGCAAGTCAAAAATTCGAAATAATACTGACCTAAAATTACATTTTTGAATGACAACTTACTAATTCTATGAACATAAAATAAATAGTGGCGTGTGACTATTCGAATTAATTGATAACGAATCAAACCGAATAATACGATTCGAAATGCGAATTGAACATACGAATATTTCGAACTATTCGGATTAGTCAAATAATTTAATTTATGCGTCAAATAAGCATTAACTATAAAATGCTACGAACTAACCAGTAACGCCATCACAGTCGACACCAGCCATTAAGAGCATTCAAAACTACTGTATTTCTATTTTTAGCCAAAAAGTGACGGGAAAAAGTGAATATTACAAATTTAAGAAATTAAATGTCTTTCATTCTTATTTGAATATATTTTTTTTTCAACGGCACTGGCAATTTCCTTTATGGACTATAATCGATTTCTTTATTTATAAATAACCATACAAAATATTCCAATATAGTAAAAGCTATACATTTGTACCTTATTAGTTGTTAACGAATTTTGAGAGCTAAAATTTATAACGGTCCTTTTAATGTATGTTATAAAAAATTAGAGCACAAAATTCTAGAAACTTGTTAAATATGATATAATCCAAAATATTGAAATTTCTTTGAAACAAAATAATTCAGCTATTTCTGTTAAAAATTGTCAAAATTGAAATACTATAAAATTATTTAGATTTCACTGAGAAAGTGTATTTTTAATAAATATTTTCACTAATATGAATCTATTATTGTAGAATTGAATTACATAGTAAATTGTTTTTGAAAGGAATTTCAGTCTTGATATTTAGGTTATAATTTTTTTGACGTTTTTATGTTTTTTTAAATTTGAATTATTAAAATAGTGAAAAATGTTGTAACTTTTCCTATAACTATTAGTTTAATAATTCTATCTTATTTAAAAAAAATTGGAAAAGTTTGAATTTTCTATTCAAAATTCGGATAGAACAACATACGATTCGGTTCGGTTCAAGGATTATTCGCACATCCCTAAAAATAAACGTGTTACCATGGCAACGGTTATAATATTATTGGTTACTATAACAACGGTTGTCTAATGTCAGGGACTATCGATGTCTGTTGGAGAATATTTAATTTTAACTGAAAAATGTATTTAGGATAGGTTTTAACTCAAATCCGTTCTTAGTGAGCGTCTACGTTGCAAAAGGAATAACTATGGTTAATTTCAAGTCAATCGAACATACAGTTTTGGAGAAATCGTGATGAGTCAGTCAGTGGTATTCCGCTTATATATATATAGATTATCTTTTCTTACCTTTAAAAATCTTAAAAAGAATTAATGGAAACAATAATTTATTTATTTATGAGCTATTATGAAATGTAAGGAGTATACGCCATTTAAAAAAAAACAGCATCAAAAATAGTTTTAGAGAATCCTAAAAACGAGTAAATATGAGTAAACATAAAATTGAGAAACGAATGTAATTTCTACGTAAAAACACGAGTAAAACCGCGGCTAAAGACTAAAGGTATTGATAAAAATCTTAATCACCGGCTACTTTACCATTATAAAAGCATCGAATTTCAATTGTTGTTGTACATTCTCGTTGCAAACACAGCTCGCGGTCCTTGTAAACTGCAAATATTCAAACAGTATACAAATTAACAATGATGTTGAAATTATTCCTGCTTTTGTGGTTGTAGCCACGGGTTACTCAAAGGGTGTCGATCCTAGGGTAAGTTATAAAGTTTTTATTGTATTTTATTGAATCATCGCGTCACTAACATCTTCGCACTCATTCGTTCTTTACACTACAATCTATTTTATTGTTATTTTTAAAACCAGTAACAATTGGTATTGAGCTATGAATAATGGAAATTATTTTGTGAATTTTTTCAACGACGGGTAGACTCCATAAGTAAACTTTCTCTTTAATTTTTTTATGTACTGGATGAGTCTAACATGTTTTGTTATACTCTGTATAAATTATTTTATGCTTCTTAAATTGTTTAAAAAAATCAAGTAATATACATTTTGCATTAGATTTTAAACATCTTGTGCTATGAAAAAGGCGTATGACAAGTTAATTTGTAAAATATTACAAAAGCTGATATAAAGTAATATATATATAAACCCGGATACACAAGAAAATGAGTTTATGAAATAAAATAAAATGGACAACCAGAATATTGCAGAAACATTTTTCTTGTTAGTCAAAATAAAACATTAAAATATGCTATTTGTAGCGATTCGTATATTTGAATTTATATACACTTCAAATAGGTTTCATAAATCCACTATGCATTGTATTCTTATGTTTTTTTTTTCTGCATTGTCGGATTTAATTTGTATAGAGCCATCCATACCACACTTTAATATTGTCAAAAATGGTTCGTACTGCGCGATTTGCTTCCAAATTTATTATACGTACGATTAAGACGTGGAATTCACTCCCGGCGTCTATCTTCCCGTCCTCCTAATTTGGGAGTATTCAAGAGGAGACTGAATAGGCATCTAACGGGTAAGCCCGATCTATCGTCGGCCTCGTCTTCACTCGCCATCAGGTGAGAACGAGGTCAAGCGCGTGCTTGTAAAACATAAAAAAAAAAGTAATAGTCTATGAAAAAGGAAAACAATATAATAATAAACAAAATGTCGTTGATTAATATAGAATATTAGTAACACACAATAAAAATTCATTGATGTATTGAAATATGTAAATAATTAATTTTGAAAAAATAAAGCGTTATGTTAAAAAAATTTTTTACTTAATTTATTAGAAATTAATTTTGAAACGACGATTACTCAGTGATGAAAGAAAATATGGTGATAAAACTATGCAATAGTGGTAGGAAATATTCTAATGCTTGCTTGGCTAGCTACTTTTGAATTGAAAAATTGTTGCCAAGCACCTATTCAAATGTTCCGACAGCTGCACTTGAGAGTCGTTTGTAGGCCATGTTTAGCGTTTTACCATCTTAGGCCGCATCGTCACTAATATCAAATTATTAAAATATTTTTCATTACTAAAGTTAAAATCAATATTATTTTATTCAGTTCAGGCTTTGAGAAGGCGCTTATGAATGTCCAAACTACCGAACACAACCAAATCATCGAAAAGAGCCGACAAGAAGCACGATTTCATTTATCTTTATATACATTTTTTTTATTAATGCACATTCTATATTTATAATTGTTTTTAGCGGATGTATAGAGAAGGATATTATTTCCAGACATCACCATGGTTTCTATATAGTGGACCACCCGACAATAGTCTTTTGCCTTTTTAACATTTATGTAGTTATTGTAATACTATACATATAATTATCTTGATACATTCATAGTTCGATTAAACCAAATCTAGTTTTAAGCTTTAAACGTCTTGTAATTTTGCTCTCCTTAAAATATTCTAGTTCTAGGTGTAGATTTCGTGTACCTAAGTCTAGAGTCATTACTGGTTTTGTGGTGTAATTAAAAAATATTGCTGACGTCAATGGGGAGAGAATATTCGACGTCCCAATGACGGTACTTGCTAATAAAAGAAAAGTTTTATTTTGTGTTAATAATTATTGTAAACAAGTCACCTTCAATCTGTTTAGAATATTGAAGTTTAACTAGTTCGACTTGCTCCTCTAAGATATTATAAATGTTATGACTTCATAATTTATTTTTATTATACCTAATTTTTTAAAAAGAGAGTCAAACCGTGTTTCGGGGAACGTTTAGAAAGTTTTTCAGTTATGGGTTACAAAGTATAGGACGAATTAGAAAAAGCATTTATCGTTCTTAGAATTTGAATTGGTTTTATATTATTTAATTTAAAAAATTTAAATGTTTTCAGCCAAGAGTCAATTTCCCTCCAGAAGTTACATCAAAAAATTTAGAAGTAATCAATAAATGTCTGACCTAATACAATATTGACACGAAAGCAGTTGATGAAATAAGGAACGGTGAATACAGAAGCGATGTGCCCTATCAAAATTTCATTTATTGTGCATACATGAATTCTGGTTTCGCTAAAGCAGATGGCCATGTGCTAGTCGATGAAGGAACGAAAATTTTCCCACCAGAAGCCAATATTAAACCTGTTTTGCAGAAGTGCGATAGTTTGTCGAGCGGTAAAGCTCCGTATGAAGTAACATATAGTTTCTTTAAATGTTTCCAAGAAACGACTCCGGCACTAATGGCATTGTAATGAATTGAACAATAATTGTTTATTTATATGTATACTATATAATAAAAGGTATTTATAATGTTTCTTTTTTATTCTTCGTACTTGTAGAAAACAACTTTTAATAAGAGGATTGATCGAATTACAAAAGGTTAGAGAGTAGAAATATCTCTCTCCTCATCTATGAGCGTCCAATTACACGTAGGTCCTATCAGTAATCAGTATCGCTGTTGGCCTAAAAGATTTTTAAAGCTTCGGAGGACTTTAACTAAGATGTTATTATGTTAAACTATTAAAGATTGTTTCATATCTTATTTCTATGGTTTCTTTTTCTTTAATTCCTTTAGTGGTTCAATAGCAACTTGCTATTTATAAGTTACTAGCGGCCCGCTCCGGCTTCGCACGGATATAAAATATATAGCTTATGTCATTCACTGAAAAAATGATTAAAATCAATCCAGTAGTTTTGATTTATTCATTACTGCTCGTGGCCCGCACGCGTTAAATTTGGAGTAACCACAAAAATAACAGTATTTCTCCACTATTAAATTTGTTATTATATATATAAACCTTCCTCTTCAATCACTCTATCTATTAAAAAAACCCGCATCAAAATCCGTTGCGTAGTTTTAAAGATTTAACCATACATAGGGGTATAGACACAAAGAAAGCGACTTCGTTTTATACTATGTAGTGATGTTGGAACTATTATAAAAATAAATATGAACCGGTTACGAATGTTACTGTTGATGAAATAATGACAACTCTTGATTCCATACGGTAATGTAGTGAATCAGTTAAATTTCAGATTAACTAGGTAATGTGCACATTTTAGTCAGGTTAATTGTGGAAATTAGTGTGAAATATTGATAATTCTTTGAAAAATATAAACGATAGCTCATTTTATTTAAAATAACGTATAGAAAAACGTGTTTTAGCTATTTTATCGCACATAAAGAATTTAAATTTATCTTAATCAGTTAAAATGAGAAGAGAAGAATATGGAACATAATTAAGACTATTGTTATTTGAAAATAAGACTCTTAAAGAGGAGGAAATTCCAGCAAAAAACTAATACTACTATTATAAATGCTAAAGTAATTCTGTCTGTCTGTCTGTTACCTTTTCATGCTTAAACCATTGAACCTGGTAAGGCAGGCGTATAAATAGCCATGTTCACTCAGCGGACTTAAGAACCTATTATGTCACCAACAAATATGGTTTGTAAAATGCAAATTTATGTGAACGATAGAGGGTGTAAGAAACACTTAATTCGCTTACCGTATCGCCCTCTGGTGCCCCGAAGATGGATGCCACCGGATCATTCACTCACAGATTCTCTTGAGGTGATGGTTTCACAATAAACCAAAGCGGGTTATTTTTATGATATACTAGCTGACCCCGGCGAACTTCGTACCGCCTAACAGTCGATTCTTTAAATATTATTTTAATACTTATTCTGCTATTCGGGACCATCGTATAAATATTGACATTAATATTTATACGATACTAACGTAACTCAATTGTTTTTCCTTCCCAGAACCTCTCCACTAACACTTAAACTTTATGCTGTAGTATTAAAGTTCAAATTGAGTTTTAAGTATTATTACAAATCCTTTGTATGGGAGTATAGAAAAGTGTTGTTTTTAGACTTTTTCAGGCAATTTTTTTAATTTTTCTCTCCGTAAGATTCATCCTCGTACTTCAAGGAATATTCTAAAAAAAGAATTAACGAAATCGGTCCAGCTGTTCTCGAGATTTGCGCTTAGCAACACATTTAGCGACTCATTTTTATATTATAGATATGGCGGAGATGTATTCGTTATCGCGAAAAAAATTCGCGTCAGTCAAAAGTGACAAACGTCATCCCCGTATCGAAATATGAATTTTGATATAAAAACTTCATGGTGGAGCATCCGCCTCACAAGAACCGATTTAGGTGAAGTTTTGTATGGGGATAGTTTGAAACTCTGGGAAGAATGTAAGGTGTAAATTTCCCTTAAATGGATGAAAAGGGGGGTCAAATTATGTATTGGGAATCAATCAAATCTTAAGTAAAGGACATAAAACTAATTTTAATTACAGTTTTGGTAAGAAATTAAAAAATGTTTCTGCAAGTTAATTAAGGCTGATTTCAATTTTTGTTTTCAATAATTGTCTTTGTATATAGGTTTAGCAGGGGGAATGACTTTCACTTAAGGAATACACCAGATATGTTTTAAAGTATTTGTTTTAAGTTTGTCTAAATTAAGAAAATCAGCTAAGGTTTAAGGTAATGAACATTTTAGTACAAAACGTATATATCTGTAACGTATTAGTGATAGAACTTTAAAAAATACAGGTTTGGGGGTTACCCCTGACTTTGGGTAACGCCGCTCATGCTGGGTTAATATACTCAAATGTATGCTTTCACATTTTCCTATTATGTACAGAAACTGAAGGGTTGTGCTTCAAGAACTCGTATAACCAATCTAATCCGTCTGTTTTGCTGCTTTGGTCAAAATTGTGAATGAATGTGAACCTTGTCAAATTAGTGAATTGGGTTTTCTGGCTTGTCGTTTAGACATCCCTTGTTCAATCGCAGTTTTAGTAGATTAAAGATATTCTTTATTCCTAGTCGCGTTAGGTGATTTGTGGGCATTTTTATATATGAAAAAAATCACTAAGAACTAATATATAATATATAGCCCAAATTATCGTTTTGAATTCAACTTGAAATTTTAAAACATCCAATTATTAGAAATGTATAACGTTATCACAAAATAGAGTTGTATATTAGCCAAAAAAGGAATATCAATAATTACATTAGTAATTAAATTCTGGATTTACCAACAAATACATTGATTAAAGAATTAGATCAGATTAGCCGCATACAAATAAAAATACATACTTAGAGCGAATTTTTTTCTTTTGAATCCCGAACTCCATTTAGTTTACAGATCTTGTGTGAATCCTGGACAATTAAGCTGCAGCATAAGAACTACTAGATTGCACAGCTCATACCGATTTCCTGCAAAAACTATCGATATCTTTTAATAATTATATTTTTATTATGTGTGTTGTTTATAGTTTTTGTTTAGTGCTGTATCTTGGCAAGTATATAGTTTGGATGCTTTATACGTGGACTCGTCATGTAAATTTTCAGTGAAGAGAGAGACTTTATAGAGTATCCGTTTAGGTTTTGTAACTCAACATTGTGTGTTGTTGTCAACATTATGGTGGGATTGTACGTGAAGTGAATCACTACAATGTTGTTGCTGTTCTTTGACGCTTCCAAAGTCAGAGATGGCGACAAAATGCGAATCCTCTTAATGCAATAGCTTTGATTAATTTTTTTATTAATAAATATTTATGCTTCGTTTTTATGCGAATGAAGTGGTTCTTCTTACGTCATTATAACGCATCGTAAAATAAAGTTCTAGATTTTTTGTTATCAATTTTAGATACAGTTCTAGTCAATTTTTTGGCCGTTCTCAATATAGTTGTAAGTTCGTCCTGGCGCATAGCATAGTCAAGAAAAACCAAAGAACGAAAATAATAATAGCACGTAACTGATACCGAAATTATTCTAAATGCAATTGTACTGCAACTAGCAATCAAGGTTCAAACACGTCTCGGCATAAGTGCAATAAGGACGAAGAAAGCGCGCCTGCTCCGACTGTGCTTATTCCCCATACCTCTGATACCCAAATTTGATTTTCTACGCATCTATTTCAGAGCGGTCAAATAGTTTCACGCGGACAGTATGTAATTGTTTTTAAGACCAATTAAAATAGCAAATTTGTTTATAATAACCGGTTTATATTTGTAAAACGAGTTTAAAATTATAGGCAAAATGCGGATCAAGTCTAACAGGTTATAAAGTAAACCATAACATGATTTAATTGTGTTTTGAATAATTTCAGTTGATAGAAAAATCAACGGTTTTGCAAAAACTTTTCGAATAAAAATAAATTTAAGGTATAGAACTGTAGTAAGAGACGACAGTTATCTATATATGTCTTATACAATATGATAAGTACAGTATTGTACTACTACGTATATGTATTTTAAAATTCTAAAATAACTGTTAAGATTGCTTAAAGATAATATTCTAAGTAGTCGAACTACCATTTCTTTAATTAATTTTTAAAGCATCTGCTGTTCCACGAGAACTACGTGTTGCGTATTGGTCAAGAGTAGGTTTCTTTAAAATTACTAGTCACTCATAGAAAAAAGTGCATTAATATGTAGCATATATTCTACTTTGGGTTCAGTTCACACGAAGCACACGAACTGCCGTTACTGTATTTTCGAAATGTTTGAAACGACTCGCGCTATCGTATGTTTATGGTCGTTTAGTTTAGTTTGGTTAGACATATTAACATAATGCATAACTCAATTTCAATAAACGGTCGTAAAGGCGATAAATACACAGATACATTTTTCTACATAATATTCTAAGTTGATTCTAAATTATTTATATCGGTCTGAAGTAGGTATTTTACTAGGATCAATAATACTTGGAACAACAACGCTTGATGTGGTTGTTACAAATATAAATAATAATGATGACAACATATGTATATTTTGTAGTTATCTTCTCCTAATTACAAACATTTACACGTTAGTATAGTTACCCGGGCAACCGATCTTCTCTCGGCAGATGGATTGGATGTAAGCCGAACGTAATCCGATATTCGGATAATGTCATAAAACATCATCTCACAAATTTTTGAGGTACCAATACTACCAGGGTTCATCGATTGGTAACAATGATATCACCACAAACATTTAAGAGATGGCGCTATATACAAGATTCTCATAATCGTTATTAATAATATAATAAATACTAATGAGAGTTTGTGTATTTGTTATGACTTACCTACTACAACGATTATAATGAAATTTTGCGTATGCATTTTCAGGGATAGCGATAAGAACGCAGTGTACCTCTCATCGAGATAAAACTATTGTTGTCTATGGATAGGTCAAATCAACATTAACGCGAGTGAATCCGCGAATAAAAGCTTGTTAGTTATAATATTTCTTTTTTTTTTGTAATATTCCGTTTTTACAATGTAGATACCTGTATTAATAAACTTACGAAGCCTTTTCTAAATATAAAATTAGATCTATATCGTTAGAGCCGTTTCCAACTTTAGCAGCTACATGAATCAACAGAAATTATTAATATGTCAGCAACATTATGCGAATGCAGTTGCTATATCGTTTGATAATACAAAAAAAAAATAGTTACGGCAATAGGGTTAACTTTTTACTAAGTTTTTAATTTTTTCTACATTATATTTAGATTTGAGTCTATATGATCCTTCATGGAAATGGTAAAAATATATAGAACTATTACATTGAACTTACTAATTATTTCTCTCTTAGAGCACAGGAACCAAAACATTAATTATTGTAGGTGGCTTTGTGTTGAAATTTGTAGAGGCATTTTAGCTGTCCGGCTGTAAAATGTTCCACTGTTAATAAATTATAACTACAGGTATTCATTAGTTAAATTCTACTGTTTTTGTTGCTTGATTATCAATTTTATGTTTTATAGTGTGTTTTTTTTGATATATCTTTTTATTAAAGCCTAAATAGGAAGCTTAGGTTTTTGTTGCATCTCAAATTGAACTGAACGTAGAGTTAAAATTATAATTATCCAAAATATATATTAAAAGGTAGTTTTTACTGTTTTTTTTTGTAGTGATGCAACAGCTTGAGCGGTCGCTGCGTCTCACTCTATGATTATGTAATCATTTTATTATACTGAAAAATAATAATTCGTTCTGTCAATATAGTCCTCCTAACATATTCAAATATATGTACCGTATGTGGTCTTCAATATGACATCAGTTAATATACGTAGACTCGCTAATTCCATCAATAATTCTAACTTCCGCAATTGGAATATCACATATTACACTTGCAAATCTATAAATGAAATGAACGTAATGTGCATCTCATATTATGCTATATGGAATATTTTACAGACCAGAGAAATACCACAGAAGGTTTGTATAATCCAACCAAGTTAATAATTACAAAAATTAATAATCTACGAAGCTTAAATAATATTTTTGTATTTGGGAAAAGTATCTTCAGAAAATGTGATGTACTAGTTTACAATTTACAAGACAATAATCTGCAAAATTGAAACAATTATTTACTACCCAAAATCATATAAGTCCACTTAACTTTTTATAATGTGTCCCCAAAATCTTTTGGGCATGTTTCGGCGAAGTATTTGAGCTAAAATCAATTATTCTAAATTTTTTACTTATTAGATAGTTTTAAAATGCTCAAATATATAGGTGAAAATGGGGTAATTACGGATACGTAATGGAATTCTTTAAATAATGCTATAAGTATTGTGTCGGTCAGAAGTATAACCGGTGCAGTACTGCAGTACACAGTAAATATGTATGTAATATGCTGATATAAAAAGTTAATCTAATTGAATATTTAATACAGTTGTATATTGTTATTATTTTTTTATTATTAGATTTTTCAAAAACAGCAATGTACATATATTTTACGTTATTTAGAATCGATTTGAAAAACAACTATTTAACTATATCTGTCATTATATTTTCCTACTTTTAGGAATCTAAAAATATATTTAAAGGTAACAATAATATATTTATTTACGAGCGATTATGCAATATAAGGAGTATGAGCAATTCAAATAAACAATATCAAAATAGTTTTAAAAAACCATAAAAATTAGTAAATGTGAAATGTACAAATGAAATTAAAAAACGAATGTAATTTTTACGTAAAAACGTGTGGCAAACCGCGGCTAAAGGCTAAAGGTATTAATAAAAAGCTCGATCATCGGCTACTTTAAACACTATAAAAGCATCGAATATCAATTGTTACTGATCATTCTTGTTGCGACCAGAGCCCGCGGTCCTTGCAAACTACAAATATTGGAGTAATATACAAATTACCAACGATGTTGAAATTATTCTTGCTCTTTGTGGTTGTAGCCACGGGTTACTCAAAGGGTGTCGATCCTAGGGTGAGTTATAAAGACTTTTATTTTGTTTGATTGAATCATCGTGTCACCTGGTTTATCATCTTCATACACACTCGTTCTTTTCGGTATATATATATTTCATATTTTTAAATGAAATAATACCATGGTAAGAAATTAAAACACAACAAGAAAATTATATATTAAAGTTTAATGCAAAGGTAAAATTGTTTAAGTAATTAGGTAAAACTTTGAATTGGTTTGTCTTGTTATTTTTAAAACCAGTAGCAATTGTTAGTAGCAATTGTTATTAAGCTATGTTAAATTGTTGTGTGCATATTTTCAACGGCAGTTTGTCTGGATAAATAAACTTTTTACGTACTGGATGAGCCTCGTTACTGTTTTGTTAACCTGTGTAATTTTTTTTATGCTTTCTAGTTAAATTAAAAAATTAAAAGATATTAAGATAAAGGCGTGTGACAATTAAATTTGTAGAATATTACAAAAACTGATATGATATATGTATATAAATCTAGGTACACAAGTAGGTGAGTTTATAAAAACAAATAAAATAGACAAATAGCGTATTCCAGAAACATTTCTATTGTTAGTCAATGTTTTAGAACATAAATATAAAATATTGTAGCGATTCGTATATTTGAATTTATATGCACTTCAAACAGGTTTAAGTAAATCGACTATACTTTGTATTTTTTATTATTTTAATTCATTGTCGCATTTGATTTATAATAAAGCATCTATGATACCACACTTTATTATTGTCAAAAATATTTTTAATAACTGTAAATGTATCTAAGATATAACAAAAAAAAACAATAAACATTATATCGTTAATTAAGAATGAATATTAATTTTCATACAACACACATGAACAAAGAATAAAGAATTGTATTAAAAACTTTTTTTTTGTTTCACAATTTAATAATTGATTTTTAAGCGAGGATGGCGATAGAAAATATCGTGATATAACCATGCAATAGTGGTAGGAAATATTTTAATGCTTGCCTGGCTAGCTTCCTTCGAATTGAAAAATTGTCGGCAAGTACCTATTTTAGTGTTCCGACAGTTGCACTTGGAGAGCCATGTTTAGCGTTTTACCATCTTAGACCGTATCGTCATTTAATATTACATGACATTGTGATGAAATGCATGTAATGTATAAAAATAGTATTTTTCATTAGCAAAGTTAAAATCAAAAATATTTTATACAACTTAGGCCTTAACAAATCGCTTATCGGTTCGGAAACAACCGAGCCATTGACAAAAACCGACAAGAATCACGTTTATCTTTATAATAAATCGGACATATTTTTTATTCATGCTTATTCTATTTTTATAATTGCTTTTGAGTGGATGCCCAGAGAGGGATGTTTCTTCCAGACATCATCATCATTTATAAATGGAGCCACCCGATAATAGCCTTTTGAGTGTTAACATTTCAACAGTTATTATAATACTATACAGATATATCTTGACACATCGTTAGTTCAATTAAGCCTATCTGCTTTGAAATTTTAATCGTCCTATAACTAACATCCTATAACGTTTACTGCCCTTCAAATATTCCAGCTCTAGATGTAGATTTTATGTACCTAAGCCTAGGCTTAGGATCTAGTCCATCACTGATTTAGTGGTACGATCTAAAAATATGACTGAAGGGAAATGGATAGGAATATTCGTGTCCCAATGTAATTTTGTAGGTGGTAGAGCTACGCTAAATCTATTACTGGTTTCAGCATGAATGGGTCGGCTCGTCCGGGGTAGTACCACCCTCTCACAGAAAACCGACGTGAAGTAACAGTTCTTGCACTGTTGCGTTTCGTTCGGTCAGTGAGAGCGCCGGAGGCCCACATATATTAAAAGGCCGGCAACGCACTTGCGACTCCCCTGGTATTGCTAGTGTCTATGGACGGTGGTGATCACTTACCATCAGGTGTCCCACCAGTTCGTTTGCCCCCTATAACATAAAAAAAAAAAAAAAAAAAAAAATGCATATAAAAGTTGCTAATAAAAGTTTTTTATTAAGTAATAATAATTATTATAGCCAAGTCACCTTCAATCTGTTCCGAATTCTTAAGTTTGATTAGTTTTGACTTGCTCCTCTAAGATATTATAAATATTATGGCTTCATGGTTTATTTTTATTACACCTTCTGTTTTTAAAAGAGAGCTACCCGACCAGGAGTACAGCCGAGTATAGAGGGACTCTGTAAACGTTCAGTTACTGGTTACAAAGTATAACCAGTATTAGAATAAACAACGTTAATTTTCTTGTAATTTGAGTTGGATTTGTGATTTAATTTAAAAAAAAAATGTTTTCAGCCAAGTGTCAAATTCCCGTCAGAAGTTACAAATAAAATTTTACAAGAAATGAACAAATGTTTGACCGAATACAATATTGACCCTAAAGCCATTGATGAAATAAGGAACGGTGAATACAGAGACGATGTTCCCTATCAAAAATTCCTATATTGTACATACAAGAATGCTGGTTTCGTTAAAGAAGATGGCCATGTGCTGGTCGATGAAGGCGCCAAAGTTTTCCCACCAGAAACCGATATTGAACCTGTTTTGAAGAAGTGCGATAGTTTGTCGAACGGTAAAACTCCGTTTGAAGTAACATATAGTTTCTTCAAATGTTTCCAAGAAACAACTCCGGTATTGATGGCATTGTAATGAATTGAACAATCAATTGTTTGTTTATATGTATACTATATAATAAAAGATATGTATAATATTTTTTTTTTAATCTTCATACTTGTGGAAAACTATTTATTTTCAATGAGAAATTAGAAACATTATCACTGGCGATAACTTCTCATCTATGAACTTTCAATTAAAAGTAATCCACTAGTTTTTATAATCAGTATCGCTGTTGGCCTAAAGGGTTTTTACGGCTTCAGAGGACCTTATTGCGAGTGCAGAATGCATTCAACTGAATTGGGAAATCACGCAGTTAATTAATTAATTTAACAATTTGATATAGCTATAACGTTATATATTGTTACTGAAGTACAGATACCAGTTATTCTACAGATTATCTTGGTAATGTGCAAATTAATTGGGATGTTATATTAAAAAATATCAAAGATTGTTTCATTTCTACAGTTTAATTTCCTTTAAATCCTTTGGTAATTCACTAGAAACTTGCTATATTAAGTTATGATGGAACTGTTATAAAATAAAGATGCTGACGCTGACGATTAGCCGCTTACGAATGCGACTGGTGATTCCAATACTGACAACTTTTGATTCCATATGGTAAAAATCTTAAAAATAATTAATGGAAACAATAATTTATTTATTTACGAGCTATTATGAAATGTAAGGACTATATGCCATTTAAAAAAAAACAGCATCAAAAATAGTTTTAGAGAAT
This sequence comes from Antheraea assamensis, assembly GCA_035772565.1. Lineage (NCBI taxonomy): Eukaryota > Metazoa > Arthropoda > Insecta > Lepidoptera > Saturniidae > Antheraea > Antheraea assamensis. The sequence goes on from JAQQSE010000145.1 coordinate 457,469, forward strand.
CCTAAAAATGAGTAAACATAAAATTGAGGAACGAATGTAATTTCTACGTAAAAACACGAGTAAAACTGCGGCTAAAGACTAAAGGTATTGATAAAAATCTTAATCACCGGCTACTTTACCATTATAAAAGCATCGAATCTCAATTGTTATTGTACATTCTCGTTGCGAACACAGCTCGCGGTCCTTGTAAACTGCAAATATTCAAATAGTATAATATAAATTAACAATGATGTTGAAATTATTCCTGCTTTTTGTGGTTGTAGCCACGGGTTACTCAAAGGGTGTCGATCCTAGGGTGAGTTATAAAGTTTTTATTGTATTTTATTGAATCATCGCGTCACTCGGTTTAACATCTTCGCACTCATTGGTTCTTTACACTACAATTATTTTTAAATGTTATTATTTTATTTTATTAAACAATTGTTACTGAGCTACGAATAATGGAAATTATTTTGTGAATTTTTTCAACGAAAGTCTCCATAAGTAAACTTTCTCTTTAAATTTTTATGTACTGGATGAGGATAACATGTTTTGTTATTATCTGTATGAATTATTTTATGCTTCTTAATTTGTTTAAAAAAAAATCAATTAATATAAAATTTGCATTCGATTTTAAACAACTTGCGTTATGACAAAGGCGTGTGACAAGTTAATTTGTAAAATATTACAAAAGCTGATATAAACTAATATATATATATATATAAACCCAGATACACAAGAAAATAAGTTTATAAAAGTAAATGAAATGAACAAATACAATAATGCCGAAACATTTCTGTTTTTTTTTTAGTCAATCCTTTATATAAAACATTAAGATGTGATATTGTAGCGAATCGTATATTTTAATTTGTATACACTTCAAACAGGTTTAGTTAATCCATTATACTTTGTATTTTTTATGATTTTCGTACATTGTCGGATTTCATTTATAATGAGCTATCTATTATACCGCTCTTTATTAGTGTCAAAAATGGTTCGTATAACGCGATTTGCTTCCTCATTTATTACACGTACGGGTAAGGACTGGAATTCACTAACTACGTCTGTCAGCCCGACCTCCTATAACTTGGGACTATTCAAGAGGAGAGTGAATAGGCATCTAACGGGTAAGCCCGATCTATCGTCGGCCTCATCTTCACTCGCCATCAGGTGAGATCGAGTTCAAGCGCGTTCTTAAAAAACATTAAAAAAAAGTAATAGTCAATTTATCTATGAAAAAGGAAAACAATATAATAATAAACGAAATGTCGTCGATTAATATAGAATATTATTAATACAATAAAAAAACCCATTGATGTATTGAAATATGTAAATAATTAATTTTGAAAAAATAAAGCGTTATGTTAAAAATAAAATTTATTTAATTATTTAGAGATTAATTTTGAAACGATGATTACTCAGTGATGAAAGAAAATATGGCGATAAAACTATGCAATAGTGGTAGGAATTATTCAAATGCTTGCTTGGCTAGCTACTTTTGTATTGAACAATTGTTGTCAAGCACCTACTCAAATGTTCCGACAGTTGCACTTAAGAGTCGTTTGTCGGCCATGTTTAGCGTTTTACCATCTTAGGCCGCATCGTCACGTAATATCATGTGACATTGTGAAATAAAAAATATTTTTCATTACCAAAGTTAAAATCAAAATTATTTTTTTCCGTTTAGGTCCTGAGAACGCGCTTATGAATGTCAAAACTACCGGCAGTTCGGAAACAACCAAATTATCGAAAAAAGCCGACAAGAAACACGATTTCATTTATCTTTATATACATTTTTTTTATTAATGCACATTCTATATTTATAATTGTTTTTAGCGGAGGTATAGAGAAGGATGTTACTTCCAGACATCACCATGATTTATACATTGGGCCTCCTGATAATAGCTTTTTTACTTATAACATTTTAGTAGTTATTGTAATACTATACATATAATTATCTTGATACTTATATTGATCTTGATTTAATTAAAAAAATTAAAATGTTTTCAGCCAAGAGCCAATTTCCCTCCAGAAGTCACATCAAAAATTTTAGAAGTAATCAATAAATGTCTGACCGAATACAATATTGACCCGAAAGCAGTTGATGAAATAAGGAACGGTGAATACAGAAGCGATGTGCCCTATCAAAATTTCATTTATTGTGCATACAAGAATTCTGGTTTCGCTAAAGAAGATGGCCATGTGCTAGTCGATGAAGGCGCGAAAATTTTTCCACCAGAAGCCAATATTAAACCTGTTTTGAAGAAGTGCGATAGTTTGTCGAGCGGTAAAGCTCCGTTTGAAGTAACATATAGTTTCTTTAAATGTTTCCAAGAAACAACTCCGGCACTAATGGCATTGTAATGAATTGAACTATAATTGTTTATTTATATGTATACTATATAATAAAAGGTATTTATAATGTTTCTTTTTTATTCTTCGTACTAGTAGAAAACAACAAGAGGATTGATCGAATTACAAAAGGTTAGAGAGTAGAAACATCTCTCTCCTCATCTATGAGCGTCCAATTACAAGTAGGCCCTATCAGTAATCAGTATCGCTGTTGGCCTAAAAGATTTTTAAAGCTTCGGAGGACTTTAAAGATGTTATTATGTTAAGCTATTAAAGATTGTTTCATTTCTTATTTCTATGGTTTCTTTTCCTTTAATTCCTTTATTGGTTCAATAGCAACTTCCTATTTATAAGTTACTAGCTGCCCGCTCCGGCTTCGCACGAATATAAAATATATAGCTTATGTCATTCACTGAAAAAATGATTAAAATCAATCCAGTAGTTTTGATTTATTCATTACTGCCCGTGGCCCGCACGCGTTAAATTTGAGTAACCACAAAAATAACAGTATTTCTCCACTATTTAATTTATGTTATTATACGCATAAACCTTCCTTTTCAATCACTCTATCTATTAAAAAAACCGCATCAAAATCCGTTGCGTAGTTTTAAAGATTTAAGCATACATAGGGATATAGGGACAGAGAAAGCGACTTTGTTTTATACTATGTTGGAACTATTATAAAAATAAATGTGAACCGCTTACGAATGTTACTATTGATGAAATAATGACAACTCTTGATTCCATACAGTAATGTAGTGAATCAGTTAAATTTTAAGATTGACTAGGTAATGTGCACATTTTAGTCTAGTTAATTGTGGAAATTAGTATGAAATATTGATAAATCTTTGAAAAATATAAACGATAGCTCATTGGATTCAAAATAACGTATAGAAAAACGTGTTTTAGCGATTTTATCGCACATAAAGAATTTCAATTTATCTTAATCAGTTAAAATGAGAAGAGAAGAATATGGAACATAATTAAGACTATTCTTATTTGAAAATAAGACTCTTAAAGAGGAGGAAATTCCAGCAAAAAACTAATACTACTATTATAAATGCTAAAGTAATTCTGTCTGTCTGTCTGTTACCTTTTCATGCTTAAACCATTGAACCTGGTAAGGCAGGCGTATAAATAGCCATGTTTATGTGAACGATAGAGGGTGTAAGAAACACTTAATTCGCTTACCGAATCGCCCTCTGATGCCTCGAAGATGGAGGCCACCGGATCGTTCACTCACAGATTCTCTTGCGGTGATGGTTTCACAATAAACCAAAGCGGGTTATTTTTATGATATACTAGCTGACCCCGGTGAACTTCGTACCGCCTAACAGTCGATTCTTTAAATATTATTTTAATACTTATTCTGCTATTCGGGACCATCGTATAAATATTGACATTAATATTTATACGATACTAACGTAACTCAATTGTTTTTCCTTCCCAGAACCTCTCCACTAACACTTAAACTTTATGCTGTAGTATTAAAGTTCAAATTGAGTTTTAAGTATTATTACAAATCCTTTGTATGGGAGTATAGAAAAGTGTTGTTTTTAGACTTTTTCAGGCAATTTTTTTAATTTTTCTCTCCGTAAGATTCATCCTCGTACTTCAAGGAATATTCTAAAAAAAGAATTAACGAAATCGGTCCAGCTGTTCTCGAGATTTGCGCTTAGCAACACATTTAGCGACTCATTTTTATATTATAGATATGGCGGAGATGTATTCGTTATCGCGAAAAAAATTCGCGTCAGTCAAAAGTGTCAAACGTCATCCCCGTATCGAAATATGAATTTTGATATAAAAACTTCATGGTGGAGCATCCGCCTCACAAGAACCGATTTAGGTGAAGTTTTGTATGGGGATAGTTTGAAACTCTGGGAAGAATGTAAGGTGTAAATTTCCCTTAAATGGATGAAAAGGGGGGTCAAATTATGTATTGGGAATCAATCAAATCTTAAGTAAAGGACATAAAACTAATTTTAATTACAGTTTTGGTAAGAAATTAAAAAATGTTTCTGCAAGTTAATTAAGGCTGATTTCAATTTTTGTTTTCAATAATTGTCTTTGTATATAGGTTTAGCAGGGGGAATGACTTTCACTTAAGGAATACACCAGATATGTTTTAAAGTATTTGTTTTAAGTTTGTCTAAATTAAGAAAATCAGCTAAGGTTTAAGGTAATGAACACTTTAGTACAAAACGTATATATCTGTAACGTATTAGTGATAGAACTTTAAAAAATACAGGTTTGGGGGTTACCCCTGACTTTGGGTAACGCCGCTCATGCTGGGTTAATATACTCAAATGTATGCTTTCACATTTTCCTATTATATACAGAAACTGAAGGGTTGTGCTTCAAGAACTCGTATAACCAATCTAATCCGTCTGTTTTGCTGCTTTGGTCAAAATTGTGAATGAATGTGAACCTTGTCAAATTAGTGAATTAGGTTTTCTGGCTTGTCGTTTAGACATCCCTTGTTCAATCGCAGTTTTAGTAGATTAAAGATATTCTTTATTCCTAGTCGCGTTAGGTGATTTGTGGGCATTTTTATATATGAAAAAAATCACTAAGAACTAATATATAATATATAGCCCAAATTATCGTTTTGAATTCAACTTGAAATTTTAAAACATCCAATTATTAGAAATGTATAACGTTATCACAAAATAGAGTTGTATATTAGCCAAAAAAGGAATATCAATAATTACATTAGTAATTAAATTCTGGATTTACCAACAAATACATTGATTAAAGAATTAGATCAGATTAGCCGCATACAAATAAAAATACATACTTAGAGCGAATTTTTTTCTTTTGAATCCCGAACTCCATTTAGTTTACAGATCTTGTGTGAATCCTGGAGAATTAAGCTGCAGCATAAGAACTACTAGATTGCACAGCTCATACCGATTTCCTGCAAAAACTATCGATATCTTTTAATAATTATATTTTTATTATGTGTGTTGTTTATAGTTTTTGTTTAGTGCTGTATCTTGGCAAGTATATAGTTTGGATGCTTTATACGTGGACTCGTCATGTAAATTTTCAGTGAAGAGAGAGAGTTTATAGAGTATCCGTTTAGGTTTTGTAACTCAACATTGTGTGTTGTTGTCAACATTATGGTGGGATTGTACGTGAAGTGAATCACTACAATGTTGTTGCTGTTCTTTGACGCTTCCAAAGTCAGAGATGGCGACAAAATGCGAATCCTCTTAATGCAATAGCTTTGATTAATTTTTTTATTAATAAATATTTATGCTTCGTTTTTATACGAATGAAGTGGTTCTTCTTACGTCATTATAATGCATCGTAAAATAAAGTTCTAGATTTTTTGTTATCAATTTTAGATACAGTTCTAGTCAATTTTTTTGGCCGTTCTCAATATAGTTGTAAGTTCGTCCTGGCGCATAGCATAGTCAAGAAAAACCAAAGAACGAAAATAATAATAGCACGTAACTGATAGCGAAATTATTCTAAATGCAATTGTACTGCAACTAGCAATCAAGGTTCAAACACGTCTCGGCATAAGTGCAATAAGGACGAAGAAAGCGCGCCTGCTCCGACTGTACTTGTTCCGCATCCCTCTGATACCTAAATTTGATTTTCTACGCTTCTATTTCAGAGCGGTCAAATACTTTCACGTGCACTGTATGTAATTGTTTTTAAGACCAATTAAAATAGCAAATTTGTTTATAATAACCGGTTTATATTTGTAAAACGAGTTTAAAATTATAGGCAAAATGCGGATCAAGTCTAACAGGTTATAAAGTAAACCATAACATGATTTAATTGTGTTTTGAATAATTTCAGTTGATAGAAAAATCAACGGTTTTGTAAAAACTTTTCGAATAAAAATAAATTTAAGGTATAGAACTGTAGTAAGAGACGACAGTTATCTATATATATCTTATACAATATGATAAGTACAGTATTGTACTACTACGTATATGTATTTTAAAATTCGAAAATAACTGTTAGATTGCTTAAAGATAATATTCTAAGTAGTCCAACTACCATTGCTTTGAATTAATTTTTAAAGCATCTGCTGTTCCACGAGAACTACGTGTTGTGTATTGGTCAAGAGTACGTTTTTTTAAAATTACTAGTCACTCATAGAAAAAAGTGCATTAATATGTAGCGTATATTCTACTTTGGGTTCAGTTCACACGAAACACATGAACTGTCGTTAGTGTATTTTCGAAATGTTTGAAACGACTCGCTCTATCGTACGTTTATTGTCGTTTGGTTTAGTTTGGTTAGACATATTAACATAATTCATAACTCAATTTCAATAAACGGTCGTAAAGGCGATAAATACACAGATACATTTTTCTACATAATATTCTAAGTTGATTCTAAATTATTTATATCGGTCTGAAGTAGGTATTTTACTAGGATCAATAATACTTGGAACAACAACGCTTGATATGGTTGTCACAAGTATAAATAATAATGACGACAACATATGTATATTTTGTAATTATCTTCTCTTAATTACAAACATTTACACATCAGTATAGTTACCCGGGCAACCGAACTTCTCTCGGCTGATGCATCGGATGCAAGCCGAACGTAATCCGATATTCGGATAATGTCATAAAACATCATCTCACAAATTTTTGAGGTACCAATACTACCAGGTTCATCTATTGGTAACAATGATATCACCACAAACATTTAAGAGATGGCGCTATATACAAGATTCTCATAATCATTATTAATAATATAATAAATACTAATGAGAGTTTGTGTATTTGTTATGACTTACCTACTACACCGATTATAATGAAATTTTGCGTATGCATTTTCAGGGATAGCGATAAGAACGCAGTGTACCTCTCATCGAGATAAAACTATTGTTGTCTATGGATAGGTCAAATCAACATTAACGCGAGTGAATCCGCGAATAAAAGCTTGTTAGTTATAATATCTCTTTTTTTTTTTGTAATATTCCGTTTTTACAATGTAGATACCTGTATTAATAAACTTACGAAGCCTTTTCTAAATATAAAATTAGATCTATATCGTTAGAGCCGTTTCCAACTTTAGCAGCTACATGAATCAACAGAAATTATTAATATGTCAGCAACATTATGCGAATGCAGTTGCTATATCGTTTGATAATACAAAAAAAAAATAGTTACGGCAATAGGGTTAACTTTTTACTAAGTTTTTAATTTTTTCTACATTATATTTAGATTTGAGTCTATATGATCCTTCATGGAAATGGTAAAAATATATAGAACTATTACATTGAACTTACTAATTATTTCTCTCTTAGAGCACAGGAACCAAAACATTAATTATTGTAGGTGGCTTTGTGTTGAAATTTGTAGAGGCATTTTAGCTGTCCGGCTGTAAAATGTTCCACTGTTAATAAATTATAACTACAGGTATTCATTAGTTAAATTCTACTGTTTTTGTTGCTTGATTATCAATTTTATGTTTTATAGTGTGTTTTTTTTAATATATCTTTTTATTAAAGCCTAAATAGGAAGCTTAGGTTTTTGTTGCATCTCAAATTGAACTGAACGTAGAGTTAAAATTATAATTATCCAAAATATATATTAAAAGGAAGTTTTTACTGTTTTTTTTTGTAGTGATGCAACAGCTTGAGCGGTCGCTGCGTCTCACTCTATGATTATGTAATCATTTTATTATACTGAAAAATAATAATTCGTTCTGTCAATATAGTCCTCCTAACATATTCAAATATATGTACCGTATGCGGTCTTCAATATGACATCAGTTAATATACGTAGACTCGCTAATTCCATCAATAATTCTAACTTCCGCAATTGGAATATCACATATTACACTTGCAAATCTATAAATGAAATGAACGTAATGTGCATCTCATATTATGCTATATGGAATATTTTACAGACCAGAGAAATACCACTGAAGGTTTGTATAATCCAACCAAGTTAATAATTACAAAAATTAATAATCTACGAAGCTTAAATAATATTTTTGTATTTGGGAAAAGTATCTTCAGAAAATGTGATGTACTAGTTTACAATTTACAAGACAATAATCTGCAAAATTGAAACAATTATTTACTACCCAAAATCATATAAGTCCACTTAACTTTTTATAATGTGTCCCCAAAATCTTTTGGGCATGTTTCGGCGAAGTATTTGAGCTAAAATCAATTATTCTAAATTTTTTACTTATTAGATAGTTTTAAAATGCTCAAATATATAGGTGAAAATGGGGTAATTACGGATACGTAATGGAATTCTTTAAATAATGCTATAAGTATTGTGTCGGTCAGAAGTATAACCGGTGCAGTACTGCAGTACACAGTAAATATGTATGTAATATGCTGATATAAAAAGTTAATCTAATTGAATATTTAATACAGTTGTATATTGGTATTGTTTTTTTATTATTAGATTTTTCAAAAACAGCAATGTACATATATTTTAGGTTATTTACAATCAATTTGAAAAAAAACTATTTAACTATATCTGTCATTATATTTACCTACTTTTAGGAATCTTAAAATATATTTAAAGGTAACAATAATATATTTATTTACGAGCGATTATGCAATATAAGGAGTATGAGCAATTCAAATAAACAATATCAAAATAGTTTTAAAAAACCATAAAAATTAGTAAATGTGAAATGTACAAATGAAATTAAAAAGCGAATGTAATTTTTACGTAAAAACGTGTGGCAAGCCGCGGCTAAAGGCTAAAGGTATTAATAAAAAGCTCGATCATCGTCTACTTTAAACACTATAAAAGCATCGAATATCAATTGTTACTGATCATTCTTGTAGCGACCAGAGCCCGCGGTCCTTGCTAACTACAAATATTGAAGTAATATACAAATTACCAACGATGTTGAAATTATTCTTGCTCTTTGTGGTTGTAGCCACGGGTTACTCAAAGGGTGTCGATCCTAGGGTGAGTTATAAAGACTTTTATTTTGTTTGATTGAATCATCTCGTCACCTGGATTAACATCTTCATACACATTCGTTCTTTTCGGTATATATATATTTCATATTTTTAAATGAAATAATACCATGGTAAGAAATTAAAACACAACAAGAAAGTTAGATATTAAAGTTTAATGCAAAGGTGTTTAAGTAATTAGGTAAAACTTTGAATTGGTTTGTCTTGTTATTTTTAAAACCAGTAGCAATTGTTATTAAGCTCAATGTTAAATTGTTGTGTGCATATTTTCAACGGCAGTTTGTCTGGATAAATAAACTTTTTACGTACTGGATAAGCCTGCTTACTGTTTTGTTCACCTGTGTAATTTATTTATGCTTTCTAGTAAATTAAAAAAATTAAATAATTTAAATTTTTGTTTAGATTTTAAATATCTTACAGATATTAAGATAAAGGCGTGTGACAATTAAATTTGTAGAATATTACAAAAACTGATATGATATATGTATATAAATCTAGGTACACAAGTAGGTGAGTTTATAAAAACAAATAAAATAGACAAATAGCGTATTCCAGATGTATCTAAGAAATAACAAAAAAAAAACAATAAATATAATATCGTTAATTAAGAATGAATATCAATTTTCATACAACACACATGAACAAAGAATAAAGAATTATATTAAAAACATTTTATTTTGTTTCACAATTTAATAATTGATTTTTAAGCGAGGATGGCTCAGTGGTGATAGAAAATATCGTGATATAACCATGCCATAGTGGTAGGAACTATTTTAATGCTTGCCTGGCTAGCTTCCTTCGAATTCGTCGGCAAGTACCTATTTTAGTGTTTCGAGAGTTACACTTGGAGAGCCATTTGTCGGCCATGTTTAGCGTTTTACCATCTTATTTATTATCGTCATTTAATATTAAATGACATTGTGATGAAACACATGTAATGTATAAAAATATTATTTTTCATTAGCAAAGTTAAAATCAAAAATATTTTATACAACTTAGGCCTTAGCAAGACGCTTATCGGTTTGGAAACAACCGAGCCAACGACAAGATTCGACAAGAAACACGAACACGTTTGTCTTTATAATAGATCGGACATATTTTTTATTCATGCTTATTCTATTTTTATAATTGCTTTTGAGTGGATGCCCAGAGACGGATGTTTCTTTCAGACATCATCATCATTTATAAATTGAGCCACCCGATACTAGCCTTTTGAGTGTTAACATTTCAACAGTCATTATAATACTATACAGATATATCTTGACACATCCTTAGTTCAATTAAGCCTAATCTGCTTTGAAATTTTAATCGTCCTGTAACTAACATCCTGTAACGTTTACTACCCTTCAAACATTCCAGCTCTAGATGTAGATTTTATGTACCTAAGCCTAGGCTTAGGATCTAGCCCATCACTGATTTAGTGGTACGATCTAAAAATATGACTGAAGGGAAATGGGTAGGAATATTCGCGTCCCAATGTCGGTACATGCTAATAAAAGAAAAGTTTTTATTAAATAGTAATAATTATTGTAGCCAAGTCACCTACAATCTGTTTAGAATATTGAAGTTTGACTAGTTTTGATTTGCTCTCCTAAGATATTATAAATGTTATGGCTTCATGATTAGTTTTGATTACATCATCTCTTTTAAAAAGAAAGCTACCCGACCAGGAATCCAGCCGAGTTTTAGAGGAATTTATAAACGTCCAGTTACGGGTTACAAAGTGTAATCAGTATTAGAATAAATAACGTCAATTTTCTTGTAATTTGAGTTGGATTTATGTTGTAAATTAAAAAAAATGTGTTTTCAGCCTAGTGTCAAATTCCCGTCAGAAGTTACAAATAAAATTTTACAAGAAATGAACAAATGTTTGACCGAATACAATATTGACCCTAAAGCCATTGATGAAATAAGGAACGGTGAATACAGAGACGATGTTCCCTATCAAAAATTCCTATATTGTACATACAAGAATACTGGTTTCATCAAAGAAGATGGCCATGTGCTGGTCGATGAAGGCGCCAAAGTTTTCCCACCAGAAGCCAATATTGAACCTGTTTTGAAGAAGTGCGATAGTTTGTCGAGCGGTAAAACTCCGTTTGAAGTAACATATAATTTCTTTAAATGTTTCCAAGAAACAACTCCGGTATTGATGGCATTGTAATGAATTGAACAATCAATTGTTTGTTTATATGTATACTATATAATAAAAGATATGTATAATATTTCTTTTTTAATCTTCATACTTGTGGAAAACTATTTATTTTCAATGAGAAATTAGAAACACTATCACTCGCGACAACTCCTCATCTATGAACTTTCAATTACAAGTAATGCACTAGTTTTTATAATCAGTATCGTTGTTGGCCTAAAGGGTTTTTACGGCTTCAGAGGACCTTATTGCGAGTGCAGAATGCATTCAACTGAATTGGGAAATCACGCAGTTAATTAATTAATTTAACAATTTGATATAGCTATAACGTTATATATTGTTACTGAAGTACAGATATCAGTTATTCTACAGATTATCTAGGTAATGTGCAAATTAATTGGGATGTTATATTAAAAATATCAAAGATTGTTTCATTTCTATAATTTTATTTCCTGTAACTTCTTTGGTAATTCACTAGAAACTTGCTATATTAATTTATGATGGAACTGTTATAAAAATAAAGGTGCTGACGCTGACGTTGCCCCCCTTAAGAATGCGATTGGTGATTCCAATGATAACAACTCTTGATTGCATACGGTAACGTAGCGAATTAGTTAAATTTCAGATTAACTAGGTTATGTGCACATTTTGGTCTGGTTAATTGTGGAAATTAGTGTGAAATATTGATAAAGCTCCTAAAAATATAAACGTTAGCTCATTGGATTCAAAATAACGTACAGAGAAATGTGTTTTAGTGATTTTATAGCACATAAATAATTGAAATTTATATTATTCAGTTAAAATGAGAAGAGATTACTATTGAAAATAATTAAAGTTACTGTTATTTGAAAATAAGGCTTTTAAAGAGCAAGAAATCCCAATAAGCAAGTTACGACTTCCGGAACTCTACCTCTATCATAAGTACTTATAAGTGCGAAAGTAATTAATTCTGTCTCTCTGTCTGTTACATTTTCACGCTTAAACCACTAAACAGATTTAGATAAAGTTCGGTATGGAGATAGTTTCAGACCCAGGAAAGGATATAAGATGTAGATTATCATAGAAATTGTTCCTTAACGAGGTAAAAGGCGTGAGGGAGCATGTATGGGGATTCAATCAGTTACATCTTAAGTAATGGATATAAAAGTTATTATAATTACAGTTCTGGTAGAAAATAAAAAATGTTTCTGCAAATTAATTATGTAATTATTATTGTGTATACCCCCACATATAAATTATATTATATAAGGCGCCTTAGAGACATTCTTAAAAAAGGGAAATTAGGAAATATTACCTGCATAATTATAAGGTTGGTATTACGCTTAGTGGGAAGAGTATAGATCACTAACTACACATTGATCATTTTTAAATTATGGAGCCAGTATGGATATCTATAAAAAATTGATGAACAAAAAGGTTATTCCCAATAATAATACTACGCAGATTAAGTCGCGAGCAAAAGCTAGTTATTTATAATTTTAATATAACGCCAAAACTAGGGCTCTGCACGTGTGCATTAGCACTATCGTCGGGGATAGATTTTTTTTAGTAGTTAGGTGTAAAAGTATGACATACAAGAAAAAATGACTATTGTATTCATAAATATTAATCATGATACTTACCCTCAGATGTTTGGAAATAAATAAAATGTATAGAAAGATCTTCTCATTTGTTAAAATAGTTCTTTATACTGAGGGCTATGTGGTAAATACACAAACCCACACAAGAAGAGACTATGTACAAATAGTTTAAAACACGTAGATGAAGAAGAAATTAAGCTAGTTGAAAGGACAAGGATAATGCTTAGAGAACAAAAGCACAATAATAAATGCGAATAATAGATATATTAATTAACGCGCGCTATAGCCTGTTTAGCCTGTCTATGAATAGGACGATGAGAGTTCGCAAGTGCCGCGTCGCTTGTATGATCGATCGCCACGCGGCGTGTGGCTTTACAGTCGGCGGTGCTGAAACATAAGCGCCGACGATTTATTCAAATTGTAAGGTGATGGTGCAATGTTTTACGGGCGCTTTTAATAGCTGTAGCATAGTATGCCATAATACCATATACCTTTTTTTCTTTTGAATTTTAGGTCGTTCATGGATTAAAAATATTATATGTTAGATATTTTGTTGACTACGTTAGGTAATTTAAGGACAATATTAGGCAGGATTTACAGGATAGAACCGATCCTTCAGGAACAGTACTTTTGTTCTAGAACAAGGATATCCTATGTCTTTTCATGTACCCTGACAAGGTGTAGTCAAAATTTCATGATGACCGGTTGAGTAGTTAAGACGTGAAAGATAAAGCTTAGTCAACAAGAAAGTGGCAAAGAAAAACGAGTATTTCAGGTGTGTGTTACATGACTATAAATAGGTACTTAAAATTAAAAATAGATATTTAAAAAATTGAGGCCGACTATATGAATTATAGTATAAGAAATCATTAATGACTAGTTAGTCTTTTCATAATTATGTTAGCAATTATCGAAAATTGTATAAACATGTTTGTATAGCTGCTAAAATATTTAGGAAATACATTTTTATCGAGTCTACAAAAAAGTCGAAGTACATTATTATTTCGAATAGTGTAGACATGGCAACTTCTCTTTTTTTATTTTACTAACAAACATTTAAAAGTACCATTTTTTTTATACCACGATGGTAGCAAACAAGCATGTGGTCCGCCTGATGGTAAACATTCACCGCACCCTATGGACGCTTGCATCACCGGAGGTATCACATACGCATTGCCAACCCTTTAAATAGCTGTTTAGTTTCCTCTTGAAGTACCCTATACTGTAGTCTCCTGCAAAAGCCTCAGCAGGGAGCTCATTCCGCAACCGGAGCGTTCGTAGGAGGAAAGTCTCTGGAACCGGACTCTTCGTGAACATTTTGGTTCCAAAGTATGCGAATGAATTCCCTGCCGATGACACCCGCAGCAGCAAACGAAGCTGCATCTATTGATAAAAAATCTGAGTGTATATAAAGTACAAAATTTGATTTTATAGTCGAAATGATAAGGACTTTCAAACAATTATACTTGCAACATACCGAAGATATTGGGGGAATATGGGTAATGGTAGTTATAGCACTTAACTTATAAATGGATTATCATATGTGGTTAATCTATTCTATATATAGAAGCGAAATACAACTGACTGAACCATCATGATTTCTCCGAAACTATATGTCCGATTGACTTGAAATTTACCATAGTTACTTCTTTTGCCACATGGACGTTCACTAAGAACGGATTTTAGTCAAAAGCCGTCCTAAATATCAGCTATTCTTTCATATTCTTTCACAGACACCGACAGTCACATTAAAGAAACGTTGTTATAGTAACCAATAATATTGTACACGTTGCTATGGTAAATGGTTTATTTTTAGGGGTGTGCGAATAATGCTCGGATCAAATCGAACCGAATAATTATGTTCCTATTGAATTTCAATAATGTATTTTTAAAATAAGGAAGCATGATTAAAAATTCCCCGAGGTAGTACCACCCTCTCACAGAAAGCCGACGTGAAGTAACAGTGTTTGCACTGTTGCGTTTCGTTCGATCAGTGAGAGCGCCGGAGGCCCACATATAAAGGCCGGCAACGCACTTGCGACTCCCCTGGTGTTGCTAGTGTCTATGGACGGCGGTGATCACTTACCATCAGGTAAGCCTGTTCGTTTGCCCCCTATAATATAAAAAATATATATATATCAATATAATTACTAATACTACCTACTATAAATTGTTATTATTATTATCATGTCGTTTGATAAAAATAAAAACCTCATTAGTTAATCAATTAATGATTGATCAATTAATAACGAAGTTTTTCTCTGCTTAATATTTACACTGAAGCTTATATCTATATCGGTATATTTTATTGATTATATCAATTTTTTTTGTATGTACTTCCATGTAATAAAGCATTTTCTATATATTTTACATTTTTCTTAAGCTTTAATTTAAACATTTTATGACTATGTATGAAATTTAAGATTTATATATTTAATTAATATGGGATTTATGATCTTATTTTAAAAATGTATGTAACCTTTGATCCTTTCCCATGAATATTAACTTATACCAATTACTTTATTATGTAGCTTCAATCTCATACCGGAGAAGATTAATAATATCAAATAATTAAAAACACACCGCTAATAAGGTGAATATATATTATTTTTTTAAGAATATCACATACATATTCGTATGATATAGTTAAAGAATCGTCGGTACGTCTGTTAGTACTAGACTAATTGTGTACCTTTAAAATTAACCAATTTGATTTACATAATGTATTTGGTTTGTCGAAATGATGGTTATTAAGGTGTTTTAAACGTTATTAAATTTAATTTATTTGCAGTTAATGGGTGCAATTATTCAATTTAGATCAATTTCAAAGTTTGACTTGATATTTCGCTGATTAAATTAATTCTACAACTAAAGTTCAAATGATTACGTTGATAACTTCAACGAATTTCTGGAGGATATTTCGGTAAAATCATACAAAAATCCATCCCTAGTAAACTAAATTGGTTATACGCATCTGCTTTGACAGTTAAGTCCTGCTTTGTTAGCTATGCCACGGATTTTAAAGGCAATTTTTCCGAAAATGCGTTAATATTAGCAACTGTTCAAGTGGATTAAATCGTGTTTACCAGATGTTTTAAAGAAACAACTAATAATACAGGATAAAAATATTATTTGGTATACCAACATCGGAAATGATGTACAAATCAAAAACTTTATAGAGTCCACTACTCATTACTGGAAAAGATAAAAAATTCAATATTATAAAGTCAATGTAACGCTCGGTTACTTTATTATCTTAGTAAATAATATGTAAAAAAAATAATTATTAATTAAGTAGGCGAACCGAAAACTTTTAATTAGATTGAGATTTAATTAATTATCCACTTATTAGTTTTATAGCGACAAGTTTTAATTTTAATTGATATAATATGTATTAATAGTTTTTCACACGACTTCCTCTGTGTGATTCAGGATATAAAGCAACGTACATTGTTCACTACGTCCCAGGCTACTTCTGTACTAAATTTCATTGCGGTAATTACAGAGGGTTAATCTTTAAAGAGCAACAAACTGGCAGAGATACATATTTATTTTTGTATTTATAATATTAGTGTGGATAATTAAAAAAGTTGATTATAGTTAAGTACAACTAATAAGGTTACTTTTATAGCTGCGTTCACATTATAAAAGCGTCGAGTTTAATATGATTGTTGATCATTCTCGGTTCGATTAGAGGTTGCGAACGTTCTAAACAAATATACTAGTTAACAATGTTGATTAAATTGCCTTCTACTTTGTGTGGTTATGATTACGGGGTACTCCAAAAGTATCGATCCTAGAGTAAGTGGTTCTGGTTTTATTAATTATTTTTAGAGTATATTTACATTTTATTTTATACACATGAAGTTTATCTTAAATGTGTCTAACATTTATTTTCCATATTGAAGGTCTTATTTTCTATGAAAAAAAAGAAGTAATTAACTTGTTAACAAATTTGGATATTACACCATTAAGTCATAGCGTGATTTTAACATATTTTTGTTATATAACAGTATATTAAATAGAACATTTTTTTTTAAAAGAATGCCTTTTCTTTAACTTTTGTAATTGATTTTAAGGATCGTGAGCGATTTAACATCGCGATGATTAACAAGAAACCGATTTTATAAAAAAACATGTAAAATAACAGTTTATTTATTAATAATGAAAATGATTTGAATTCTTCATATAAAGACATATATTACTTACGGTCATTGATCGGTTATATGGATTTCAAACTGTTATGAAAAAATAACAGCATTAAATTTTGTGCAGATTTTAGTTTAGACTTTGACTTAGGCTAAAATCGATATGATAAGTTTTTTTAAGTAGATATCTAAAGTCTTAAATATTTCAATGAAGCGGTGCTCTTGACAAAATATCTTTTCGTTTTTTTTTAATTGTAACTCGAAATTGTAATGAAAAATAAAGAATTACTCTGAATAAATTAACATTTTATACACCAATGAAGATAACATTAAGATATGTAGCTGTTAACAAACAAACGCTCATTAGTTTTCTTTTTTTTAGTGATAACAAAAATGATTCAAGTTTGAAAACGTCTTATTAAAAAATCGTTTTTGCTCCCGATTTCATAATTATTTTTATTAGCATTTTAATATTGACGCTGTAGCGAAAGGAAGCGTATCTAAATACAGCACAGACTGGAAAAAAGCCAAAAAATCTGTAGGCTCTATACCTTAAGCGTAGTACAGCAAACTCGTTTTTAGATTAATTATAATTCGAGAACAGAAGCTCATACATAGGCAAATGAAAAACAATTAGATACACATAATAATATTGGATGTGTTTTGTCTTGATTTGCAATATATATTAAATTTAATATCGTAAAAAAATGGGTGACAGAATAGTTTCACATTTTACAGACGTATTTTCGTATTTCCACAACTAAACTAAGTCAAATCGGATTTCAAATTTTAATCATTAACGGACTTTACCGCATTTAATCATTCCTAAATTTTAGTGTAGCCAAAGCTATCACTTATCTGATGGTATGTATACACTTAAAATAGTATTGGCACCGTTGGAAAATAATATTTAATGTCTCCATATCGGTATACGAATACTTATAAAGGAAAAAAAACTATAATATGTAATTAAAATATCATTTCAAAAAGTTGAGTACATAACTTATTTTTGAACCTGTTTTATAAATTAATAGCTTTGGCTTACGACTTTTCTTGCGTTATTGGAGCATTAATTTATCCCTCGGGAACACTATAGTTATTCTATATGAAAGCTATAGTTTTCTGTATCTCTCAAAACGTAGATACAAAACTTTAAGACTATTGGTTGAGTAATTAAGAAGTGAAAGCGTAACAAACAAAAAAATCACATTTATAATATTAGTTTGATTTATACAAGTCACATAGTTGAATTGGACGTTGAATTTGTGTTTGTGTAGAGTTCTACTGCGTTTATTGTATTAAGTTCATCATTCATTTAAAATTGAATTTTTATTTTTAGCCCCGTGTGAATTTCCCATTGGAGGTTAATGATAAAATTGTAGAAGTTGTCAGAAATTGTTTGACCGAATATAATATGGACCCTAAGGTCATGGAGGAAATAAGGAACGGTGAATACAGAACCGATGTTACCTATCAAAAATTCATTTATTGTTCGTATAGTAAATCTGGATTCACGAGAGAAGATGGTCATGTGTTAGCTGAAGATGCTGTGAAGATTTTCCCAGCAAAATTTAATATCGGACCTATTATGAAGAAGTGCGACAATTTGTCGACAGGCGAGGCTCCGTTTGAAATAACATTTAGTTTCTTTAAATGTTTCCAAGAAACATTCTCCGGTACTGATGGCATTATCGCCACTATCTCAGTAATTGTTTTGTCATAATAAAACATTTAAAAATATTGTGTAACCCTTTTTTAATTTCCATTATTGAATCTATCGGTAGTAACTTATTCCTGGTGATTGAGTGGTTTGAAGTCGTGGTGGTCGAATGATTTGACTGGTGGAATGTCAATTCGATGGCTGCAGGTTTGAACCCTAGCACATATCACCGAATTTTTCGGAATTTGCGTACATTTACTCATTTAAATTGGTAACACTATTGGCTGGCGAGGAAGGAATTAATTAAGAAGAAACCTGAACTTGAGAATTGTTCTTGTAGTACCACCATATGTGGGAAAATATCGAGCTGTGAATTTCTGGCAAATAAAAATCGTCGTCAGCAGCACGATGATGTGTACGTACGGTTTTATCTTCTTGGCTAATCGTCACTTTTGTAAAGATTTCATTCGTCAGTAAGATCACTGCGCCATGAAGTTTCTTATTAATAACCAAAATACGTTCCGGAGCGTCAAAGCAGTCTGAGTGTCAGTTACAATTTTTGAAAGATATGTGATATGTGACGAAATTAGCCGGAGAGTGACCATAGCAATTGTTACGGACTTCCGGCGCAGGAAGTACTAATTAAAAATAGTATTTAGAAATCATCTTTGTTCATTAAAATTAATGATAATTTCCATTGATTAGAATTTCAGTATAAATTGTGATATTAGTGTTCAGTATAAATTATTAAATAGTTCGTTACATGATTAGTCTATAAAAGCCGGTGTGTCACATTGTTTAGGATGAATTGTTTTGTAACCATCGCCAAGTACAGTTGTACGGGGAAACTCTGCCCGATCGTATTGGAATTATTATACGAGTGTTATCGTATTCTATATTGTCGCTATCAAGAGTATCTGCCGTTGTTTACACAATACATGCACAATGTGTCTTGCATCCTTTAGAAGCAGTCGCTTGCTAGATTAGTCCCCGGTAATAAATAATCTAGTTTAAGAATGAACGTCATGGCATTATTAAAACTAAAAAGGCTTTGTTGATTATAAAATAGTACCAAAATTAATCTCTGAAGCGAATGAGTGATCTAGGAAACTTTAAAGAAAACATTGTCCGACAATTTAAGGAATAGAATATCGCATTAAGCCAGTTGAAATTAGATCTCTTCAATGTTAAAAATTAAAATGATGACAGCAAAATGTATGGAATACATAGTCGAATGCTATACACAAATCGAAAATCTTGGAAATTAATTATATGCAACAACAATAATGAACAAATTTTATTAAAGGAACATTTCTCAAGTTGAAACGAAATTATCTACTCAAGTTTTACTTGTGCTTGCAATATTTCTAATTTAAGATGTAAAGCGTGATATAAAACCAACCATACTAATTAACAACTAACTGAGTACTTCAGAAAAATAGAAGTAAAAAATATAATATTTTAAGATAAAAAAGGAACGTTTTAATACGAACGATAAAAATATTTATGGCCAGTAGCAAAATATTTATTC
This sequence comes from Antheraea assamensis, assembly GCA_035772565.1. NCBI lineage: Eukaryota > Metazoa > Arthropoda > Insecta > Lepidoptera > Saturniidae > Antheraea > Antheraea assamensis. Next base: position 477,805 of record JAQQSE010000145.1, read on the forward strand.
ATATACAGAAATGTCTAAATGGAAAACTGGAAAGATTTCCTGCGTCAGCCACGAAATAGTTGTGTTCAAATCTTTTAACGTTGCTAGGCTTACAATGGAAAATTCTTCATACAAAAAGGATGGGGATCTGTATAGAAATGTCTCCTATCTTCAGCAAATGTCAGTCTTGGCTACGTACATTTTTTGTAATATTGTAACTTTTTGTATTTATATAAAAGGGTGTGGATGGGTTTTGTGAAAAATGAGATGTGTATAAAAGGTGTGAATACTGAGATGACATTTGACAGGGGAGAGTGGAAAAGGAAAATATATTGTGCCGACCCTACTTAGGCGGGATAAGGTTAAGATGATGATGATGATGATGTTAGGTCAATAGTACTAATTAACTGTGCAGTTACTTGGTCAGTAGTAGTCTCTAAAATGTTCATACTTAATTCCAAAAACCATTTATAAATTGCAAACGTACATATACCAATACAATTTAACGAGGAATGGGCTTATTATTTGCGTAACCGAATTATATATTTTGTATTTATCTTTTTATGTGAACAATATTTTTAACATAGCTATGCTTCATTCGTTAAGTTTAAAAATTAATTATTCAATAGCAATACAATCTTGCTGCACTTGGTTCGTTATGTTACTAAAATTAATGATTGTCTTTATTTTTAAGTTTTAGAAAATGTACTCTCAATGTATTAGTCTGCAGCACAAATAGTTTAAGATAAACAAAGATACTGCTACAATACTGATACAAAGATGATAGATTCGTGGGGGGCTGTTAGTTTCACATACTTTATCCAGGTATTAGGAAAAAATAATAATAGAAACCTATATATAAAACAAAACCACATACCTCCACCGAATTAAACTATATTTTGAAATTTATTTTTTTCGAAAAAGATTTTATTTAACATTAACAGTAGTACACAATAATAAAATTAAAGATAAATTTGAATAATTATGTAAGAACGATGATGATGTTATAAATAGAAACAACGGAAGACAATAATATATTAAAGCTTATTATAAATAATTAAAAATAAAAATAGTATTATATATATCATAAACGATGAAATCGGGCTGAGTGCCTTAAGCGCTCCCTTAGTAGTCCGATGAAACTGTAGAGGCCTTGCCAGGTCAACAATGTAGACAGTTCGAAAATAAAAAATCATACACGATTGTGGAAAATGTATTATTAATATAATTAAAAAGATGCGTGAGTTTTTCTCAAACACATTTAATACAACCCACACCAGTTCCAAAAGATTGTAAAGAAATAGACGAATTTTAATTTCCATACACATTTTAGCTCTACAATGCCAGCCGCACCGGAGATGTATCTTGGAAACATTTAAAAGACAAATAAGTTGTTTCCGTAGGAACATTTCCTTGCTTATCACAATTTTCAAGTACAGGTAAGATATTTATTTCTTTCGGAAATAGTTCAGCCGCTTTGGATCTATTAATGTGACCATCAGGATTCGCATACCCGGTCTTATGAAAGACGCAGTATGCATATTTCTTGAATGCATCATTATCCATGTATTTACCTTCTCTGACTACTTCCAAAATATTTGGTGATACTCCAGTTTCCTCAATGCATTTTTGAATTGCAGCTGTAATAATAGCAGTTACTTCTGGTGCAAATTTAATTGCTTTCTGAAAATGAAAAATCGGGGCTTAGAAACAAATTCGTTGGGTTCGATGAAATATGATTATATTTAATAATTGATAATAAATTGTATAATAAAAAGTTTATTGAATTTCGCTTCAGTTTTGTAAATTAAAGAGTAAGGGTTTACTATAATATAATATAAAAATCACTTTTTGCCAAATGGAATAACACAAGAACCCCATAAGCAGAAATGATAACAAAGTATGTTATTTTGTATATGGGTTAATTTAAATTCAACGTTGCTTATTATCAATAACGTTAATATGCATATAAGGTGGAGATACAATAAGGTGGAGGTACAATAAGGTGGAGTCTATATTAAAATTAATTTTATTTATGGAATTATTTGTTAGATTAAATTATTTCTAGCATAACATACTCGTACATACCCTTTCCATATTGATAGATGCTCCGGTGGAAAATAAAGCGCAAATCCAAATAATGAATAACATCGTTTTTAGTATTTCGAATGAATTACAATAGAGATGTGTTCAACGAGTTGATTAAGACTATAGATACATTTCTGACACAATCCATTTTATATGAAAAGACCGACTCATTTATTATTAAAATAACCACATAGTTTTTTTTTTATAACGAGCATTGATGTATCTATCATTGTAATTTATATAAATGTTTCATACTGTTCACATACATTGACGTAATTAATAATCTTGTAAACGTTTGTTTTACAATCTCGATAATAATTGTATATTTTATGACTTCTAAGTTTTTAATATTATATTAGATGTGGTCAACGGTTTCACTCATGGCTAACTTTTAACATTTTGAATTACTGTCAAGCTAAGAATTAGTAAGCTTAGACAAGTTTCTATGTAAACCACGGCTATTTTGTAGGGAGTCGAGACTCTCCCGATCTGAAACACGTGGAAGTGTCAGGTGTGTAGGATAGGTAGAATCGTCCATACGTTAATCATTTTCGTATCCGTATACCCCTTGCCGAAAAAATAACTTCTGGGATTCGACCTAGAAGATCTCTCTTCGCTCGGCGAGTCTATTATAATAGCCGGCGACCTCAACAGATGGAACGACGTCATCTGAAATAGTTCGAGTACCTCCCGTAATGAGCAGATACTCGATAGATTAGATGGCGTTCTCAAATTTGACGCCATAGTCCTTCCGGAGACCATTCACTATCAAAATAACTTGAGTCAGATCATCGCTTGGTAATATTACAGCTAGGCCACAAGGGTGTACACTAGTCTAGACTAATTAAGCTAAGTTAAATGGGTATTTTAGAGACAACCCTTCATCACCTAGTCTCGATAGAGTCCTGGACGTGTTAGAATCTGAAGAAGCCGATGCTGATATGGCTATTGATTCCCTCGTCAGCTATCTCGGGCCCGCTGTTAGGAGGACCTCAAAAAGGTACAAGCGATGAACGTTCACCTTTTTATACTTTCCAATGACGTGGGAGCGTTGATCAGATAAAAGAACGCCGTACGCTGCGGAAAGTGATGAAAACCCGTATTTGCAAGATTCATAACGACAGATGAGACAGGCTTCTGTAGAACACCCGATCGTCCCAACGGGCGTACTGAAAGTTAGCGTGAATTTTTGAAATCGGATACCAGTACTCTTAGGCCCTCCCCTGATAGTGGTCTAGGGTTATCCCTCGCGTCCAATAGTGTAAATCAATTGGAATGCCTCATGCCCTAGCTAGTTTAGAAAAACAATGTTCTTCTAACCTGTCGAACACCGACCCTATCTATATCAGAATGATCGCATCGTTGGTTTATCATGTACTCGCGTCCCCAAACGAATACCCTAATTCTGATAACTCTGGGTGAGGTTTTTGACACCATCTAGCGTTTAAAACTTATAGAGTTCCAGGTCCGACAGGATCAAGAACGAAATACTCGACCTTTTTCTTGATCACTTCATAGCCCTTCTGGTGTGCATCTTCAATGCAGCCATCTCCCATGGTAATTTTCCAGTTATTTGGAAACATGCCGTAGCGATAGGGATTCACAAATCTGGCAAGAATGTTACGCTTCTCGATAGCTATAGCCCAATTAGTCTTCTACACACCCTAGGTAAACTATTTGAGCAGATCTTTCTGAACCGTCTCCAGTCCACTATCTCCCACTTAGATGTATAGTCACTTGATCAGTTTGAATTTTCAACCAAACACTTTTGTACGCACCAGATGCACTGCCTCATGGAGAACATAAATGCGAACTTTAAGAAAGAACCAAATTCGGAATTAAAACCTATGAAAACCTCAATCAAAACATACTCTAGTACTCTTCTTCGACGTAGCCAATGCTTTTGATAAGATTCGGCACGCTGGAATCGTTTATCAGCTTTAATAGTTTCGCGTTCTCGATAGGCTATTTCATATCATTTGTGACTATCTTTATCATAGGACTTTCCACTTCCGAGTCCACTTAGGTATACCCCAGGGATCCAACGATTTTCAACATTAGAAGAGGTTATGGAAGAGTATATCTCCATAAGTATATCTCCGACATCACCACAGAGAATCGGCATGAATGTTTTCAAAATTGGGTGATTGGTATGGAAAAAATGCATCGAAGCCAAGGAAAAACATTTTGAGTAACAACAAATTCAGTTTGGATCTGTCATAGCGATTCTTTATTAATTTCGGTTTTTTTAGTGCGTCCCATGCATAAATAGGCTAGGGTAAACCAGTTTAATACCATTTCCTTCTCTGTTTTTCAAATTATTCTCTTCAGATATTTTGAAGTGAAAGCTTCTTTAGCCCCCTTGTGATTTGAAAAAGTGAAAGTTTCTTTAGCCCCCTTGTGATTTGAACATTTATAAACCAAAAAAGAAAAAGAATGAATGAGAAAGAAAACATTAGACAATGTTTCGTATATACGCGGCCTTGTCATTGTATATTGAATTACTTAATTCTTCTTCTAGTCCGTGCTTTTATTTTTTTCGAACTGACTACACTGTTGACCTGGCAAGGCCTCTACAGTTCCACCGTACTAGCTGATCCGTGAGTTGTACGTGTGTCAGTACGATTTTATGTGCACCTGCGTATTACGAATCCATGGGAAAGGCGTCACAGTTAATATGGGGTATTGTTCGCGTATATTGTTTATCTTAATATTTTATCATTTTTATAGGTTTCACTTCTACCGCTTATGGACTGCACACATGTTTTTATTCTTATGATACTTTTATTTATAAGTATATTCGTCATACTTCATACAACGTATGTCTACTATCCACAATATTTGTATAATACTCAATACAAACAACAACAAACAAAATGTTTGTATGTCTTATTATGTTGGAATTACTACCATTGGACTATTACTAGTGATTGTAAATATGTAGCGTAGGAGGTTATTTATATTTTAAAGGACTAAAATTCTATAATAATGTAACTATACGTGAGCAGTCTTTCATTTATTATCAATGGTATAACAGTAAAATGTATCTGAATATAAATGAATAGTCGAACGTATGTATGTGCATCATATATATCGTAATTGCCATGTTAAGGTTTGCATAATAGAGATTGTTTGATAAATTGTACAGAAAAGTTAAAACATTCTGTTAAAAAATCACCATATAGATAAATGTGAGTGAACCAGAGGACCGTATCTTAAAAAAATATTGATAGAATTAACAGGCTGACGTTCACTTGTTCAGTTGCAGTTATATTTCATTACATGGTCGTACTGTAAAGCAAAGATTTGGCCTCATTTTGTTCGGTGGTATACTCGGGAAAAGCAGATCAACGTTGAGAACATTTTTAAAGAATCTTTTTAATTCCACTCTTCTCATTTCAAAAATGTAAATTTTTAAATTTCTTCGGTTTCGGCTATAAAAATCTAAACAATACAATAGTAAATCATAATCGTTCATAGCACATCCTCTCAGTATTAAGCATTGCGTTGATCGTTGTCAATATATACGTAGAAATATTAGAACGGACATTTTTTTAGGTGTTGCAATGAAATAGGCTGTAATCAGACTCACAGAAACAAGTTTTACGGTCAATATTTGTGATTAGAATTTAAGTGAAACTTAAATTTTATTATCCTATAAAAGGACAACTTAAAGATTAATATATATATATAAACAAGGGAAATAATAAATCAAACGGTAAATTTATTGTTTCATTGTTATTAGATATATTATGTTATTAATATTTTGAGTGATATCTCACGAAGATTACAACTTGTTCTATTGTAACCGGTTGTTTATTCGGCTCGTTATTTTCTTCTTACCCGGAGGCTCACAGGATTGGATATATAGTGTTTCCATAATTACAACACAAATAATAAGTAGTAAGAAATAATACAAATATAATTTATTTTATGACTTTTTATTAGAATCTACATGTTATTTAGGAATATTAACACTGACTAGCAACTACAATTCTTATACACTAATTATTGTTTTAAAAAATAAATTGGAATATTACAGGTCGCCATAAATGTAAAAAATACATAAAACACAAACAGACTTCATTAATAATGAATAGAAAGCATATTTATTATATATATATGTGTTTACGCAAATATTCTAATTTTGTGTAAGTTTTCGTATTTTATTATGATGATTGTACTTACGTATCGACTATTTTTTCTGACATAACAAGAGTTTTGAAATTTCAGACATTTGTTAATATAATTTCAGCTAATGTCGTGAAAAAGGACTCATCAAGAAAGATTTTATCAACTCTCCTTATAGTTAAATAATTACCAACAGTGTTCAAAGAGGTTCATCTTGTTCTCTACCATGCGCTATAAATATATTTATAGAAAAAAAAAATAACTCTTTGCAAAAAAAGGCCACTTTAGTATTTTTTTATCTATTTCAATAAATATTACAAGTAAGAGGTTTTATTAATTTGACGTTCTATTGGTATGTTATTTGAAACATCCTGGCATGACTACTTACATTCCAAAATTAAATTTTAAAATGAAGCAAAAGAAAAATAATGATTACCGTAACATTGCTTTACTTAATGGCGCGAATTGCTGAAACAGTTTTTTACTGACTGTTAAATTTTTTAAACATTTTTGATATAGTCTGCAATTTAAATAGTTGAATCTGTTTATTCTGTCTCTTTGTCGCAGGTGTCCATGGACGGCGGTGATTACTTACCATCGGATGATCAATCTGTTCGTTTGTCTCCAATGCATGAAAAAATGGGAAGTACTGTAAGCATTTTTACTTTTATTATTTTGAATACTTGTTAATTCGTTATTTAAAATTATGTTATTACTATTTCTATATTTACTACAGAATTACTATAGTTGTCAATTTGAACACCACCTTTTTGGTATTATTTACATGTAAATAATACTGTTCACTTCAACTTTGTTTATTTTGTGAGATTTTAAGTAGTTCTGATTTCTATTCAATTATTATCTTGGAGTGTAGTAAAGTTTACTGTTTTAGTTTTTCACTTTGAACTTTTTAATTGTTGAATATTTTTACTGTTGCTACTGTAATTCTAAGGCTTTCGTTACCCTCAAACACGAATTCGTATGTCAAAGCCCAAAGAGGCAAAGGATCCAAAACGCTTATGTAAACACCATCAAACATTTCAAAAATATTTACAGTAAAATGAACTTAATATCAGGCTGGAGTCTATGGGATATGCTTTTCCAATCGATAGGGGTGTCAAGCAAGGTAGCTTACTTTCACCATAATTGTTTACAGAAGTGCTTGAACAAATTTTCAAAAAATAGAACGGCAGTATCTGGGTCTAAACATAATCTTAGTTGTAGGATCTTGTATTTTTTTAGTATTACGAATAACAAAGCTCAGTATTCTACTTGCTTTTGTAGTAAAATTATTCCAAGGGGAGTAAAAAAGTAAGTACAAGCTCTTTTGTATCTAAGATCGTTACATATTATATTGGAAATCATTCACAGTATGTTTACGTGTATGTATAATTTGTGTGTATTTGTTTATATTAAGCTTCCTGTCATTGTTGACGCATTAATCAGTTGCCCGTTTCGGACTTAAATAGGTCAAACAACTTAGCCGTTAGATGCAAAGGACACGTATGCATTCGTGAAACATGCATGGTCATACATGCATTTTACACGAATTCATATGTATATGAAATGGATAGACAGCTTAGCTTAGTCAGATCGGGAAACTCGGCGACAGTTCAAGCCGAGGCGCACCGTGTGGCCTTGCGCTGATTGCTTAAAAGAATCGTGTGGGTGCCTTAAGCGCCCCCTTAGTTGTCCGGTAAAACTATAGCGGCCTAAACAAGCCAACAGTGTAGTCAGTTCGAAAAAAAAGCATTAATCAGAAAGTTTATTTATATCCTGTTGATCCAAATCTGCATCACTTTATGATTCGACTGCACAAGTTATTTTCAGATCGTCTGCGAACACGAATGGTGTGGAATGGTTTAAATTTTGTGGCAGATCCTTTATGAATATATTAAATAGAATTAGTCTAAGTGTGCACTTGTGGAATGCCTGACCAAATATTAAATAACTTGGACGTATACCCATTTGAAACTACATTAAATGAACGATTTTCTAGATATGAGCTTAACCATTTGAGGATTGGTCCATCAAATTAGTAGGTAGTAATGTTTTTGGAGTAGTATTCAGTGTGACAATTTATTAAAAGCTTTTGCTACATTTGTATAGCTAACGTCAACTTGTTTATTTATATCCACAGAGTTGATTACTTTTTTCGAGAAACAGTACCAGTGACAGATATAAATTAAGAATTCAAAAAACATTTACCGCTATTGTGAGTATTTATATTGGTCTATAGTTATTTACAAAATTTTTGGCATCCCTTTTATGAATTGGTATATCTTTTGCTCGCTTGCACTGTACAGGAAATATACCTGTTTCGAGTGATTTATTGAAAATGCAACTAATGGGATACATTATTTTAACAGAACAGTTTTTAATAAATAACGGTATAATATCATGTGAATGTCTTTTAGTCATTGAATATATCTAACTGTTTCAATATGATATGCATCTCCTCAATATCAACGTGCAAGCTCTTGAGGCTGTAAACGTTCATCGATAGAGTTTTAAAATATGGGGAGTTACAAAAGTCGTAATTTGTGATGTTAGGTTGGGAATAATAGTCATGTACTAATGAGAAAAGGGATCCAAACATGTTATATATGCCATGCTACTATTGCTAACCGTTATAGAAATAGTCATAACTGAAGCTGAATAATCACTTCTGAAGTCCCGCCTACTTTTGATATACGCCCAAAAGTGTTTTGGTTTTTTTTTTTAATGTATTGCTCGAGTTGCTACATGTATGCATTATACATCTTGCGTGTCAATTTCTCATGCCTCTTTGTACATACTAAAGAGATTTTATCTCAAAAGATTTTTTGTATGTATTTATTTTTTTCGCGAATTATTTAGCATATTGTTAAATCAAGGCGGTTGTTTTTTATTTTTTACTTTAGATGGTTAATGGTACATGTTCTTTAATTACTTCTCGTAATGTTGTGTAGAATCAGATAGCATGTAATCTGCACTATTCGTTTCCGAAAATAACGTATTCCAAGGAACGTTTTCTATTTTTGTATAAATTGCCTCGTAACTGATTTTATAAAAATGTTCTCATCTTTTACTATTAGAAGTTAGTGTAGAGCTACAACGAGTATCTCTATCTCGAATGCAGGATGGTATAAATCTATTTTGCTGAAAGTTACAGTTGCTTCTGTAACAACACAAGATAGTAAATCGGTTAAAACTATATCTGGAATTTTACCGTAATTGTTTACAATAGAAATACATTGCTTCAGATTGTTCATGTTGGTAAAATAAATTAGACTTTGATTTAAGTTCCACTGACAAAAGGAATTTGTTGGTTCATTGATTGTATTTCTGTTTATAATACCTAAATTAAAATCCTCTAATATAAAAGTTGAATAGTTATGTTTTTCTGAGACTGAATTACAATTGTTTATATACTCTTACAAAGTTATTAACAGAACGGGTGGTGGTAAATTAACAATGCATATTAACATCTTAAGGGTGGTTTATAAGTTTGTTTCTATTCATATCCCCACAGATCCTCTCACTCGCTTTCCCAAAAAGACATTCTTACAGCGTTACATTACTTTGCAAATCGCAATCAGTGCACTCCCACCTTCCCTTCTTTTTGTTGCTTCCAAAGATATATTACGTCAAAATATGTTGTACCTGTGATCATAAAGATCGCTGTATACTATACTGCTATTTAAAAAGGTTTCAGTTAATGCATTAATATTATAATTGTTAGAAACGAAATCAACCAACCACCAATAAATCATCAATAGACAGAAACTCAAATACGTAGAGGAATGTAATATGGGGCAGATAATATCGCCAAATGGCCGAATATCCAAAGAAATAGACAAAATAATTGTGGCTGAAAGGAAAAAATACTGAGCCCTGAAAGACATCATAAAAAGCAAGTAACAGGAAACGCCAAAGGGACAAACTAGTAAAATATAAGAGAGGTATGCAAAGGAGCATGCTAGGTCTGAAACAAATGGACGAAGTTAGAAATATAGGTACATTAGGCGGAAAACTAAATTAACCGATATCCTGAAATGTATCGGTCCACTAAAATGGATGTGGACTGGACATATGCTCCGCTACAAAAATGAAAATTAGGTATATGTTAGCACAAATTCTTTTATATAATAGCTTTACTAATGAAATGGAATGTATCTGTTCACTAATCTACTTGAACGCACTTTAAACGCACACGAGTGCTGCCATCTATCGAAAAAACGTAGCATGCTTGAATCTCGCAACGTGCAAACCGCTCTGAGCGTAACTGCGTTGAAAAACAACTATAAATTAAGTAAAAATCTCTAGAAAACCTTAATAAAACTTAGTTCTAGTGTAAACTAGTGCCTTGTTAACAAGATTAGCCGACCTAAGCCAGAAACTCGGGCGGAATATCTCGAAGAAGAAAGTCTCCGTTAAGCGGTGGATACATATCCTCATAAATTATACAAACCCTTTAGATAAGTGTGGCGGTCGACAGAAAGCAGTGGAAAGAGCTCGGGGATGCTTTTGCTGTTAGGTACACGGAAACAAGAGTCATTTTGTAATATTGGTGTAGTTATTACTTTTATATTTATTTTTATATTTTACTCTTAAATATTTTGACACAAATGTAAAAATGCTTTATTATTTTGTAACATTTGTAATTTATGTTACATAGAATGATTTACAAATACTCAAATGTTGGCCAGTCCCGGAAACGCATTTGTGATGCCTCTCGTGTAGCAGGTGTCTATGAGTGGCGGTGATTATTTACGATCAGTTAACCCGTCTGTTCGTTTGCCTCCAATCGCTTAAAAAAAATTGTGTGCAGTATAACACACCGTTCTTTAAAAACTCTTTATCTTTTACCCTAACCAAAATAAAATAGCATGACTATAAAAGTGACTAAAACTGAACAAGTTTTGTCACTACAAGTGTGTACGAATACTCAACCAAAAGCACTGTATTCATCTATGATGATTCTATGACAGTTTTTGTATCAGAAATATACTAAAATCCCGTTTGTGAATACAGCGCCACCTTTCGACGTGTATGGGGCACTAAATTAGTTTATATTTCAATCACTATGCGAGGTATCGTGTGTAGAAGTTGTGGTAAATTAATGTCGCCGACAGATGGCGCAAAATGTAAAAAATAATATTCTGTTTCATCGGTTGTGTCGCATTGCTGTAGACGGAGCCATAGCATTCACCTGGGATTGTTACAAAAGATAAAATGGTAGCTGAAGTTAATTCTCCAAGTTATGACACGTCTGCTACACGTATAAAGAGGCAGTCGATGAGTTGAACTGGAAGCGAGCCAAATTAGGAACGAGCCTTCCGAGACGAGATGATGGATATAAGGAGTCTGATTGTCTGATTGAAGTCGGCTAAATTGCATGATGCAATTGTTTAAAGTGCTCAAGTACGCCGTGGAACAAACACTATCAACTTAGATTTACCAAGACAGTCAAGATGTTTTTATGTTGATGAGACTAAAATAACGGATGGAAATATATACGGACGAGTAGAGGTCGAGGTGACGGCAGAGGCTACTGAGCATAAATTTAAGCCAGTCGTTTACAAAAAATTATTGTGTATTTAAAAAAAGTTAGTAAAATAATATATATATATTTTTTTATATTCTAGGAGGCAAGCGAACAGGTGGGTCACCTGATGGTAAGTGACCACCGCCGTCCATAGACACTAGCAACACCAGGGGCGTCGCAAGTGCGTTGCCGGCCTTTTAATATATGTGGGCCTCCGGCGCTCTCACTGACCGAACGAAACGCAATAGTGCAACCACTGTTACTTCACGTCGGCTTTCTGTGAGAGGGTGGTACTACCCCGGGCGAGCCGACCCATTCATGCTGAAACCAGTAATAGGTTCAGCGTAGCTCTACCACCTATAAATATAAATCGGGTTTCTTACCTGCTCTTCACTGGAATGTTTCACGAACCGATAAAAATGTTTGGAGGTACATAAGATCTTTCCAAAGGCTTGAATTTATTAAAGAGCCTTTGATATTCATTATTTGTTAGGTATTGTAATGATTACATATACAGTTATTATTAATGTGTATTTTTGTATGTAATTAATGTGTATTTTTGTATGTACCTACTAATATAAACTAAATTTTATAAACGGGAAAGTTTGTGAGAGCATCTATTCTATATTTGTTAATTTCTCAACGGATTTCGATGAAACCTTTTATATATTTTATACATCAGAATAAAACCTAGGCTCTAATTTATGAATATATTTAATATAAATAATCACGGTGTCGATTCCAAATTAACAGGAATAATACTTTATACAAATGCTACTTTCAAATATATTGTTATTATCTGATGACAGCTCGCCGTCCACAGATACTTTTACTATAGACCTCAACAAATAAAGCTGTGGTTTTGGCTATGTTATAATAATATTCAAATGAAAGGAAAATAACATTTTTCTTTACATCACCCCCTCCTACAGAAAATCATATAAGATGACACCTTATGTATTCTTTTTATGGTTTTTCAAGTGTAGAGGCTGGAGTTAATTTTCGGATGTGGAAAAAGTTTGACTCGGGTTTCTTTTCTTGGCCAGTATTTATTTTTCTTTACATATATTGTTCAAATTGGCCAAAATATAACTTTAAATATCAAGTAGGTCTGTAAATTCTACCATATGAGAGCTTCATATGTATCTGAGATATGTATCTGAGAATTGCGTATGCTTCATTATTTGATAGAGTTACACGGAGATAATAATATAGTCGTTGGCGGCTACTAGTCTAACATATTTTACCCGAGCATTATAAAAAAATAACGACTGTAGATTAAAAATTAAGCCAGAATAACATGCCACAGTTAAATCAAAGTTTTGTTTCAAACAACAGTTTCTTTTAAAATAGATTCTATTTACAATAATATATATTTTTATTTCAATTATGTACAATAATACAACTGATTAAAATTCGGAATAATTATTTATTAAAAATAACTATATTATAAATACCAATAACATAAAACAATATCAGTGAATAAGAATAACATTATTTATTGTTTTATATTTTCAATTCCATTTATGCACATTATAATTATCCATTTAATAAATAAAAGCCCTATAGAACTATTTGAATAAATGTAATAATTGATATACTTAACAACACGTATACTTATTTGTACATATATTTATTTAATACCAGTTCCAAGAGATTGTGAAGAAATACGCAAGTTTATTGTCATGTAAATTTTAACACTACAGTGCCATCCGAACCGGAGATGTATCTTGGAAACATTTAAAAGACAAGTAAATCGTTTCGGCGGGATCTTTTCCCTGTTTGTCACATTTTTCAAATACAGGTAAGATATTTATTTCTTTCGGAAACAGTTCAATGACTTTGGGTATAATAACGTGACCGTCGGGATTAGCGTACCCGGTATCTTGAAAAACGCAGTGTACATATTCCTTAAACATATCATTTTCTATATAACCACCTGCTCTAACCAAGTCTAGAGTATTTGCAGGAACTCCGGTTTTCTCGATGCATTTTTGAATGGCAGTTCTAATAGCAGCAGTTACTTCTGGTGAAAAATTAACTGCTTCCTAAAAATGAAAAAAAAAAAAAAACTGGAGTTAGGAGTAAATTCGTTGATTTCGATGAAATATGATCATCTACAGTAATTAATAATAAATTGTATATAATAAATAGTTCCGGACGAATTATCGAATTTGAGTTCAGTTTGGTGAATACAAAAAAAAAGGGATAGCAACACTATAATATACATATAGAGTTAAAATATTGCACTCTTGCAAAAAACCGATAAACCCAAAGTATTTTATTTTATTTTTTTGGGTTAATAATTTAAATTGAACGTTTATTCGCGTACTTAGTGACTCATATTTTGAAAAACAACAATTTACACATAATAAAGGTGAATTCTGTATAAAAATTAATATAATTTATAGAATTATTACTCGTCAGTATAAATTATTTCTAGCGTATCATACTTACCCTTTCCATATTGACAGCTGTTCCGATCGACAATAAAGTCCATAAACAAATAATGAATAACATATTTTTAGTTATTTCGACAGAATAATACCGCTACAATAGAAACGTGTTCAGCGAGTTGATCAAAAATATGCATACATTTCGGAGACGATCCCTTTTATAGTAAATGCCGGAATCAGAAAAGATTAAAATGACGACACAGTCGCTTTATAAAAATCAAAGAGTATATATTTAAATAATTAGTATAATTGCTTCTTACAGTTCACATATGCTGATGATGTCATTAAGAATCCTCGAAACATGTGATTCGAAATCTTGATAATATATGCACATACTGTTATTATGTTTGTAACACACTAAGTTCCTAATATTATAATTAAAGATATTTTAGGTGGTAGAGTTACGCTGAAGCTATTACTGGTTTCAGCATGAATTAAATTAGAATAAAAGCAAAATATCACTACATATCATAAAACAAAGTCGTCCGCCGTGTCTGTCTGTCTGTCTGGATGTTCGCGATAAACTCAAAAACTACTGAACGGATTCTAATGCGGACCTTCACCAGTATATACAGTAATTCACGGGGAAGGTTTAGGTACCTACATAATTTGTCATTTTTTTTTTTTGTAACTTGGTGGAAATATAATGATAATTGTTGAAAGAATTGGAAAAAGTCAAACCTCCTTAAGCGTTTCATTCACATAAGTATATTTTTTTTTTATTATCAGAATAGGACAACGTCTGCCGGGCCTGCTAGTATATAATAAAATCAAATATCGAATGTATGTAGACGTATCATTTTTAAACAACTGTACTACATATTGTGCACTTTTTTCTTTTTGTGTTTGTAATGGTCAGTTTGAAGAATCTCTAAAAATCTCCATATACAAAAGTAAGTGACACAAAATACAGTAAGGAGACATCTTCAAAAGTAATGACAAATTGACGCTCTGTTGTTCAGTTGCGATTTTATTTTATTTTCTTCGTCAATACACCAAAAGATTTTTAAACAATTTCTATATGTGCACACGCTTTTTATTTCAGAAATGTGAATTATTAAAAGTGTTCGCTTTTTGCTCTGTAAAAAATTTAAACAACACTATAGTGGAACATGATCGTTCAAAACGGACCCTCTCAATATTTCACACTACATTGATGATTGACAAATACATGTACATCTAGATAAAATTATTAGAATATATATTATTTTGTATTTCAATTAAATAAAAAAGAATTTGTGACTTGATTCACTCGAACAAATTTTACGATCAATGTGTATAGACCATATTTTGAGTGAAGTTTAAATATATGAAAAATTTTGTTATTCTTCAAAACGACAAGATAATGCAATTATTAATGTAAATGAGGGAAGTAATAAATTAAACACTAAGTTTATTATGTTTAAATGTTGTTATGAGTTATATTATGTTATTATATTTTAGATGATCTCTCATGATGATTACATAGTAACCTGTTCTATTGTAATTGGAACCTGAACTCCGTCGACTGATTTTGTTTTTACGTACGAGTCGGTATAAAAGGAAGATAATATTTTCTAGCGTGGATATGTACGATGTATATTTATTTAATGTCGGCGCAAAGGTTTCCGACTCCAGTCAAAAGCATTCGCGTATCGTTAGAAATATTAAACCCTGTCCTTTAATACAAAGGAAAACTATAAAGGGCGTAGTACATACAAAGGAGCGGAGAGCGGAGATCGGGGAGCGTAGGCTGTTTCACCAGCGTTCATGTAAATTTAGTCTATCCCTCGTGAACTATGCTTTATTGGGAATTAAAATTAGCCTATCTTCTCTTGTATACGCCTGTCAACGTGTGTGCAAAATTTCATTGATTATCATTTAAGCAGTTAAAGCGTGAAAGCGTAACAGACAAATAAACAGATTTTTGCATTTATACTATTAGTTAGAATAAAGATAACATAATACGTCACTATATAATTACTTAAACGGTTTACAGAATTCTAATTGTAGTTTTGTATTCTTGTTTGTGTCTGTGTGAAGTTTTGTAATTAAATAAAAGTTAATGTTTTAATTATTTAATTTGGCTTAACATTTACTTAGTTACATTAGGACTTTTTATTTGACCCGCTCCGTAAAACTAAATAAAAAAACGTAACTACTACATTAATCAAATTAAATAAAAAATATTAGTATATGAGGTACCTAATAATATATCTGAAGTCGGCACCAACCCGAATGCATTGCAATTACGTAGAAAGGATAACCTTTGGACATAAGTCCACTCTCGCGTCAGGTATATATATTTTTCTACCTACTACAAATTTGCATTGGCGCCGACTTCAGATATATTATTAGGTAGCGCATATACTAATATTTTTTATTTAATTTGATTAATTACTTTAGTTTAGTTTAGTTATTTTTTTAGTGCTTTCTTGTTTCCTTAGTAGTAGTAGTAGTTTTCCGTAGTTTTTTTTTGTAAAAGTTATAGTATTTTTCCATTTTTTTAGTGTCGTCAATTTGCTCCTAAGAATTGGAAAGTTCCGTTACTTTGTCATGGATACCATAATCAGAACCTAACTAAACTCTCATCAAATTACCCTCGAAATACATCGTTTCCAATAAACAATGAAGCATCGGTTGGCGTGATATTGAGTTACTCGTTTTTGTTTTTTTTTTTTTACAACTGACTTACCCTGTTGGCACTAGGGCCTCTACAGATTCACCGGACTACTGCAAGTTATTCGTCCATTTGTCGATCATAGACCTAATGCAAAATTAAGATTTGTATGGTTTTCTCATAGATGCCATTGTCAGAACTGAACCAAATTGAAATGGGACCACACGGAAAGCACCAGCTTTCAAATAAAAAAAAAATCATCAAAATCGGTTTACCCAATCCAAAGTTATGAGGTAACAAACATAAAAAATAAATATAGACGAATTGATAACCTCCATCTTTTTTTTAAATCGGTTAAAAATGATATACACTGTTTTAAAAAAAGTAATAAAGACAATTCTAACCTACAATTGAATAAATGAAGAAATCACTTTTGAAAAAAAAACACTCATTCGGAGTCGGTATTCATATATCCAATAATATAATATTTAAAATGTGTGTCTGTAGTTATAACACTGTACCTGACAAGTAATAAATAGTCAGAAATAATATTGTTAAAAAAAACGAATGCTACAGATAGCCGGATAAATAATAATTTACGGCTGTTTAAAAAAAACATACATAAAAAACAAACAGGACATCGTTGATGATGGATAGCAAGCATAGTTATTATAAATCCTTAGGCAACTATGCTAATTTCGTATAAGTTAACGTCTTGATATGGCGGTATAAATATTATAGAACGATTCGAATAAAAATGACCAACGGACGCGAACAAATTATCTCTTCCATCGGTTCTCAAAGTAGTGCCGTAGGTTTTAAATACATATTGAATTGATTAGACTGTATTTTAAAGATCATATATATGGTAACAATACCAATCTTTGGTCTGTTGTTTCTAGTATGATAATGATTTTGATACTTCATATATTTGTGACTGCAATTTTACCCCTTGTTTTGAAAAACGACTTATCAATATAGATTGTATCAACTCTGGCTTCGTTATTGATAGAAAAATATTTTGTTTATGTTTGAAGTGGTTCATTGTATTCAATATGCTAAATAAATATATTTATAAAGAATATCTGTACAAATCTAGTACACACAGTCATTCTGAAGTAACTAAACTTGCTATATGATAATTTATACATTCCGAGAAAAACGTTCCAAAATTATACCTTTTTTATCACCCCAGTTAAACAGAGTCACAAAGCGGTCATGTAGTTACTGAAAAAAATCCTGCGCTAAGAAATATATTAGGGAAATAGAGAACCGTGTTTGTTTGAAATTTATATCGATAAATTTATAATTCCCTCTTTACATATATTTTATCCAAAAAAATGTGACATAACTGATATAGAGGTCAACGATAATAAATCCCTTTTAACTCATATATGGCATCACTGACTTTTATATTTTATACATGGAAAGTACAATGTAATCTAGAAATTATTAGGCTTTAAAAAATATCAGTAATACGCTTAAAAATCGTAAGAAAATAGAATATTATTTAATCACAACAGATTTTTATTAAAAATAATTGTACACAGAATATATGGCATTCCAAAATTGTTAGCTTATAAAAATTATCAGTAATAGTTTTAGAAATAACAAAACATAATATAAGGAAAATATTGTACCATTGAGGCTGTTTTTTTTTTGTAAACCGTTTTAAATTACTTATTTTTTAGATTCGAATAACTCTAACTACACGATTCGCACCATGATGAACAGCGATTATTACACCAATAGGTCAACTTAAAGGTGGAGTATTTTGCTGTCCAACAAGTACGTTACAGTTTCAGCTCTACGTAGTTTTAACAGCCTTTGCGTTGAATACGACTAAAGCGTTGATCGAAATAATTAGCAGCAGTTAAATATAATAATGGTGTGGGCCTAAAAAGTGTGCGGATATGACAACTTTTGAGTGTAGATCGGATGACGATATCACGTTAAAGAGGCAAAAGTTAATATCTGGCAATTCATAGCTTTAAAATATTTCAAAGCGTTATATAAAGCGTTGGACCGCTTACGAATCCGGCTTACGAAGGACCAATGAATGGGGCTGATGGGACCTCGTAAATAGGTCCCACCAGGAAGGATGCGGTGAAAATAAAAATATATAAAAAAAATGCACGAAAGGAAGAGAGAGAGCGTGTAGCGGTAGGTGGTCTTGCCTATAAATAAATATAATAACAAAGACTCCAAATAAAAAGCGTGCACTAACTTGCAAACTCAGCACCTCGTAAGGAGTAGCGACGTCTCAGAAAACTCACTCTCGAGAAGAGCGATAATGGTGACGATATCAGTACAAAGCGTTACAAAGATTATATATATATGTATATATATTATAGCGGTTTTGTAGAGAGCGTTTCGACGTCCAATGCGTTGATACATATAGTATTATTGCGATGTATACAGCGAAGGATATATATGCGGTATATGTTTGCGGTGCCAATAATGTTTATAGTTCTAATGACATATATTTCAATTTTCTCTTGTTTTTTTGCCGAAATGACAGCGACGGTTCTAGCAAAGCGTCTGCATGCTCCGTACGCGATCAATGAGATTCAGGCCAGAAACACATCTCATTATCTGGAGCGCAGTTATTAAATTCATTTATAAGGGCGATCCAATAGTTGTTATAAAATCTTTGAAGAGAGAATTATCATAATAAAATAAAAACCTTATCTTGGTGCCTATCGGATTCGTTTGTTTGTGATACCTATGGGAATGATGTAATTTTTTAATCATGTCTGTTACGGTGGATCTATACTAGTTTCAACTTTACAATTTATTTTTTTCATAACACTGAACTAAAATCTAATATTAGTTGAAAAATTCTGTTACACAATTAGCAGATACCCGTGACGTCGTTTGGGTTGTTTATTATCTTAAAAATATTATTGATGTACGTAGGACAATACATGAAGGGATTTGAAAGTAAAAATATACTTTACATACAAACTTTATTTACAAATAATGTTATCCGTTTACTTCCCTTCTGCGCATGCGTACCCCATCATTTCGTTAAGACAAGAAATCTCATCGCCGAAAGCGTTGTGTTTATAATAGTCTGTTAAAACTTAAATAACTTTAAAATGAATGATTATGACGTAATAATTGTTTTTTTTTTAGATAACGACGAAATGTCTAGGATGTAACATTTAAAAAAAAATTGAAATCTGTCAAGTACTTTTTGCGTGATACGTACACAACGGCAGAGCTTTATCGTTTTGTTTGTATATAGATTTATACAATTATTAATGCTGACATTGTTGCATAGTAAGTTAAATCTCCTTCAAATGCGTTCCTAACTCGTTGATTTTTTATTTTTAGAAAGCAGTTAAATTTGCACCAGAAGCGACCGCCATTATCACAGCTGCAATGTAAAAATGTAGAGAAAAATTGGAGACCTTTAAATACCCTAGATATGGTCAGAGAAGGTACTTATTTGGAAAGAAATACCGACAAAGAATACGTATATTGCACGTGTCAAGAATCTGGGCTTGCGAATCCTGATGGTCATGCCATTATATCCAAGATTGTTCAACTATTCCCGAAAGATATATACATCTTACCTGTAATTGAAAATTGTGATAAACAAGGAAAGGACTCCGTGGAAATGACTTATTTGGCTTTTAAACGTTTCCAAGATACATCTCCAGTTCGAATGGCATTGTGATTAGTTTTTTATTTTATATTATTATTACTCATATGACATCATCGACTAATTTTTTTTTTATATTATAGGGGGCAAACGAACAGGTGGGTCACCTGATGATAAGCGATCACCGCCGTCCATAGACACTAACAACACCAGGAGAGTCGCAAGTGCGTTGCCGGCCTTTTAATATGTGGGCCTCCGGCGCTCTCACTGACCGAACGAAACGCAACAGTGCAGCGGTTTTCGGTGAGAGGGTGGTACTACCCCGGGCGAGCCAACTCATTCATGATGAAACCAGTAATAGCTTCAGCATAGCTCTACCACCTACAAACTTCAGCGTAGCTCTATAAATAAATATACGTAAATATAATTGTTACAAATTTGATTGTGAATCCATACTTTAGCAAGCTTTTGATCGTTATTCCATTAATACCTAGGCAAAGTGTGTTATATAGACAAACGGTTATTAATCAATCTAGACTGTATATATATAACAATAACTTAGTTCTAATTAAAATAACTGAATTTGTATTCTGTCTGCCACATGTGTATGGTTTTCAAATGTGTGTTTTCATGTGTATATATGAAATATATTGACACTTTAATAAAACAAAGTTATATTTTCTGATATTATGGTATTATATTTTCCTCATAAGTGTACAAAATGAGATGAGCACGTAGGTTATAAAAATAAGAAGTAACGAAAGTCATGTTAAATAAAATAGAGAATCTACGCCTTTATACAATTTTTTTTTTACTACGACTATCTAGTATACAAACGTATACAAATTATTGTATAACTATATGTATAATACAATTGTAAACGAGCCATGTATGTATATGAGATATTAAAAAAACAATTTATACACTCTCTACATACGTTACTGAAGTCAGAAAAATAGCTTTTCAAATTGTTGTTTGTTTCTCTCTGCGTTTATGAACGCTAATCTTAGAAACGGCTTAAATGATTTGGATTTTTGCTTATGTATTTTTTTTTTATTTTTCGAACTGTCCTACACTGTTAGCCTGGCAAGGCCATTACAGTTCCACCGGACTACTAAGGGGAGCGCTTAAGGCACTCACCCGATTTGTTTAGGCGATCAGCGCAAGGGCACTCGGTGCGCCTCGGCTTGAACTGTCGCCGAATATCCCGATCTGACTAAGCTAAGCTATCTATCCATTTCATACGCATATGAATTCGTGAAAAATGCAAGTGTGACCATGCATGTTTCACGAATGTATATGTGTATTTTGCATCTGGCTACTATGTTGTGTGACCCATTTCAGTCCGAAAGAGCAAAAAAACAGCCCACCACTATGTGTACCTAGGTGTGTGCGTGTGTGGGGTGATCTGTGTAAATGAAAAACTAGCGTGAGTCACTGTATTCGCTCGAGTAACATACTCGGGGGCTCCACACCGAGGGACAAACCTAGGCTCGAGTTGTTACAAGAAAAAACGCGACGAGTGTGCAGAATCGTATCTTCACCCCTCGCTCACGGCGGCGTGAGCAGAGAAAGTCACGGGCGTGGGCGCAAACACGCATCTTTTAAGAGGACATCGAGCGAAAAATAAAGTACAATGACGCAGTGCCAACTTAACTATACAATTAGGTACGAGTTCCTAATGTATCGATCTAATGTAAATGAACACGTGGGTATTACTAATTTACTGCGACTACTTAACATTTAGCATTTGTTTTATGCCAATAGGTTCATAAACAAAAAAGTCAATTGAAATAATATGCGTTATTCCAAATACACATTTCGTTCGATTTAGCTGAAACTTTTGTTAACTGTAGTTTGCAGAACCACGCCTTGAAGTTTATATGAACATAAATTTAAAAATAATGCATAACATAGGTCATACCACTGTAATCAATGTTAATTTAATTCTATTTAGTATGGTCGTCTACATTAACATGGATCAGCTTACTGGTTCATTGAGGGTTGATCGGGAGCACCTGGTCTATGAACATTACTTTAACTTACTAATTATTATACTAATAAAAGACCATATAGTCAATATAGCGACGTGCGTCACTTTGGTAAAAAAATAAATCCACGCCCACGGAGTATCAGGCACTAGCTATTACAAATAAAAGATTTAAAACTTTCAATGCTCATATCTAAAAAAATCAGAATAAAAACACCATAACGTACATGAAATTTGTCAGTCCGATTTAAAATTACTGCCGCTCTGTATTCGCCAATATGTGACGTCAAACTTCTAACGAATACTTACATTGTTTTCCAAGTCCTCTCCTTCGTAAGGCGGCTATTAGCCAGCGATTACATTCAACTTAAGACCTTAAAAATTACACCGATAAAGCAACGAAACACGTAAGTCTGCGAGTGATATTTAACGCCAGTTATACACCCGGCATAGATGCTACACATATCGTTCCTAAGACTGGCCCTATAGCATCTCTATGTTATCAGTTATCAGTTTCCGCGGCTTATTGTCGACTGAACCTGTATCAATATGGCAAGTGTAAGATATGATAGAAATAATCCTTGTTTTGAAGTTATTCTATGTATTAAATAATAAAAAGCTATTAAATGTCCACTTTTATTATATGCATAATATTATTCTTATCAAAAAATTAAAGAAGGTCCATAATACAAAGTTATCTGAAACAAACGAAGGTACTTTCATAAAAAAAGATTCAGTTTATTAATTAAGAACAAAATATTCAGAAGTGTAAACCCGACAAAATAAATATTTTTTTTACTAATAGTTAACGAGTCCATTACACGTAACAACTGCAATGGCGAGACAATAAAACTATACGATGTCGGGTGAACGAGTAGATGTTTATATGTATTTTGCTTGTTTGGAAAATCAGTTTGGTTTAGACGCAGTGATTGACCAACTGAAATGGATCGCAGAATAAAAGATGTAAAGAGAATTTTCAGCCGGCTCCTACCACTTATCATTGAAGAATTATGAGAGTTAGAGTAGAAGTATTTGGACGAGAAATTGGATTTTAAGATTTGAATCTTTGTAATGAATTGCAGACCAAAGATCCTAGAGAATTTAGGGTACATTTAAAGATGACTGTGGAAAGTTTTGAGACATTCTTGAAGCACATAACTCCTCATGTTCAAATAGCAGACACAATAATAAAGCAAGCATTACCTACAAAAGGTACACTGCAAATAACTTTAGCTTATTTAGCAACTGGGATGAACTATCGGTATTTACAAGCATTTTATCGAACATCTATAGCTGCGATACCATCATTTATACGCGTATAAGGCGTAGAAAATATATGTCTTTATATATTATCTAATTTAGCACTTTTCGCCATGAAACAAATTCAAAATGGTTCAACGTAGCGGTTAGTTAGTCTCAATAGAACATACTTAACTAGAGCTCAATAAAATAAATACCTTAATGTGCTTAACATTTTTTTTTAACAGGTTTAAAAAAATAATAATAACATAAAGAAGCAATTTAATTAATTTGAATTGTAAACAATAGGTTTAACATCCAGTGATCTCTCACATAAAGGATCTTGTATCGTTCTTTCAGTGACCTTTCACATAAATTATCTAGTATCGTTCTTTCAGTGACCTCTCACATAAATTATTTAGTATCGTTCTTCTACTGTCCTTGTTTTTCCAAATGTAATGAAAACAATCCTCTTATTAGATCAATTTTATACTTTGTACTATGTGATCGTCAGCAAAATAAGTGTTTATTACAAACATACATTAACCCCGCATCAGAAACGTTGTAGAATGTAAGGATTATTATTAAGTTATGGTCGATATTTGTCCGATTTCATATGCATTAGGTATTAGCGTTTTTGTCAAAGGTAATGCATAGCCAGAAAACTATCCAGTAATATGCACATAGCTCCAATAATCACTGAAGCGAATTGCTTAATTTATTTCAACTATCTGTATATTTCGTTATATTAGGTATAACATAGACTAACTTATAAGATCAGACATAAATCAATTCGACATAAATTACTGGCATAACTTATACTTATAGTTTAGTTACAATACTTTTTGAGAGTCTTCCTCCCGGTTCAGGCTGTAAATCCAAAGTCCTCGGTCGCAGTCATACAGTATAAACTATAATTACGAGATAATCGACAAGGAATAATTCCCTCTTCTTCATTTCCTTGTTTCATTTAGAAGGATACCGCGAGGAAAATCAAATTAACGCCAGTAAAAAGACAAATTACCAAAAAATCGACAGCATCATAAATATTACTTTAATATCATAGTAATCGCTTTTATGTAGCTAAGGAAACTGAAAGGGTTAAATTAGACTATAAATGATTTCATCGTCATAATTGAATAATTAGTTATTTACTGCGTTCGAGTTGTTGCCGTTGTTGAAACTGCTGCTTGTTCTGCCATAAATATGAAATATAGGTATAATAAAACCTACTTGTTTATTAGAGATTAAGGTGATAGGACAGAACAATTCTGGCTGACTATACCGTGATCCCCATAAACCAGGTGTAAACCCCGTGATAGCGGTACGCTTAGGCGTATCTCGTTCTAGAATCTGTTGATGTAATTTAAGTTATTAAGCGAGGTGCTAGGGAAACACACGATATTGCAGTGCAAGCGAGGCAAGAGAACAAAGTCGAGGTCCGGTCACTTTGACATCCTTAAGCTAGTTGTAATTTCGTGCCTTCACTTTGGCGTGTCACCTTAAACGCTCGCCCAAAAAGTGCTATGAACTGACTGCTTGACAATTCCAAAAAATTAAAGACATAAAGTGGCAAGTTATCTGCACGCGACTACATCAATACCACCATCCGTATGGTATTAACCAGTTTCGAGATAACCATATCCAGCTGCCATAGGAGCTGGTAGACCTGTATAATTTTGGCCACTATATATGGATTACTAATCTTTCAGTGGTCGTTGCTATTTAATTACTTAAGACTTAACTTAGGGTTCTAATGAAGTATTACGCTCAAGCTGATGAGTTTTAGAGCCCTTTTCGTAGTTCATAGGTTAAATGATTCTCATAAAAATTGGTATGTGTAGATATATGAAACAGAGTATATTTACGCTCTATCCATTTTGGTAAACGCAACTATTTATTACAACAAATAATACATAACGTGTACAGAACCGTGAGCACGTCTTACGCTTTTTTTTAACAACGTGAAACAAATACAATTATCAATTCTATAATTAATTGGCTGTAATCGTTTTTTGTCCATAGACGTAGTATAAAAAGGTTGTGTACGAAATGTTTGTGTAGTTATGATTGAGTCTTGGTCCTAAATTATATTTTAGCCTTATTACTTAATAGTAAATATGTTATTTGTCATTTATTTCTGTGCTTTGTTGTCGACCGGTATATCTGTTAGTATAGAAAAGGTAAGTTATGTCAGATTTTTTTAAAGAATATCAATTATATTTATGAAATAATTTTGAATGTTATTTATATAGTATAGTTTATTAAAGTAAGAATTGTAGATTAGAAATCTTTAAAAACAAATCAAAGCAGGTTTACAAAGAGAGGCTCGATTTAAATAGACTGACAACAGATTTTGCTAGATCTCGTACATTATAACGACATGAATATAATGGGGTTTTCTTTAAAAAAATGTTTCAAAGCGATAGTCGTCAATTTAGCATGAATTAGTACCATTAAAATTAACTTGAGTTACTTTGTCATAGTTTCTTTCAGCTAAGATTGTTTCATACTTACTCTGGGCTTATTATTTTCAGAGAAGAATTAAATTTCCACCAGAAGAAGTCGTTTTAATAAGAACAGCGTTTCTTGAATGTGGAAAGGAAAACGGGATTACACCAAATACAATACAGCTGATTAAAGACGGTTATTACTCGGAAGATAATGCGTTTAAAAAATATATATTTTGCGTCTATCAAGAGACTGGGTACGGGAAACCTGATGGTCACGTTAATATATCCAAAGCTATAACTCTCTATCCGAAAGATGTAAATATGGTGCCTGTGTATGAAAATTGTGATTTACAAGGAGCGGATCCCATAGAAACCGCTTTTTTGAGTTTTAAATGTTATCAAAAGACAACTCCAGTTTTGTTGGCGTGATAATGCTAAAATGTACATATATTTATATAAGTGTATTTAATTCGTTACTTTACAATTTGTTGGAACTGGTAAGAGGTACATTTAATGCCAATTTAAATATTGATATAAACGACTTGATTATTTTGCAATAATTTATTATATATATAGTAAGCAGACGATTATAATAGGTTGTTATACACTTGTTATAATACATAACATAGATCTGCGGTTATTTTATCAAGAAAATATATTAATTTTTCCATATTTATATGATACTATATTTGATTTATCTAATTAGTATTTATAATAGAGTAACCTACTTATTATGAATAAACTTTTATTCAAATTTATTGTTGAAATATACTAAAAAATGATGTAAATAATAATAAATAATGTTTATTTCAAATTTTGGTTGTGGTGAATTAATACTTTAACTAATGTACTATTGTAATTTTACATAATGTTAATAAAAACTAGACCGTATTATATGTGATATTTAAAAAACCTATAACGTACATGAATATGTGCCGCGTCTAGAAAATATCTATGACTTTAAAGCGTATACTGTCATATCTATGTATAATAGAATGTACCAGAAAAATCGAATATTTTTTTTATTCAAGCGTTACTGAAATTTTGTCAGCGAATACTAAAATAAAGACTCTGTCAAAATCCAAGCCTTCAATCATGATATTTAGAGGTAACGAGTTGAATTTTTCCATTTCTCATTTAATTGACATAGGATTTTTTTAACTTTGGCATTTTTTAACTCATTCACGAGCTATCGTCGTATAAAAATAATTTTATAATCTTATAGGAAATTGAACGCGCTACAAAAAAGGTATCTTATCATTTATTGATAAATCCACTTCTGTAAATGATATTTAATTAATTTTGAATATATTTGAGTTCCAATCAATGTTTGATAAAACAGGAAGAAGATTTTTTATGTTTGTCAAAATTGTACAAGAATATCAAAAAATGTATTCATCTTGTAAGATATCCAACTTCATGTAAAATTACAATTGTTGTTTGATTAATAAACATAAAAATCAGTGTAATTGCTTACTCCTCCTTCCTCAAAGGCCGGCAACACATTTGTGATGCCCCTCGTGTCGCAGGTGTCCATGTGCGTCAATCGAAAAAAACAAGAATCGTATAGTTAAATGATTTATCAGTTCTTGTCCATCGACTATTTTCTTCTTTCATTGTTATATTCCTTACAGTAATAGATTTCCTAACAAAAAAATTCTACTTAAGAAATTCATCATTATACATATAATTGCATATATTTTTAATAATTAACAACATTTAACATTAAACATAACATACATGTAATATAAGCTACCGGGAAAAGAATAAAAATTCCAAAATTAATGAAATGTCTAAATTTTAACCTTCTTTTTTTTTTAAACCCCATGGTGCCATCTCCCACCTATTAGGCCGTGGAGCAGGAACTGCCGATATCATTACTTCTGCACCCTCGGCAGGTGTCGGCCCCTCATCAGGGGCCCCGTCTGCGGTCTGAGGGGTCGGAGTGGTAGACCTCTCAGGAGGGGGCGGGTGGTAACCCTCTAAATATCAATATTAAGGCTTCGGATTTTAACAAAGCCTTTGTTTTTGTATTGTTTTGTGTTTACTATTCCCTGACTAATTGTCACGATTATTTGAAGAAAAAAGCCTATGTTTCTGGTACACCTTAGTGTATAATATAAATTTTAACTTTATAAATAAAAATGCAAAAAAAAAATATGTTCATTTTGTTATTGTTCCACCTTTCGGTCTTGTTGCACAAGCCGTGGTTGCGAGCGCGGTGTTACTTTGGGGTATCTTCATTTGCGAGGGCAACTTCTTGTAACGGAGGGTGGTAATTAAAGTAAATGACGTCTTGTCCTAGGACTGTATTAAATAAATATTAATCACATGTACAAAAAGGCTATAATAAAAAGTACTCTTCATCTGTTAAATTTCATAAATTAAACTATCATCTCCGTATTAGCGTTTCTATTAGCATTGTAGTTTAACGCCACAGCTAACATGATCATACCAAGGAAACTGTCGTAACTTGCTTTAACATCTTTAGAATCAAACACTCTTGTTTATAGAAATCCCATACATGTGTTCTTTCCACACAATGGTACAAACACTCGTAGCTATGTGTAAGGATTTCACATAGTGCATCCTTGCTATAAAGTATAACTATATAAAGTATCAAATTATCAACGACACTGTAAATCATAACATAATATTAAAGACTCATAACCTTCTGGAATGTCCCGGCTGGTTGCAGCACTTTTGGTCATATACTATAATGTATTTCTTGAATTAAAGAAAATGATTAATTTTGGGACAGAAATTCGTTTTATGTAAGGCAGTACCTCTGTTATATCTGTCAATTCTACCCTCATTATACTTTCTTCTTTACATAATGTAAACTGATTATTAACAATGAAATCTTTATAGTATTATAAAATCTTTATAATATTTCTTATATATCGGAATAACACATGGTTTCCCATTTATGTTTGCTTTGAAATGGAAAATTAATTTGTGCTAGCGTGCTTTAAAAAAGATTCGCGGGTTGGTACAAGAGCCTAAGAGAACGGCTTCATGTGGGCTCGGACTTGCCTATAATATTAATTAATCTATATGAGATAGCCGAAACCTTTTAGATAATGGCAAAAAGGGATTCCGATCCAACTGCGGCCGCGCATGTGCTTGTCTTCTGAGCGAGCAATGTATACTACGTAGTATTATCAAGAGATTTGTAACTTATTATTCATCTTCCATGATCACTCATTTCGTTATTTGTCGATTACATTGCACTAACGGACAAAGATAATCGGAAACTGGAGCGAAAGTTGATGAAAAGAAACGATGCGCTTGGGAACGCCAGTATTAAATTCAACGTTATGAAGACCGAGTACATAGAATGTAGTAACACGGACCCCGAACCCTTAAAGTAGATAACAAACGCTTCGCGAAACCAGCAGTTTCAAATATTTGAGTCCAGATCAGTTGAGAACAGAGAACAGAGAAAATTATTGACGCTCTTATTATTGCATACTTATATTACTTTCGAATAGGTTTCTAATTCGCTGATTTTTTATTTTTAGAAAGCAGTTAAATTTTCACCAGAAGCGACCGCAATTATTAGAGCCTCGATACAAAAATGTATTGAGAAAACCGGAGATCTTCAAATACCTTAGACCTAGTTAGACGTGGTGGCTACATAGAAAATGACGCATTCAAGGAAAATGTATTTTGCGTCTATCAAGAAACTGGGTTTGCGAATCCTGATGGTCATATTATTATATCTAAAGCTGTTTAACTATTTCCTAACGAGATAAATATCAGGCATGTAATTGAAAATTGTGATAAACAAGGAAAGGATCCCGTGGAAACGACTTACTTGGCGTTTAAATGTTTCCAAGATACATCTCCTGTTCGAATGGCATTGTAATAATATATATATATATAGTTTAATATTTATAACGTCGTAATTTTTACGTGTACTCGCTATGAGTTAACTTTTATTATATTTTATTGTAGGTGGTAGAGCTACGCTGAAACTATTACTGGTTTCAGAATGAATGGGTCGGCTCGCCCGACGCGCGGGGTAGTACCACCCTCTCACAGAAAACCGACGTGAAGTAACAGTGCTTGCACTGTTGCGTTTCGTTCGGTCAGTGAGAGCGCCGGAGGCCCACTTATTTAAAAGGCCGGCAACGCACTTGTGACTCCCCTAGTGTTGCTAGTGTCTATGGGCGGCGGTGATCACTTACCATCAGGTGACCCACCTGTTCGGTTGCCCCCTATAACATAAAAAAAAATGTTATGTATGTGGTAGTGATTTTATTTAAACTAACCTCCATATAATATCTACGCAAAGTATTTATATAGACGAACAACACGTTTGAATAAAAACTAGACTATACACACATTTATTAATTAAATTGTGTTTTTATATCATCTGAATACTTTTAAAATGTAGCTGTTATATATATTTGTAAAATGCAACATTATGTTAATTTACGGTTTGTTTGGTTAATTTTAATAAAGATATAATATTTATAACAAATACATAATAAATATATAATATTTTGTAATGATATTACTGTTTTATTTCCATCAGAAATTTTCAAAATGGGATGCCCAATGTTCATTATTATTTAACCATAATAAAGAAACAAATTTAATTCTATTTTATTTATTTAAATCCATTAATTACAGGAAAGCAATATATTTAAATACACTTATCTTATAGGTATTGGTATGTTGCTGATAATAGTTACAGCTTAAGCTACAAAATGTTAGTAATTATTTTTTTTAAGTTCGTCTCGTCCAACGACGATGAACTTGTATATTTGGGTCTGCTGGGCTAGAATCACATGTTTAAAAAAATCGCATTACCATTAGCCTGTCTATCAGGACCGTTAATGCGTGTTGAAGAGTCACATCCTACCAGGTGTGACCATGTCTTGTAGAATACTGCGGATCTACGCTGAAGAGCTATAAACACTTCTGGTGGTCTCTACTTGTTCTCTGTATTTTTAGTTACTGGACAAGTTTTCGTTACTTATATGTCGTTGTTTTCTTTAAAATAGCATAAGCAAACCTTTTAAATCAAAGAACTCATCACACTTAAATTCATTTTTATGATTTAGTTCTCTTGTTATTTACTTCCCACGAACTAAATTCATGTTTATGATTTAGT
The DNA here is from genome assembly GCA_035772565.1 of Antheraea assamensis. Classification (NCBI taxonomy): domain Eukaryota; kingdom Metazoa; phylum Arthropoda; class Insecta; order Lepidoptera; family Saturniidae; genus Antheraea; species Antheraea assamensis. Next base: position 509,008 of record JAQQSE010000145.1, read on the forward strand.
TCTCTTGTTATTTACTTCCCAAGAACTTTTTACTTTGTTTATGTTTAGCAAGTTTATAAGTGGAAATCATTTCATTTAGTAAAAAAACAGGAATTTATTTTTAGCAGAACTGTTCTTCTATTTTAACTCACTATAAATAATAGGTTGGAAAATAAGTAATTTCGCTTTGCAAATAAAATCCCGTCATTGAATCGAATCGTCATATAACTGTACCAGAAATTAGGAAACAGTTAAATGTTTCACACACAGGAACTGAAAGTCTTATAAGACATCTTGGAGATATTTAAGAAGCTCGATATTTGGGTGCCGTACGAATTGAAAGAAATCCATCTAACACAACGAATCAATATTTTTGATATGTATTTCAAACGTAACTTATCACTGGCGATGAAGAATGGATCGTTTTCAATAACGTTCATCGAAAAAAATAATAAATCAAGCATGATGAACCAGCACAAACCATATCAAAAGCCGAGTTGCATCAAAAAAAGATAATGCTGCCAATTTGGTGGTATTATAAAAGTGTTGTGTATTTTGAGCTGCTTACAAACAACCAAACGACCAACTCAAATGTTTACTGCCAAGAAAAGGCCAGAATTGGTAAATTGCAAAGGAATCGTATTCCACTACACACGAAACAATTGGAGGTTAGTTGAGAAGTAATGTCGCATCCTTCATACATCCCCAACCTTGCACTATCGGATTATCATTTATTTCGAAGTTTACAAAACTTCTTCAAAGGTAAAAAAATCAGTAATAACGATGCCTCAAATTGCAGTTAAGTTTTTTACTATTAAGGATGATACATTCTATGAGCACGGGATCATAAATTTACCAGAAAGGTGGTCAAAGGTCGTTAAATAAAATGACAGATATTTGACTAATTAAAGTTAATTTTTTTATAGAAAAAATCTAGTTTGATTTCACACTAAAAAACCGATATTACTTTCTTGCAAACCTTATACTACTTCTTCCTGTTTAGTCGGTGTTGAGTGCTAATGACTCTTATTAGCTGTAATATTTTTAGTACTAGGAGTTTCTTCTTCGCCTTGAGTAATTTTTCTGTTTTTGCCACGAAACAGCTTCGAAACGGTTCAACATACCTGCGATAGATATTTTGGCAAAATTATATTTAGCAGAATTTAATGCAATATAATATTAATATCACTTAAATTATGAACAATAGGTTTTATCTTCAGTAATCTCTCACATGCATTCTCTTATATTGTTCATGGTGTTTAAGATGAGACGCTGTTAATTACATTTTATTTATGCTAAAATTTTAATGATAAGAAACAAAACTATTACACGAACATTTCTTGGTTGTCTGTCTGTTTATGTCATTGTATCTACACCCTTTTTCTCTATAACGGTTTGTAATATAATACTAAGATTAACCGAATCCATAGCTTCATTGTTATAAAGCTCTTTGCGTTTCATAATGTATATTTCGAAATGGATACTTAAAAAGGATACATTCTATACAAGACAGTAATTTAGGAAAAAGGCTATAAAAGTATAGAAATTTGAAGATCCATTATTTTATTATATTATATAAGTGTAAATTTTCTTATTCACTGGCCACCAAATGAAACTGTAATCTACAATTTGGAGACTGTAATGGAAAACTTAAAGAAACAAAGGTCCGTTGAAAGACGATTTTTGACTTTTGCAGAAAAAGATTTGTTGAAGACATTCCAACAGCATACAACTAATTATACAAGCAACAGAGCCACACTCAAAAGCACGGCTATTTATGGAAAGCTATTCGCCTTTGGGTATGAATAATCAAATAGCTTTAAATTAAGAAAGATTTGCTTGAGATGATGTTTTGATCGAACGTTATATCACTAGTCTTTTGCAGCTAGTAATGGCCAGAGAAACAGAGGGAATAAAATTTAACTATTATATGACAAATTATCAACACAATTTAATAATTTATTTTACAAGGCACACATTGCAGATAATAAGTATAGATTTTTGACAGTTATTAATAATAGTTTTTTTTTAGTCTGCTATATTATCCAAAATTATGCATGCTAAATAAAATACAATCACACAAACATATACAAGTATCCCATTTTAAATTATACAATATTAGAATGATAATTTGTATTTATAGACTACGCGTCGAAATTGACTCAGACTTAGATGTCAATATCGGCACTGCAAGTGACACAATGTGTGATATTATTGTATGAGCGGCACATGTTAACAATCGGATTGTTAAAAGAAATGTTATTTTTATAGAAATAATTATGAAATAGACTTTTACTGCGACCACGAATATTAGTATTAAAATTAAACAAGTATAGTAATTGTGGGCAGTCTATAGTATTATTAACCATTTTAAATAGATAAATTAATTCGCTAGCTTGCCTTCTACTAGACAAAGATGAGATTTGAAAATATTCGGCACGTTGAAGGTGATTAGGAAGTTTTCTTTTCATCCTGTGTCTAATACAAAGTGTTATAAATATCTAAATATGTATATCGCTTATTATTTTCATGTTAGGTAAATGACTACTAAACATTTTAACAATGTTTTATATTTAGAGTACTTCTTATGATTGATCGAGATACTGTCAATCTTAAATGATCAATCATAAGCAAGTGTTATAAATGTCTAAATATATCAATTATTATTTTCATGTTGGTTAAATAATTGCTAATGATTATTATAAAGTTCTTCTTATGATTGGTCGAGATACTGTCAATCTACAACGACCAATCATAAGCAAGTAAATTGGTGGGGATGAAATCACAATAGCGCGCATTCAGAGGTATGTCGGGCATTCGTTATTCAAGATCGAGAGCAAGCACATGGGATATATCGCCTTTAGGCTGTTGTAAGTAAAACGGTACTGTAATAAGGCTGATAGTTAATACTGCGTAAAGTGTTTTTGTATTTAAAGTCCCTGCTACTGGTTGATGAACTAACACGGTTTACATCTCAGAAGCGGGATTAGCAACTTAGTGCCCACAACAAGATCTAAAATACGCATAAGTATTTGGTGAACATACGTAGAAAACGTAAGGGTTATTTATTATTTTATTTCGTTATGTTTATCTACCCTCGTGGATCCTTCTAAAGAATATTTTATTTGAATTTCAAATGAGGTGAGGTCGTGATTATCGAAGTAAAAATGAGACAACAAGTTTATTTTTGTTTTACGGTTTTAAAGTTTAAAGTAGTAACTACGAGCATACATTTTTTTTGATACATCAAGACTTGCTAAGGCCAAAATAACAAGTGTAAGCGTTTGTTAGATGTGCTGACCCAGCTTGTTGACGAATTTAGCTCTTTTTATTATAGTAAGCTGTTTTGTTAAAGCAATAATAATATATCCGTAGGTAATGAAAAAAAAATCCTGTATTAATTGTAGTGTTTTTTCTTGTAATATACGTTGAGTCTGTGACTACGTGGATGAATGAAGGTATTCTCGTAAAATGGTGGCGCCTCCACAAACTCGTAAAATGCTGGCGCCTCCACAAAGATTTCGTGACACAACATGAAACCGTATCCATGGTCGCGGGCGTATGCGCTCGAGACTGAAAAAAATTGTGGCAGTCTCCGCAGTCGGTTGCAGTCTGGGCGGTCCAGGGTAAGGTTATCGCCACGGGCGATTGGTCAGTCCCGCTCCAGTTTGCATTATATGAGAAGGGGGAGCTAACGATATCGTCGTCGTCGGCGCTCCAGGACACGATCACGTGTTCTGGAATGGCAGGTGACGCGCCGTGCATAATCGAGGTATTCACCTAGGCACAGAACTTTGCGCCTTCGCACACCGTCCTGTGAAGTAACACGTCGCCGTAATCCCGAGTGAAATAACAATTTGTTCATTGAAATATTCGGTTGTGCTCTTAGGGCTTTGTATAATACAAGCGATCGCAATAGGTATCAGGTCTTAAATAGTGTAATGCCTGGATTTTGATCCTTTTATGCAAAGAACAAACGGTTAATACATGCCTTCACAAAGTTGACTAATCTGCACGGATCTAGGGTGGAGCGATAAGTAAATAGTCCATTACGCCTTACCAATATTAACAGGGGTAGCTAAAACTTGGTATCACGGTTCCCTCGCTTCTATTTTTTTTAGGCCAGAATGGAAAATTATGCTCATTTACTAACTAAAATGCTCCACAAAAAGGTACGCCATAGGGAAGTTGCTCTTATATCAATGTGAAATGTGAGGAAAACGTGCAGTCGACTGTATCATAGCAATATAGAAGATCGTGGTGTTAGATTAGAAGCACAATTTGAAGACTGCAAAAAGTGCTGCTTTGTTGTGAGGGACAGCAGCTGAGGTAGACACTAAATTTTGATTGCAAAAACGGGCAGTTCGAGTAATGTACAATGAGGAACCTCGCGAATCATTAAAGGCTAAGTTTCAAGAATTCGGTGTCTTAAATCTGGCTTCCCAATACGTTCTTGATAATTTAATGTATGTTCGCAAAAACTAGAAATTGACAAACTGGTCGTTCCATGTTTTAGACTCGGTAAAACCAGTAACAGTGTTAGATTTTTTGTATAACAAAGTCCCAAAACATATTACCGATTTGCTAGACTATGAGTAGTGCCATTTTAAGCGGGTTTTGGTGTCGAAAGGGCTTTTATAGAGTGGATCGATAAGTGAACGATGATGTCTGGAATTGACTCCTTTCTGTACACCCACTAAAATTGATTGTAACATATACATATATAATATATGTGTATGTTAAAAAGATAAGCGCCTTCTTAGGGCCTAAATTGTATAAAGTATATTTGATTTGAGTATCTGGTTGATTTAGGAAATGAGGGTACTTTGGTCCGTCTCGGTGAAGCTCGACGTTTAGCATTAGACTGGAAGGTAGGAGAGGTGCCTTTATTAAGGGGATAGGTAACGTACCATATAGCCCACTTGGTAATGCGAATGTCATGATCGAGGTGCAGGAGTGTAGTAGAAAATTACGTGGAGATTGGTAGTAGATGACTTTTTAAACAATTGCCCGGTACTATTAAGATTACACTTTCACGGAAGGACCCTCTGTCAAAATGATAAAGTCGGAATCCGGTGTTTTAAGCGTTGAGTCTTATTTTATTTGCGCACTCTTATTCGTGGAAGAGACGCGCATTAAATACGGCGAATTAAGGGTGATCCGGGTTAACTAGCGCAAATCTGTTTCAGTTCTTGTGCTTCGTCTTACGTATTAATGTATATGAACGGTATTTTGATTACTGCCCTATCATTCGACGAGAGAATGGCCCGTCAAGTATTCAGAGAGCATTTTGGTTACTTTGTCGCACCAACCAGTTTAATTATGGCCCAAACGACAAGCTTCATTAGTATATAATTTAAAACTTTTACTAAATCATGCGGTATAAAGCACGTGTCACCACACCCCCGAAAGAATGTAGCAATAAATCTAGACGGGCCAAATGGCTTATGGGATGAACATTTACCAGACATACAGTTGGGTATTTTGCTAAATGACTTTACGCCTGAAGTGAGGGAGAGTTTAGACAATATTAGGACTAGCGCTGGTGGCCTTATTAGGACACAACAGGTGAAGAAAAAAAACTGTAGGATAGGTATAGAAAGATGGGAATGAATTAGAAGGAAGGCGATATGGTTAGAGTATAAAGAGGTGCGATAGGTATAGAACAGTAAAAGAAGCTCGAACCTAGATGTAATACAAGTCCTTACAGAATTAAAAATGTGCTCCCCAACGATAGATTCGTGGTCGAGGATATGCCTTTCACAAAGTCTAGTTAGAGGTTTGCGGCTAGAGTAGCTATTGATAAAACATATCGTTGGATTCGTTTCAACGAACCCGTACCAACCGATTCCGATTCTGGTTGTGGCGATTTGTAAATTGACGTATAAATTAATGTATTCATACAAATGAACATGGATATTGTACACTCACAGAAATAACGGGTTTATTAGAGGCTGGCTAATAATCGATTATCAAATTGGTTGTCGTTGATTACACAGTATGCTTAAAGTAAAAAAATAAGAATATGATGTTATTATAACAGCAATGTTAATGTGATTCTAGGTACCGATGATTAGTGTCATGTATCATCGCAAGTAGCTAAAGTATTTAGTGGCTGAAATATTTGCTGGTCAATGTCGTCGACCAGTAAATACCGATTCATTAGGGTCACGTACTGATGAATTGGTGTGAGGTGCCAGGTAACGGGTACCTCACATTTTAGCAATTAGTGCAACAGTGTCTACTTGTCAAGGTCATGGACCAATAAATACACTACCAATATAAAAATATGTGGCTAGGCTATGGATGGATGTCAGGTAACCGACACCCTTAAAAGCAATGTTAACGTGATTGTAGGCTTTGATGAAAGTATTTAATGGCTGAAATATTTGCTGGTCAATGTCTTCGACTAGTAAATACCGATTCATTGGTTAGAGTCGCATACTGATGAATCGGTGTGAGGTGCCAAGTAACGGGTGCCTCACATTTTGGCAAAATAGCTCGAGTATTTAATGGCTGAAATATTTACTGGTCAGTGTTTTCGACCAGTAAATACAGATTCATTGGTTAAGGTCACGTACTGATGAATCTGTGTAAGGTGCCAGGTAACGGGTGCCTCACATTTTGGTAATTAATGTGTGGCACCGGTAACAAACATCGTGTCAGACGGTTAGAAGTGCGGCTAATGGTACCAGCTGCACCGCGCGCGATCCGCGCGCCTCGACACTGCGAGTAACCCCCGCACGTCGTGCACGCAGTCTTCCGAGATAGTCATCCCACGCTACTGGTCAAGATACCCGTGATTAGTGTCATGTATCATCGTAAATGGTTCAAGTATTAAATGGCTGAAGTATTTGCTGGTCAACGTAATGGATCAGTAAATACCGATTCATTGGTTAGAGTCACGTACTGATGAATCGGTATGAGGTGCCAGGTAACGGGTGCCTCGCGTTTTAGCAATTAGTGTAACAGTGTATATACTGGCCAAGGGCATGGATCAATATATATACTGCCAATATAAAAATAAAAAAAAATGTAACGATGCCAGGGATGTCAGGTAACAGACACCCTTAAATTATAAAGATTTGCTGATTAAGGTTATGGATTATGACATAATGTAAAGTAATTGTATTTGAGCTTTCATTAGATACTAAATGTAATGTATCACTAAGCCAGTGAGTTATATTATTTTTTTAATCGTATGGCTAAATAGAGTATCCATTTTTGTAATTACATTTGAACATTTAATTCTCTCAGCCATTTTAAGGCGTCGTCGGTAAGATTGATCAGTTTGTCGGGGGAACCGTTGTATTGTCGTAGTGGACATTCCTCGATGATGTGTTGGATTGTTTGCCTTTCCGCCCCGCAATCGCAATGTGCAGCTCACGGTCTACTTTCTGCACATGGGCGCTACGTAACCACACCGGGGAACAATATTCAGCTACGGGATACACCAACGAAATGGCTGTAGTTCTCAATACATCGGCGTTTGCGTCCCAACTAGTTCCAGTCAGTTTTAGAAGCACGTTATTTCTAGATTGCAGTTTCCGCGAAGTCTTTTCAAGATGCCCTTTGTATGTAAGTGAACGGTCAAGTACAACACCCAGGTACTTGGGGTAATGGTTGTGACGCAACTGTATGCCATTAAATGAAACCTTTAGCTCAGCCTGGCTAATTGGTTATTCAAATGGAAACAACATGTTTCTGTTTTACTTAGGCTAGGTATCAAACGCCAAGTTTTGAAGTATTCTGCCAGAATTTTCATGTCTTCTGGTAATGTAACTTCCATATCTGAGAATACCTTTGCTTGGGTTATCAGGCATATGTCATCAGCGTAAATAAATTTTCTGGAGATAGTACCTGGTAAATCATGTATATATAGGTTAAATAAAGTTGGGGCTAAAACAGAACCCTGAGGAAGGCCATTATTTAACAATCTGAAATCGCTAGCCGAAGAACCCAGGTGTACTCTGAATAATCGCTGTGAAATCATATTGGATATAAGCTGAACAATTTTTGTACTCGGAACCACAGTCAACAGCTTATATAATAAACCCTCTCGCCATACGGTAGCATATGTGGCAGTAAGGTCTACTAAAACTGCTCCCGATTTACATTGATTTGTTTGATTAGTTTGATTTCCTTCAGGACTTAAACACCTAAAGATTATTATTTTAAACAGAACGTATGTGACGCCATTATATTTTTTTACATATTTCTAAATGAAATAGTTGGAGTACTTAACGTTTTTTTTTTTCTTACCAACGAGGGACTCGTTGAAAAAAGGATGGCCGAGCTGTTATAAATATCTAAATATGTATATCGCTTATTATTTTCATGTTAGGTAAATGACTACTAAACATTTTAACAATGTTTTATATTTAGAGTACTTCTTATGATTGATCGAGATACTGTCAATCTTAAATGATCAATCATAAGCAAGTGTTATAAATGTCTAAATATATCAATTATTATTTTCATGTTGGTTAAATAATTGCTAATGATTATTATAAAGTTCTTCTTATGATTGGTCGAGATACTGTCAATCTACAACGACCAATCATAAGCAAGTAAATTGGTGGGGATGAAATCACAATAGCGCGCATTCAGAGGTATGTCGGGCATTCGTTATTCAAGATCGAGAGCAAACACATGGGATATATCGCCTTTAGGCTGTTGTAAGTAAAACGGTACTGTAATAAGGCTGATAGTTAATACTGCGTAAAGTGTTTTTGTATTTAAAGTCCCTGCTACTGGTTGATGAACTAACACGGTTTACAAAAGAGTCTTTAAACAGTGTTTCTGTATTCGCTCAATATTTTCTGTATGAACCAAGTAATAGGGGGACCAAACTACAGAGGCGTATTCGAGTATAGGCCTTACTAGAGTCTTATAAAGGTAGAACATAAACATGGGTCTCTTTAATCTTTTAGTTAGACGAAATAGAAAGCCAAGGAGCTGATTACTTTTATTAGTAATTTACTCGTAGAGTGGACAAAAGGATAATTTACTATCAAATATAATAACAAGATCTCTGGCGACATCCTTACGTCCAATAGAGTAGTTATTAATGTTATAATTATACTGAAACTTAGGAACAAAAATTACATGTATCTGATTCTCTTGGAGTAACGTCACAAAAGTGTGCAGTAATGCTTCTACCTATGGTTGAATCTAGAACCCCTTTGGACATTTTAAAGGCTTGTGAAAGGATTTGCGATAAAAGTAAAAAGCCTCAGATGTCAGGATTACTGAATTTTATTAAACTAGATGGTGAGAGTCAAGAACGAATTTTGTCAGAGAAAGACAATCTCGATCAAAGTCCGAGTAATGATTTACCAACATAATGTATAAAAAACTACTCTTTTTCAAAGTAAAATAAAACAGATTCTATGTCAGAGCCGAATTAAAAAAAAAGTTATAACAGTAAAAGCATACAAATTTGCAAATCGATTATTATATTCTATTATATAAGCGTAAATCCTTTAAATATTTAATCCTTTAATACTGTTGATTTCATACTGAGTACTATGTGATCACCCACAAAATAAGAGTTTGTTGCTTAAACACGCATCGCTCTAGCAGCGGAAATATTGGAGAATGTAAAAATAATATCACCATCTTCTTACACTTATCCTACCTAAGTAGGGTTGACACAACATGTTTGTCATGTTGTGATATGTGATTTGGCTTAATTTTTAAGATCGGCTGCCTGCCATACATCAACCCTCCTTGGGGTTATTTTATAGTACCACTATATGTGTGGGCAAAATATGTAGGTGGTGATTTCTCTTCATTTCGTACGACGATGTGAACTCAAGAGATAATTATGTTAGTTGATTTCTCCAGGCTACAAGTTTTACCCACTACTGGTACACATACAGGCTGACATTATGTAATATTTTTATATAAAGTATAGAAGGTATTTCATGTGATATAAATTTGGTAAGGCCGCCAAAATTATCATTTTTGCTTGTGTATAATAATAGAGATTTTTTAGGCATCATTTATATTTGGTGTTTGTCCGATTTTATATAGATTAGGTATCTACCGCAATATAGCAATAGGTCATTTATATTCTTGCCCTTACAAAAACAGTATGTCTGTCTTTCCGTCATGATTATTTTTTTACGTCTTTTAAAGTGACCGCTTTTACGTTACTAAGGAAGCTGAAAGAGTAAAGGCGACTATATTAATCGAGTTAAGTTGATTTGTCATTATAATTAAATAATTAGTTCTTCACGGCATTGTAGATATTTCTATTGTTTAGGTAATAAATATTGTATACAAAACACAATAAATATGAAATCCGCATTTAAAAATAATAAGCCCATAAAGAGATTAGGTTAGTATGTAAGACGGAGCAGTTGTGGCCGATATTGCAAGCGAGGCAACAGCCCAAGCCGAGGTCAGGACACTTTGGCACCCTTCCGTTATCTGCCATTTCGGCTGAGTGTCTTAAGCGCTAGCCCTAAGACAGTTTAAAAAATAGAGAAAAAACATGATGGTAGACTATCTGGTAGGCTATCACCATTCATGTGGTAATTACTCCATCAAAGTGACTCTATTTTGGTTTGCCTGTTTCGAGATCAATCATATCTAACTGCCAAGAAGCTTGTATACCGGCGTAACAATGGCGACTCTCGATGGGTTGCAGATCATTCGTGCTCGCTGTTTGTGAATAACTTAAGAACCTCTGTAACTTTCGGCTTCTAATGAACTAACACGCTAAAACTGGTAACCTTTGCGAACTTTATAGTTGAAATGATTGTTGTGAAAATTAGTATGTGTAGTTGTTCCATACAGATATTATTTTCGCACTATTTATTTTGCTGTAACGCAACTTTTTATTACAACAATTAAAAACAAAACTCGTACGGAACCGTGAGCATAGCTTGTATGATATATTAATTTTTGATCAAAGAAGCGAGATTACAATAATCATTTCCATAATATATTATTCCTTTAATAAATATGATTGTTGTTATGTTGTTTCTCATCAACGAAATTAGTATAAAAAGGTGGTGTGTACGAAATGTATGTGTAGTTTTGATCGAGTCCTCGTGTTAAATTACATTCAATCCACATTATCTATTGCAATAAATATGCTATTTTTTATTTATTTCTGCGTTTTGTTGTCGATCGGAATGTCTGCAACTGTGGAAAAGGTGAGATATGTCAGAAATTTATATTAATAATGATTCTATGAAATAAATGTGTTTATTGCTTAATTGTTATTAGTTAAAGTAAGAATTTTAATTTAAAAGTTCTTAAAAACAAATCAAGGCATGTATACAAACATAGGTTCGATTTAAACAAGCTGACAGCAAATTTTGCTAGGTCTCGTCTTGCAGTCAGTTGAATATAACATCGTTTTCAGAAAGAAATGCTGCAAGACAATAGTGCATTTAGCATGCATTAGCACAATTAACATCGACTTGAAACACTTTATCACATTATTTATTTCAACTGACATTATTACTTTGTCAGATGGACTTCATCCGAATAGGTTACTAATTCTCGGTTTATTGTTTTTAGAGAAGAGTTAAATTTTCACCAGAAAATACTGCTTTTGTAAGAGCAGCGTTTCTAAAATGTGCCGATGAATACGGAATTCCTCGAAGTACCGTAAATTTGGTTAAAGAAGGTTATTACTCGGAAGATGATACCTTCAAGAAATATATGTTTTGCGTCTATCAAGAAGCTGGGTGCGCGAAGCCTGATGGTCATATTATTACATCCAAAACCGTTGCACTCTTCCCGAAAGATCTAAACATGTTGCCAATATTTGAAAATTGTGATATACAAGGAGCGGATCCTGTAGAAACAACTTTTTTGAGTTTTAAATGTTATCAAGATACAACTCCAGTTTGGTTTGCGTTATAATTATAAAATGAATGTACCTATCACTACATTTTATTAGTTAATTTACAATCTGTTGTAATTGGTCAGGGTTATATTACATGTGATGTTAAATATATAAATAACTTTCTTATTTCACAATAGTTTATTGTATATGTAATAAACAGATGATTATAATAAATTGTAGTACACTAACTCTAATGTACTACAAAACTCTGCTGTCGTTTTACCTAGACGATATATTTGTTTTCCCAAATTTGTATGAGAAAATTCTTTAATAATGTAATTATTGTTTGTAATATAGTAATACTGTATGTAATCTATACCATAACTTATTACGTACAAACTTGTATTCAATGTTATTATTAAAATTTCCCAAGAAAATGTTGTGAATAAATTTAATTTTGAGGGGGTAATTTAGTGTTGTTTTTTATATAATATTAATAATAGTTGGACGGTATTCTATATAATATACAGAAAAAACTAAAAAAAATGAGTATGTGACGCGTGTACAAACTATGTGTGACTTTAAAGCGTGTACTGTCATATATATGTATAGTATTAATTTTAACTTTATAAATAAAAATGAAAAAAACAATACCTTATTTTTATTTGTTCCACATTTCGGCCTTATTGAACAAGTCGTATTAGCGAGCTATGTGCTGTCGTGTTGCCGTGTGTTTGTTTGCAAGGACATTTTCTAGTAACTAAGTGTGGTGAGTATCGCAAATGAAGATTCGTCCGAGAACTGTCATCATCATTATCTTACCCATATCCCACCTAAGTAGGTTCGGCACAAAGTGTTTTCCTTTTTCACTCTCCCCTGTCAGATGCCATCTCAGTATTCACACATTTTTTATACACATATCATTTTTCACAGAATTCATCTACATCTTTTTCGGTCGTTCTCTACTCTTATATCCGTCCACTTTCAAACTTAAAACTTTTCTTGTTACATGACTTTCATCTCCCCTCATAATATGCCCGTACCATGCTAACCTATTACACCTCAAGTTCTCTCTAACTAGTGCTATTTTTAAATATCCTTTGATATACTCAGAACGGAACTGTATTGAACATATATTAATCAAATGTATGCTGGCACTTGGTACATCAGCATTGATATTGAATGCTATATCCAGTTCCCATTTGGGGAGCCTAGCGTTTTGCTATATGTAATGTCTCTACAGATAGATGTTCACAAACCATGTCCTTACCATAAATTAAAAGTCTCTATTTGGAACAATTATTAGCGATGTCGTTATTAAAAATTCCGATATAAGACGGTATCGATTGAATTTTAAAATGAATTCCAGGACTGTTTAAACCATAACATAATTTCATGACTCATGATCAACACTCATAAGTTTCTGGAATTCCCTGGCTGAATGATACACTTTCGGCCATATACTATGATGTATTTCTTGAGTTAAAGGAAATAATTAATTTTCAGAGAGAAATTTGTTTTACGTTATGCAATACCTCGAATATAACTGAAAATTCTACCATATTCCTTTTTACATAATTTAAACTGATTATTAAAACTTACTCGTGGATCAAAGAACACTTCCTTACACTATTTATTGACTGCGACCCATCAACGAATATCATGTCACAACCGGCATGGCACAATCATTGTACAATCACATGCGATTTGTTTCATTTCTATGCCATAAAGGTCGCCTTCAGGAACCTTGATATTATCTCTAATGTTACTTACATCAATAAAGGAATTTTAAATACCTAGTACATGTGAATTATAAAATGTTTATACACCTGTACCATGATACCAAGATTGAGAGTAGTATTATTTGAAAAATTTATTGCTTGCAACCAAAATTTCCATACTAACTTATGTCTCCACACACATATAGAGAAGGAAACTAATGCCTTCGCATATGTGAAGATGGAATACATAATTCCTTCTCTAAAATAAAAGTAGGAATACTACATAAAAATCATCTACTAATGATTTAATTGTTGTTGCTTTATTTTCGGTCTCTTTGCATTAGATGATTAAGAATCATTGACATTTGATTCATCATTAGCATTAAATGAGCGTGCGTGAATTTAAGTCCTCATATTTATTTATCCTAATAGTATTATAAACGAGAAAGTTTGTGAGGATGGGATGGATGTTTGTTACTCATGCAAAAACGAATGAACTGATATTATATGTATGGGATTTTTTTTGACATTGTTGACCTGACAGAGCCTTTTTTTTAAGTGGGTAGAAATCCTACATTGGACACCTACGACTCTGGATAATAGCCGTAGTATAAGTCTTTAGTCATTAAAACCTGCTTGACATGGTGCTTGAACTTAGCATCCGGCAAATCGGTAATGTGCTTCTGAATTTTGTTATACAACCTAACACTATTACTTAAAAAACTGTTACCGGTCCTAGTGAGACTAAAATGTGATAATTAGATGTATTAAGTCTCTCTTTTTGTTAAATTTTATATTGCATTTGTTTATATTCCGAGACATATTATTTGACGAAATGTAAAGCGTTTAATATACATTGAGTTATGTCATTAACACAGACCTTCAACATAAGTGAGTTTCAAAATGGATACTTCTGGTACATCGTTATACGGCGGCTAAGAAACGCCGAGGGGAGCCTCCAGCTCCCAGGGAAATAGACGAAATGAGAACGCGGGTCCGGAGGGACGAGGTGGACAGGTGGCAGCAGGATTTGGTGGACGCACGTTATGGTAAATATACCATTGACGCCGTCCGCCCGGTCCTGCTGGAATGGATGAACAGGGAGTGGGGCTCCCTGACGTTTAGACTAGTGCAGGTGCTGACCGGGCACGGATGCTTCGGTTGGTACCTGCACCAGATCGCACGCAGGGAGCCGACCGCCGCATGCCATGGGTGCGGCGCTGGGACGGACACCACGCAGCATACTCTATCTGAGTGTGCTGCGTGGGAGTCACAGCGTCGTACTCTGGTTGCGACGGTGGGGAGCGATCTATCGCTGCCGAGCGTGGTTGCAGCCATGCTCGGCAGCGAAACAAGATGGAATGCAGTGTCCTCCTTCTGCGAGGAGGTCATCTCGCAGAAGGAGGCGGCGGAGAGGATCCGCGAGGAGGATCCTCTGAGCGACCCTCTCCGTCAACGCAGAGTCGATGGGAGGAGGCGGCATTATGTCCGTCTCCTACAACTTCCGTAACCAAACATGGGACGACGGGCTGGGGGGCCCATCTCCCCATTGCACAGGTTCGGTTGACGAGAAGGGGGCGGCTGGTGTGTGCCCAGCTTGATACCTGTGTGATACAGTGTGATACCTGTCAATGATAATAGTTCAAACACGATTATTTGGGTATACCTTATACAGGACATATAATAGAAACCTTAAATTCTAAGTTTTTTGTAGAAATTTTCAAGATCTTGTATAAATGTTAATAAACTCATAGAGAATTTATTGCGCATCCTTTAATTTTAAAGTCATAATTTTTTTATTACGGTTAATAGTTTGGTTAATTAAAAAATATAATGACCTTAATTAAAAATTAGCTATGAGTTCATATTTAATTATAGTGTTTCTATTAGGATTTTTTGTTGAAAATAAAACTGCTACTAGGATTCGTAATATTTTATTTAATAAATTTTAACTCCTCAGTGGAACAGTCCCGACGCCTTCCCTAATAGCCTCCTCATTAAACATTTATAGTGAAACCTATCAACTACTACTAATACCATAGCTAGAGAGAGGTTTTAGGGCAAAAGATAGTATATAAGGTTCTGGATATCAGTTCCTTAATTCATATAATAAAGCCCGTTATAGTGGCATGCATAGGCGAGTCGAATTCCAAGATCACTCGATTTAAATCCAGTAATCAAAAGCCGTGGCAGGGTATTTAACAGAACGTGACATAATTACCACCACTATTTATATAATAATAACAGGGTCACTGTGACTCTCTTTTGGTTTCCTGATATTCGAAATCAATCATATCCAGCTGCCGAGAAACTTCCAGACCGATATAACAGTCATGACTGTCAACGTATTGTTGATCTTTTATTTTCATTGAATTGCTTAAAAAATTTCGTAACTTTGGATTCTAATGCTGTGCATGTGCACCACGCTCAGGTTGGTAAGCTCGAGCCGTTTGCGAACTTTACAGTTGATCTGATTTTTATGGAAATTGGTACGTGTAGACATTTTGATACAGAGAATATTTTCGTTCTATCAATTTTGCTATAAGCAACTATTTATTATAACAAAAAATTACAAACACGTGTAGAACAGTGACCTCGGTTGGTATCATAAAATTATTCTTGAGCATGAAGAAGCGATTGAATATAAATTTCCATAATATATAATTCTTGTTTTAATAATTTGTTTCACTGTGGCTGTGATCAGGTTTGTTCCATCAATTTAATATATAAAGGAGTTATACGAATATTAGGTTTATTTTTGATCGAGCCGTCGTACTAATTTCTATTCTATTTACATTTCTAAGAATCGATCAATATGTTATTCGTTATTTACCTCTGCGCTTTGTTATCGATTGGGACATCTGTAAATATGGCAAAGGTAAGTTACATATATTTTTTTTATTGTAGTACGGCAAAGTGGCTGCACTTTGTTAAGTACAGTACAATCCAAAAACAACGGTGCCCACCGAGAGACAACTAATCCATCGCCAATCGCCGCTGTCATGCCGGCGTGTGTAAATGTCTCTTCACGTTACGCTTGAAGGACCCCATGTCGTAGGTAAGAGGGCACACACTGGCCGGGATGCTTATAGTGACAATGATTGTATGAAATACGAATGTTGTATATTAAATATGCACCTATATTGTTAAAGTAACAACTTTATTTAAAAGTCTACAAATATACAAAGACAGGTTCGGTTTAAATAGACTGACATAGAATTTTTAGGTCTCGTCTTGCAGTCACATTGATATTAAAATAATTGCGTTTTAAAAAAACATTTCTCAAGGCGCTAATTAATTTAGCAAGAATTAGTACGATTAACATTGGCTTGTAACACTTTATGATATAGTTTATATATTAGTAGCTCCTTTCACTTGCCATTACTTGGTTATCAGATGGGCTTCGTCTGAACAAGTCAATAACTCTCTTGGTTTATTATTTTTAGAGAAAAGTTCAGTTAATACCAGAACACGCGGCTTTTATTAGAGCAGCGTACCTAAAATGTGGAGATGAATACGGGATTTCTCCAAATACCATAGATATGATTAAAGATGGATATTACTCGGAAGATGATACTTTCAAGAAATATATGTTTTGCATCTATCAAGAGACTGGGTATGGGAAATCTGATGGTCATATTAATATAGCCAAAGCTGTTCCTCTATATCCGAAAGATTTAAACATGATGGCAATATTTGAAAACTGTGATGCACTACAAGGAGCGGATCCTATAGAAACAGCTTTTTTGAATTTTAAATGTTATCAAGAGACGAGTCCGGCTTGGTTGGAGTTTTAGTGCTAAAATATACATCACTACATTTCATATGTTATTTTACAGTCTGTTCAGGAACTGGTGAGAATTATATTAAATGTGATATGATTTGAAATATATAAATTACTTTGATATTTCACAATAGTTAATTGTGTATAATTAAGGAAGAAATGGTTATAATAGATTCGAGTACACTTGTGTTCATTTTATCAAGAAAATATGTACGTTTGAAAATAATTCAACATATTTATAAAAAGCATACTGCATTCTTCTTTAAACTTGTTACAAAAAAACACCTTTAAAATAATTGTATCTCTGCGTCGTCAGAAGGAAGTCAATCAATCAGTTCTGTCATCAGTGAACAATTGCCAAAGTAAATGCTTCGTTTACAAATGCAATCCTTCATGTATATTTTTGCATATTTAATATCACAAAATTCTTGACGTATATAATTCATATTTATAACATAGTAATTATTTTATTTACTACTTACTATTTTAACTTTAAACTTTTATTCAATATTCTCTAACAAAATGCGAATAACAACGTGTCATTCAATTTTAACATGGCGATTTGTAAACTTTATTTAATTTATTATTTTGCATAATATCAATAAAAGCTGAACGGTATACTCTTTTATTTATTTTTTATTGTTTCACTATCCGACCTTGTTGCACAGACCCAGATCACGAGCTTACTGATTATGTTTTTTTTTTCCAACTGATTACACTGTTGACCTGGCAAGGCCTCTACAGTTTCACCGGACTACTAAGGGGACCGCTTAAGGCACTCACCCGATTTTATAGAGGCAACCAGCACAAGAGCACACGGTGCGCCTCGGCTTGGACTGTCGCCAAATATCCCGAGTCTTACCAAGCTTTTTTTTTTATTAACGTGGGGAAATCCCTTGTGGATACCCATCCTCCCGGGGGGAGAGAATAGGTTATGTCCGACTCGTACGGACAAAAACCCCACGGTGTACCGGCCTCCGCTTGAAGTTGGGGCGGCATGGGATCGTGGAAAGTTAAGCTAAACTAAGCTTACTATTATTTCATACATATATGAATTCGTGAAACATACACGTGTACCAAGCACGTATGTTTCACGAACTTATACATGTATCTTGAATCTGACTACTAAGTTAATCTAATGTGTTACGGTATTTCGTTTGTGAGGGCATTATTTAATAACTAAGGATGGTAAGTTAAATAAGTGAAGACTCATTCTAGAATCACATTAAACACGTATTAATGAGGTGTATAGAACAGTAAAAAAAACCTTTAGATCTAATAACTTTTATTAAAAAAATATCACTATACCTATGGTGTTTTTTTTCTTCTGCAAGATATTAGCATATCAATTATGACTGACTATGCCTGTCTCTTATGGTAACTCACTTTAAAGCGGATTTATCTTTTTCAAGATCTTTTTTAGTCAATTCCAGACATTACCATTGTTCACTTATTGATCCACTCTACAGTAGCCCTTTGACACCAAAACTCGCTTGACATGGCGCTTAAACTTACAGTCCGGTAAATCGGTAATATGCCTTGGAGCTTTGCTATAAAACCTATTAATATTAGTATGTTAGGTTTAGGTTAGGGTTAAGTTTTTTAGTGGGCGATGATACCTTCCTATTAAAATCGTATAGTGGTTCAAATCTCACAAGAGCGTAAATAATACTGCCCGGAGCACCCCGAATAAGGGCAAACAGACTTGGCATTTTGGCAAGCAGGTTCATTTCTTTCAGCTACTATATATTTGAATTATAAACATGGTCCTGTCCAGCTCCCGATTTTTTGGAGTCCTCAATTTTACTCAACAAACTGTATGTTGATCTCAAGTCTTTTATTTTGCTCTTCACCTCTTGAACTCCAAAATTGTTGATGTACATATCATATACTATTGCAATATATGCTACATCACGGTTTGCTTGTTATTGTAATCGAAAGATGAAAAATTCCAAAGGTATACGTAGTTTGTAACATTGAATGAATTTTATACTTGTATCTAAATTCCATTTAACCGTATTAGCCATTCAAAACAAGAATCAACTAATGGGTTAGTAAAATACGAAATAAAAAAAAACACAGAGGTATTAATAATATAAAAGATACCTAAGTAATATATACAAGGAAATTAAATACCGTGAATTTTATACAATAGACAAATTTTTAATGATCTCTCGCGGCGATTATTTTGTATCGTTCGTGGAATCAAAAACGTGACTTTGAGATTTACTTTTTACGTTTTCTGAATTCAAAATGAAAATCAACGAAACTGGTGTAATGGTGGAACAACAATTTGTTGTCCGTCTGTATGTCCATTTCCTCTAAAACGGAATGAGGTATAACGTTAAAATTAATAGAATATTAAGATCTACATCATAATACTACTGTAAAAGAATCAAGTTTTATGTTAATACCATTTGGTGATACATCTTTTCATGCTGAAATTCCCGTTCACTGACCTGTGGATTATTTCCCGGAGACTTTCAATCATTATATTAGGCACAAGTAATGGAGTAAATCCAAAAATTATACTACATTTAAATTCCATCTGGTATTCGATAGTAAGCGATAAATTTATATTTGCTATTGATTTCATACTCTGTGCTAAGAAGTAACCTGCAAACTTAATATTTGCTGCGGCAACATGCACCACCTCCGCATCGGAAGTATTATAGACTAAAACATAAGTGATTATAGAGTGGTTTAACTGGTGGAATATCAATCCGATATCCTCAGGTTCCGACCCCGGCATGTACTAACAATATTTATTGAATTCACATACATTTACTAATTAAAATTCGTAACAATATCGGCTAACTGTGAAGGAAAACACTGCGAGTAAACCTGAATCTCAGAAATGTTTTTATAGTACCACCGTATGTGGGAAAATTATAGAACTGTGGATTTCTCAGAGTTAGAAATCGCCAATACGTCGTGGGCTGCCCTTGATGATTATGCCTATACCTTCTTTCGGGAAGAGGCTTCTGGCCCTGCAGTGAGTCGCTTACAGGCTGATGATGATGCTGATATGTACTAGTTAAGGGCCGTAGTGGATAAGCATACTCCTATAATTGTAAGATAAAACGAGAGCAGATTGAACAGTTCCTTTTTTTCTGCTCGGTGCGGCGCGGCGTTAGGGGGAGTGCACACCTAGTCCACTCCTATTTCATCTCATATTTCCTCTGGATATTAGAGGGATACCGGGAGGAAAAAAATCAACTGTACCCTAAATCTAACTTTTATGTTTATATCATAGTGACCGCATTGCGTTACTAAGTAAAGTAACGAAAAAGCGCACTTAGGCGTGACGCATTCGCTGTAATCAAAAGAGGAGGCGGGATATCTGTGCATGATTGGAACACTAGTACCATTTACATGGAAATAACTTCATAACAGTGACTCTCTTTTGATTCATTGGATTTCGATTTCAACCATATCCACCTTTTTTTTTTATTAGCGTGGGAAAATCCATCATGGACACGCCACCCTCTCGGGGGGGAGAGTGGGTAGTGTGAGACTCTTACTCACTAAAACCCCACGGTGTACCGGCCGCCGCAATGGTTGGGGCGACAAGGGATCGTACAATGCTATCACCATGTCGCCCCAGCGGTCAGCCCAGCGAAAGGCGTTCGCCGGGCGTCATCCTTGTAGGGAGGCAAGCTGGGTACACAACCAGCCGCCTCCCCTCGTCAACCGAACCATGGGCCCCCGCTCATCCCCCTGGCTCGGCTACGGTGGTGGAAGGATGGGGACTAGGCGCACCCCCCTCCTTCTGCCAGCCCTCCGCTGGCGGAGAGGACCGCTTAGAGGGTCTACCTCACGGGCCCTCTCCGCCACCTCCTTCTGCGAGATAACATCCTCGCAGAAGGAGGCCATCGCTCTCCATGTTGCTTCGCTGCCGAGCATGGCTCGTACCATGCTCGGCAGCGATAAATTTCTACCGACCGCCGCAACCAGAGTGCGGCGCTGCCCATCCCACGCAGTACACTCGGAAAGGGTGTGCTGCGCGGTATCCATCAAAGCGCCGCACTCGTGGCATGCGGTGGTGGGCTCCCTGCGCGCAACCCGGTGCAGGTACCACCCAAAACATCCGTGTCCGGTGAGTACCTGCACCAGACGAAACGTCAGGGAGCCCCACTTCCTATTCATCCATTCCGACAGGACCGGGCGGACGGCATCAATGGTATATTTACCATAACGCGCGTCCACCAGGTCCTGCCTCCATCTTTCCACTTCGTCCCTCTGGACCCTCGTCCTCAATTCTTCTATTTCCCTGGGAACTGGAGGCTCCCTCCGGCGTTTCTTAGCCGCCGTATATCGATATACGGCGGCAAGAACTTCCGCCTCCAGCTCCCAGGGAAGGGAGCCGGCGAGCACGAAAGCCGCCGTTGAGGACACCGTCCGGTACCCTCGTATCGCCCTCTGCCCCACAACGCGCTGCGCACCGCGTAACGCGCGAACATTGGCGGCGCAGAGAGCGTCCGCCCATAACGGTGCCCCGTAGGCGGCCATCTATCGCACGACTCCCATGTATAGACGGCGGCAGCCGGCACCCGGACCCTCTTTGTTGGGGAGCAGACGGCTAAGTGCCGCTGCCGCCCCAGTTATACGCGGCCCTTAAAGTGGGGCTCGAACCGCCAGCGTCCGTCTGGGGTGAGGCCCAAATATTTCATCTGGGCCCCAACCCTGACCCAGACGCATCAAGAACCATATCCACCTGTTGGGAACCTGTCAGGCCCGTATATAATGGCTGTTTTTGAGTTACGTAAGAAATTCCATGACTTCGGGTTCTAATGAAGTATACGTGTAGTTATTTGATACAGAGAATATTTTTGTTTTATCTCTTTTTCTATAACGCAACTATTTATTATAACAAATAATAACCATCGCGAACAGAACCGTGAGCACAGTTTGTATGATATAATTATTTTCCAAAAAAGAGAAGCGATTATTGTAATCATTAACATAATATATGTTTCCTTTGGTAAGTTTCGTTGTGGCTGTAATTGTTTCTTTTCTGTGGTATTAGTATAAAAAGGTGGTGCAAGATACGTACGCTTAGTTCTGATTGAGTCCTCGTACTAAATTCTATTCTACAGATATTATTTAATTCAATAGATATGTTATTTTATATATTTATCTGCGCTTTGTTATCGATTGGAATATCTGCCGATACGGAAAAGGTATATTATGTCTGAATTTATTATTAATATCTATGAACTAAACGATTTTAAAAGTTGTTTATTTAGTAAACACTTTTTTTTTGTGAATATTTTTATTAGTAAAAGTAAGAATTATAATTTAATAGTCCTTAAAACAAATCGAGTCAGGTATATAAATAGAGGTTCGATTTAAATAGGCCAACAATAAATTTTGCTATCTTCTTGTCCTGCTGTCAGATGAATATAAAGGCGTCTTCATAAAAAAAATGCTTCAAGGAGATAGTCAATTTATCATGAATTAGTACGATTAACATCGAACATGTTTCAAACACTTCATCATACAGTTTCTATCAATAGTTTCTTTCAGCTGGCATTATTTTGTAGTCAGATGGCCTTCAGCTCAATAGCTTACTTACTGTCGGTTTATTATTTTTAGAGAAGAATTAAGTTTCCACCAGAAGAAGGCATTTTAACAAGAGCAGCATTTAAAAAATGTGGAGAAGAATATGGGTTTTCTTCACATACCATAGATCAGATTAAAGAAGGTTATTACTCGGAAGATGATACATTCAAGAAATATATGTTTTGCATTTATCAAGAGACTAAGTACGCGAAACCTGATGGTCATGTTAATATACCCAAAGTAGTTACTCTCTTTCCGAAAGATGTAGACATTTTGCCAATATTTGAAAATTGTGATATACAGGGAGCGGATCCCGTAGAAACAGCTTTTTTGAGTTTTAAATGTTATCAGGAGACAACACCAGTTTGGTTGGCGATATAATGGTAAAATTTGGGTATCACTACATTTTATTACTTGATTTGCAATCTGTTGGAACTGGGTCAGAGTTATATTTAATTATTGTTTATTTGGTAATCTACATGTATACTTGTTATTAACAAACTTTTATTCTATATATACGCTGAATTATGCTAATGTTTCATTAAATTTTGGTGTGACCATGTAATCCTTTATTTAATATACTGTTGTTATTGTACATAATATGCAAGGATACAGGGATGCAAGGGGTTCAAACAACACCTCATGGACCCTAGTCAACCTCACCTGCTCGTGGTGCATCCTGCTGGTCAACAGACGAGGCTCTGGCGAATGTGATCCCTCTCGGGGTTTTGAAGGTCAGACGGCAGTCGCTTCATATAATATCACAAACCTGTCACTTATTATGGGAAAGTTAAATAAGATTTTGAGTACTGTGGCTAGGGCGTCGCCGTATAACGACGCGCAGGAACATCGCCCTACACCTGCGACAAGTGGACGAGGGCTACCGTGTCAAGTACGGGCACGGCTAAGGACGCAAGTACTCAAAAAGAAACTCCGCTTTGCCACTTGGAATATAGGTTCTCTTACTGGCCGCCAACGAGAACTGGCTGACGTACTGACGAGACGTTGGGTGCATGCTGCATTCCTACAAGAGACGCGCTGGAAAGGAAATAAGTCACGTGATATCGGTCAGGGTTACAAGCTGATCTACTCCGGTTCGCCTTCTGGAAAAAATGGCGTAGCGGTTGTACTGTGTGAAGAGTTTCAGAAAGGTCTGCTTGAAGTTGACAGACGAAACGACCGACTCATTCGGGTAAAGGTACTGACTGAAGGTGTAATCACACATTTAGTTAGTGCTTATACTCCTCAAGTCGGTTGCCAAGAGTCAGAGAAAGTGGCCTTCTGGAACGAGCTCGAGGACGTACTGCGCTGCATTCCCAATTCTGAGAGCATTATCGTAGGTGGCGACCTTAACGGCCACGTAGGTGAGGAATCTCGCGGGTTTGAGCGTGTTCATGGCGGCTTCGGATATGGTCGCCCAAACGCAGAGGGAGATTCAATTCTCGGTACCTGCCTCGTATCAGACCTAGCGGTTGTGAATACGTTCTTCCAAAAGAAACCCGAGCATCTTGTAACCTACAAAAGTGGGTCACACGCTACTCAGATTGACTACCTGCTTATAAGAAGAAGCCAAATCAGCAAAGTATCAAATTGCAAAGTCATTCCAGGAGAAAGTCTCACAACACAACATCGCATCCTTGTTATGGACTTTCTGGTAGTACCGAGAAAGAAAGTACCCGAACGACGTAGTTCCAGGACCAAGTGGTGGCTGCTGAGTGGACCACGGAGAGATGACTTCCGCGAGGCTGCACTTAGTTTAGACTTTAGTGTAAGCGACGAAGACTCCGCGAATAGTTGGTACTCTAAGATCCAATCGGCAGTCAGTACACTTGGTAAACGGGTGCTTGGCATTTCGAAGGGAGGCTGTGTCATCGACAAAGAGACGTGGTGGTGGAATGACAAGGTGCAGGAGGCCATCCGGGAGAAGAAAACACTCTTCAAGAAGTGGCAAGAGACCCATTCCCCTGAAGATCACGACGCGTATAAAGCAGCCAAGTGTGCCGCCAAGCGAGCTGTTGCCATAGCCCGACATGATAAATTGTCACCTTTATATAACACTTTAGAAACCAAAGAGGGCCAAAAATCCATCTTTCGTTTGGCAAAGGCACGCGAGAAATCAACACAGGACATGACCAAATGTCTTTGTGTGAAGACCTCAGATGGCACTCTTGTATGCGACGCAGGTGGGGTAAAAGAGAGGTGGCGGAGCTATTTCAACGAGCTACTCAACACGCACCGCACAAACATTTTCCCACCAGAATTGCCTCCTAATCTGGGACTTGTTGCCCCTATATCGTCTGACGAGGTACTAAATTGTCTCCGCAGTATGAAAATCCGAAAAGCTGTGGGGCCTGATGATTTACCGATTGAAGCGTGGAAATCGATGGGACCTTATGGTGTGACTATACTTACTGACCTTTTTAATCGCATACTTACCAACTGCAATATGCCTGACTCTTGGAGATCAAGTGTCATCATTCCAATCTACAAAGGCAAAGGTAATGTGCAGGACTGTCGTAGCTACCGAGGTATTAAGGTTATGTGTCACACCATGAAACTCTTCGAACGCATAATCGACGCCAGGCTCCGGCAAGAGTGCAGTGTCTCGGAGTGTCAGTATGGTTTTCGACCTGGCTTTGGCACTATAGACCCCATCTTTGCCCTTAGAATGCTAGTCGAGGCCTATAGGGAGAGAAATAAGCCATTACACATGGCTTTTCTTGACCTGCAAAAGGCTTTTGACAGCGTGCCGCGTCCGGTGATCTGGTGGGCTTTGAAGGAGAAAAACGTGCCACAAACCTATATTGATATTATCCGAGACATGTACCACAATTCGGAATCCGTAGTGAGGACTGCCGTTGGAGATACTCACCCATTTCCAATCACAGTTGGTGTTCACCAGGGCTCGGCTCTGAGTCCTTTTCTGTTCAGCGTAGTGCTTGACGTAGTCTCGGCGAAAGTCCACGAACCATCTCCGTGGCTAATGATGTATGCCGATGACATTGCACTGACGGACGATGACAAGCAGAAATTGGAGCAAAAGGTTAACCAATGGAATGGTGCGCTCGAGAACTGTGGTCTAATACTTAACGTTGCGAAGACCGAGTACATGGCATGTGGTTGCATGGACCCCGAACCTTTAAAAGTAGGTAACGAAAGCGTCGCGAAGACCAGCAGCTTTAAATACCTAGGGTCTGTGTTACACGAGTCCGGATCAATAGACCACGACATCCAATGCCGAATAAGCGCTGCTTGGGCAAAATGGCGAGAGGTCACCGGTGTTCTGTGCGATCAAAGAATACCGGTGAAGTTAAAAGGCCTGGTGTACAAGTGCATCATCCGACCGGTCTTGCTCTATGGCAGCGAAACGTGGCCAGTCCTAGGCAGACATATCCAGCAGCTACATGTCACTGAGATGAAGATGTTGCGATGGATGTGTGGCGTTACGAGAATAGATCGTATTCGAAACGAACACATCCGTGGCAGCCTTGGAGTCCGTGACATCGCGGATAAGCTGCAGGAAAGCCGTCTCCGCTGGTATGGCCATATAAATCGCAGGCCTCCAGACTATATCGGAAATAGATGTCTCAACATAATAGTACAAGGACCAAGATCTCGCGGTAGGCCAAAAAAACGCTGGTTAGATGTTGTGAAGGCCGATATGCAGGAGAACAACCTCGCACAGAAGGATGCCGAAGATCGGGCAAAGTGGAAGAAGCTCAGTCGGAAAGCGGACCCTGGCACTAAGCCGGGAAAACGCTAGGAAGAAGAAGAAGAAGATTGTACATAATATCAATAAAATATGTGTTTGTTCAATTTGTTTGATTGTATTTTATATAATATCAAAAATATCTAAAGCGGACATGAATATGTGTCGCGTCTAGAAAATATGTGTGACTTTAAAACGTTTACTCTCATATGGGTGTATAATATAAATTTTATTTGCGTTTCGTTTGCGAGCGCAATTTATACTAACCAAAGTACTAAAAAGTGGTAAGTAAAGTAAACGAAGATGCGCTCGAAAACCGGATTAACTGGATATATAAAATGGTGAAAGCAAAAAAAAAAAATGCTCTTGATCTGGCAACTTTTATAAAAAAAATGATCAATGTCACATCAACATTAGCAATGACATTGAATGTGGTGTTGTCCAATGCAAGACAGAGACGAGCCTTGGCTTAGTCTTGGTATTTATTGGTCTTGCAATAATGCACCTGGTTTTTGGTATCGGTCCTGTAGCAAGAGTCTTGCAAATCTTACAATTTATTGCTATTGCTATTTATTGTGAAACAGATAGCTAGCATGCATATACAGATATACACAAATGTTTTGAGCTTATATTGATATTGACATTGTAAAGTTCAACTAAATAATTAAATTCACCATGAATCATTATGACTTTGAGGAGTTGTGGAATAAAAATAGTCTACATAATTAATGTTATTAATCTGAGAACAATGATTACTCAACAAATTGGAAGTGAAGTCCAACTGGGAATAAATGAAATTGCAATATAAAAATGTTACTTATATGCACACGCCGAAGGGCGGGTACAGAAACATTCTTTGATAAATATGATGATTCTTCTTAACATTAAAAAACAGAAGTGTCAAATGATATTGCGTGCCTGCGTACCTAACAATAAAATATAATTACGTGTGGATATCCTGTTTCTCTATAGATATAATAGTATTCCCACAATAAACTATTATAATAACAACCTATCCTTACGACTACAATATTCCTTTTAAAGAAGACAACACAATCTGTATTCATATCCGTTTAGATTCTGGAGACCTATTTTATTCTTTGGAACGTCGGCTAACTTTGATACGAGAGTGGTATATAGTAAATGCTATGATACACTTTTCGCACAATCTTAATAAAGTGGCGTCTTTGTCAGTAAATTAACAAATAAACAATCGTAAACGCCGACCGATTGATTATGAATCAAAATATCGCGTAAGATAAATTGTTACTATACTGATTCTATTGTGGTAGTTTTAAAATTTTGATAATTAGATTTAAACATAAATAACAGCAATAGCACATACGGCAATTCTGCACATAAGATTTATACAAGCATACATTTTAGATACAGTTTCGTCTGTAGAGTCGGGGTTGCCATTTAATGTCGTTTATTTATAACGGGGCCTTGGAACATCATGCTTAAGGTGTATCTTATCTTTTTTTAATTGTATATTGGTATTAAAACCAATATTAAACGATGTCCAAATTTCACTTTGATTTACTGCGTGACCACAAGAATCTTGCAGGTTCGGTCTAATTTTGCTCAAATTTTGTAGGGATCAGTCTTGATATTGGTCTCACTATAATTAGATAGTTTTGGTGTTGGTCTTGCGAAAATAGAAGAACATGACTAAGACCGACTTGGGTCATCATTAATTGGAATGTCATAATCAGTTCTCCTCTGGAGAGCCTAACATAGTCCAGCAAGGAGACTGCCTCAACATACCTTCTAATGTTTTGAACCAAATACCATTATTCCCAAAAGTTTTATCCAAATGTTTTTACCACATGTGGGAACAAACACGCGTCGCTATGTGTTAGGACTCTGTAGACAGGGGTTCAAATAGTACGTTGTTACTGTAAATTACAGCTCTATTTAAGAATTTACCAACGACGTTGTTATTTAGAATACTGGTATGTGACGGTATTCATTGGATTTTAAAAATTATTATGGGACACTGAAAGCCAAAAAATAATTTTAAGGACTCATAAGTTTCTGTTCTGTTCATGGTTCGATAAGGTACTTTTAGCCAAATATTATAATTTACTGCTAGTGTGAAAAAAAAGATTAATTTTGAGAAAGAAATTCGTGTTATGCCTCTTTTGCAAATATTAATTCTGCCCTCATTATATACGATTCATTATTGATTAATAATATTTGATTACGGGTCAAAGAACACTTGCTACGTCACTTGTCGACTTCGGCCCATCATCGACTTCGGCCCATCAACGAATTTTAAGTAATAACCAAGATAATTCCTATTTATCATCTCACATACAACTGTCTTAATTTTTATGGCATAAAAGTCGCTTCTAAGGATCTTGATATTATCTATAATGTAACTTAAAATAATTATCAAGGGAATTCCAAAGACGTAAAATATACATTTATTGATACTAGTGAATTTGAAACCGTTTATATACCAGTAATGGTATCAATACTTTTGTGTTGCTAGTATCGACTGGCACATTTTTCAAAAAGTTCAAAAGGTTAATAGTAGTATTATTTGAAACACTTATTGCCTGCTGCCTACATTTGAAAATCAAAAAATCAATATCTAAAACACTTTATTCAGTTTAGGCCCTGAGAAGGCGCTTAAGAACGTCAAAGCTACCACCGGTTCGGAAAACAACCCAGTCATCGAGAAGAACCGACAAGAAACTCGATCTAGTTTATCTTTTCATTAAACGTATTATAACTCATATTTTTAAAACATAGTTATAGATAATTACATTCGGTTTTGGTGGATGCACAGAGAGGGCTTCATTTCCAGACGTCACCATCGTTCACATATTGATGCACCCTGCAATAGCCTTTAGGCAATAAAAACCTGCTTGACATGGTGCTTGAAATTAGTATCCGGCAAATTGGTAACGTGTTTTGGAATTTTGTTATAAAACCTAACACTATTACCTAAAAACCAGTTACCGGTTCTAGTGAGCCTAAAACATGGAATGACCAATTTGTTATTATTTCTTGTCGGTATGTATGTCGGTCCTTTACGAAATCTAGCTTATCTAAGTTTTCATTCTAACTAATAGCTCCACATATATAGAGGGGGAAACTAATTCCTCCGCACACGTGGAGGTGGGACATACACTTTATTTTCCAAAACCAAAATGAGAGTACTACATATTGCCCGCTTATGGTGTAAGTGTTGTTCCTTTAGTCTAGTCTCTTTGTATTAAACAATGAAAATGCTATGATACAATAGTGAAGGGAATAATTACAGTAAGCACTTTTAATCATCCTTATTAACTTAAATGTTGTATATACACAAATTTAAATATTACGCGGTACCCCACTTCAGTATATTATTTTGAAAAGAAGAACACAACACACTTTTAATTTTGTACTGTTTGATTAATATTTGTATGTAAAGGGAAATAAAAACTAAAGAACCACTAGTTAGTCTTATTTTCAAACTAAAGTCGTTATCGTCAGTATGACGTCCTTGGAATTTAAGAAGGGACGTTGTTCCTTTCTTTTTAGTTTTAGGGGTCCTTATATAAAATGAAAAACAAAATCCATATAAGGTAATTTTTTTTTATCCGTCCGTTAGTCTATATAATAGTGTGTCGAGATCCTCTTCCACAAAAACGACTTGAGGTACAATGTTGAGCTTTATATCGATTACCATATACTGCAGGGTCATAAACCTTTTTCCCGAAGGAAATTATAGGCGTAATCACAACGCCAGCCTATGATGTTTTGGCGATTTCAAACTGAGTATTCCATAGTTCTATATTTCCTCAGAAACAGTGATATTATAAGAATATTTCTCATGTTTAGGTTCCTCACGAAGTTTTCCTTCTCTATCAGACAATAGAGTTACAGATTTAAATTAGTAAATGTACGCGAACTCAAAAAAGTTCGTAGGTAAATGTTGGCGTTCGAACCGGCTGGCCTCGAATTGACATTCCACCTGGCAAGAGCCACTCGACTACCACGACATAATGGCCTCATACTGCACAAAAAAAATCCAACTTCTAGGGTAATGAGGATAAAAAGGTACTGCCATTGAAGCAAAAACTTTATTCAGTTCTACCTAACCTATCAGGTATCTGTCAGAGTATTAACGTCTAGATTAGATTAGGCACACTAAACTAACCCAACCATTGCGGCGGCCGGTACACCGTGGGGTTTTAGTGAGTAAGAGTCTCACACTACCCACTCTCCCCCCCGAGAGGGTGGCGTGTCCATGATGGATTTCCCCACGCTAATAAAAAAAAAAAAGGCATAAGATATGGGAAAAATAATATTATTTAAATACCACCTGGTATTAAGGAATATGTTATAATCCACTCCCCCTTCTATTTCCTTTTTCTCCTTTTCTTTTTTCTTTCCTCCTTATTTGCCTTCTTCGCCTAATATGCAAGAGAATCGTTCATAAGCAGTAAACTCCATTAGAACTTTAGAACTGACATTACGATCTTCTTTTCCTTTTTTATTACCTTTGTTTAAGTTATCTTTTTTATAACTCATTACTATAACAATAAAAAGCGTTAAGCAATTACAATAGCTTAAAACGTTTAGTTCTCACATCAAGACATAAACATTTGATATAAGTATATTCAACTCATTAAAAAGATATGCTAAACTTAACTTAATAGAATAAAGAACCCGAAGTATAGCGAAATAAATTTTATACTTGCGAAGTCGCGGATAAAATTTTATAACAAATAATGCTACAATATTATTTTACAATGTGTATGTCGGAAGATGAGCCTATTATTACTCATTGTGTGTCATTGTTATCGCGATAATTACTCATTGTGTATGTTTATAACCATGGGCGTCCGTGGGTAGTTGGATAGAAGGAATTCGTATCACGCATTAAGTATCAATTACATAAAGTTTTCTTTTTTTTTTCGAACTGACTACACTGTTGGCTTGTTAAGGCCGCTACAGCTTCACCGGACTACATTATGTAAAGGATTATATTACAGACAGTATGTTTAAACGTTTGTTTAATAGAGTTGTTTAATAGAGTACGTCTCTCAGAGCGCGTGATAGTTTCAATGAAGACCGCTCGCGCCGATCGCCAACAAAAGAATGCATCTTCTCGACACTCATTATGGGCTTCAGCAGGGATCCGGGCGAGAAAATAAACATTTTGTGGGTTAAAATAAACTATTATCGTGAATCACAATAGGTAGGTACTATCCCAGAACAAATCGGGTGAGTGCCTTAAGCGCTCCCCTTAGTAGTCTGGTGGAACTGTAGCGGCCTTGCCAGGCTAACAGAAAAAGGTAGGTACTATTTACTTAGTGGGTATTTCAAATACACAGTACAGTTCCTAGGTAAGTATCACTTAGAGTGATCAGAACAACATGGAAGTCCGTTTAAGAAAACCCTCCTTTTTATAAACGTCATCTCTCCGAATCTAGGCTCTGTACACGTTACTTTGACGTTTGTGTGTTGTTGACGTTTCATACTCATGACCCTGATGCGACATTAAAGATAATTTTAATTACATTATGCCCTGTGAACAAGGAGGACTAATAAAATTATGATAGTCATCAGTAATTATCATAATATACTCTGATTTCGATGATTGTTGTTGAAGTTTTTCATAATTTTTTTTTCGTGAATTTGTATAAAAACGATGGTATACCAACAGTTCATTTCAGTCGCATTGTTGGTAGCTCTTGTTACACCCGCATTATTTATTAATTTCCCAAGATCCAAAATGATATTATTCGTTGTTTGTTTGTACGCTTTATTGTCGACCGGCACATGTGACAATAGACAAAGGGTAAGTTGTGTTAGAATTAATTTTTGACCATTGTAATTTTATTAATTAATTAGAAAATGCCCACTTCCATTTCATCAATATATTATTGACACTTAGAATTTTAAATTAATTGTTTTTAAAAACAAATCAAGGTAAGCATACAAAGAAAGGTTTGGTTGAAATAGGCCGACAATAAAATGGTTAAGAGAATAATCATAAAATGCATTTTATTTTTCCGAGGTCCGTTATTACGGCATGATACTTTAAGTTTGTCTGGTATACCAGTACTAACTAAGCATATATGCTTCGTTGATAATTTGCGCTTTGTCATATGCACAAAGCTGAAGTTAAATTTAACATCCACCCATGAATTTATCTATCCGTCCATCTACTTAGTCAAAAGAAGCTCTTAGTTAGACGTGCCTCATTCAAAGATCTTGACAACTACTAGTTTACGCTGCTCGCATACAACGGATTCACGAAAACTTTACCTACTCACTCTGTATTCTGTTGGGTAGTGGCCATTTAAGAATTCTTTGGACCCATCAGTTGTCTGTTGCCTACAATATACTCCGCCTATTGCCACATTATGTGGATATTGTTCACACAGTGAATCTTCTTCGTATCTTCTAACTTTTGATTTGTTAATACAGAGATAGTAGGATTATAATTAATTCAATTGCTCGCGAATTTTCTTATGAGTTCTATCGCAAACGACAATTCTCCAATATTGTAAGCAATTATTGTTAAAAAGCGCTAATCATGGGTTACTTGGTATTGGGTCTACTTGTTACTGCAGTTGGAATCTGCGATTAGTAGCTTTACCGAAGTTGAAACAACCTACCTGAACAGTTTATTTCAAGTAAGCACATTTATAATGAACTTCAAGCATAGTCTGTGAAGTTGTGTCACTTGGTGTGAACGGATATTAGTACCATTTAAACGCTTAACATGACTTTCGTCTTGTCCATATTCATAGTAAAAGCATTAGGTCTTGACCCTGCAGTATCTTAAATGAAGAAATTATTTGTAGCTTCTCAAATACTACATAGCCCAGTTGGATACAATTCTATAATTGAGAGCTATGTCGAAGTTGAAATTACTTATTTTAACAGGTTGTCTCAAGTAAGCATACTCATAAATAACTTCATGTACAGAATCTCTGAATCTGTAACAGTATAAACAGATATTAAAACTGTTTTCGTCCATATTTACTTTAAGACGATTGCAGAGCCCTTTTTATTCGATAATATTGTACACATTTCTCAATTTTGAGATTGATAGTGTTGGATATATATTGTTACATTATCAAATTCTCCACAGTTCTTGAGACAAAACTGATAAATGTTCACAAAAACTGAAATACTTTGATATATTGATACTCAACACCGCTGTAGAGATTATAGTAGACTTGTTATCGATTTCAAATTTTTACCATAATTTGTGATCTGTAATTTAAGCTGCTATTATTTCATTGTTAGGTGGGCTTCTTTGGAATGAATTACTAACTCCTGATTTATTTATTTTTTAGGAAACAGTTACGCTTAATTCCCAAGGAGCTGTTATTATTAAAGCTGCAATGATAAAATGTTCAAAGGAACATGGAATTTCTCAAAATGCCCTAAATCTGATCAGAGAAGGTTCTTACTTGAATGATGATACTTTTAAGAAATATGTTTTTTGCGTCTATCAAGAGTCTGGGTACGCGAAACCTGATGGTCACGTTATTATATCCAAAGGGGTTGCTCTATATCCGAAAGAAATAAACATGTTGCCTGTATTTGAAAATTGTGATAAACAAGGAGCGGATCCTGTAGAAACAACTTTCTTGTCTTTTGTATGTTACCAAGAGACAACTCCCGTTTTAGTGAGGGTATAATGTACTAAACATTTCATTGGTAACAATATCTTTTGGAGTTGGGCGGAATTATATTGAATATGGTTGAATAAACAGATATACGATTTAGGTATATAAATTTCAATTTTTCACAATAGTTTATCGTATAACATAAAAAAGTGATAATAGATACAGTTATCTTGGATTCAATTAAGACTTACATTTGTTTTTAAAGTAAACTTTTGCTCATAATTTATATTACATCCTCTTTGATATAATTCTGACATATGTATACATGTATAAACTTTAATCGTATTATTATAAATCATATATCTAAATTTCATTATATTTTTATCCCCAATTTTGTAAACGATCTGCAATAACATCGACCCTACTTGACGAAGGAAATTGTTTAATATAAGTATCTAATTCAATTATGGTGTGTTTTTAGATTTTATAACTAATTTACTGTTGATATTTTGCATATTATTTAATTATACTGTAGATAATCACATCTAATAAACTGAATGGCATGGAATGGTGAATTTTATGAGAAATAAAACTATTATGTTGTAATACGGTTATTGTTTTATTTTGTTCAAAAAATGTACAAAATAATATGAACAATGTTTGCTATTTTCTGAAAGTTAATAGACGCGTTTTATCTGAAATAAAACGCATATTAAAATACTTACCTTATTAGAAGCTTTCTATTGAGAGTAGCGTATCCGTTTCCGTTCACTTCTCTTTCTACCTTATATAGGCTATCCCTTTCGCACCTCCTACTGTTCACCAGGGGGCGGGGCCAGAGCCGTGGACTTGGCCGCGGCAGATTTGTTCGTCATTGTGTCGAAATATACACCAGGCAGAGTTAAAAGTAAGCTTCTAATAAGGTAAGTATTTTAATATGCGTTTTATTTCAGATAAAACGCGTCTATTAAACTACTTGACCGTTATTAGAAGCTTTCTATTGAGACCTGTTTGTTATCGCCTGGTGAACACGCCAATGTGATATAATCGGATAGGTAAATATTTGTGCGCCAATACATATATGTTATTATTATATGTGTGTATACGAGGTGCGAAAAATAATGGTGCGTAATAATCGAGCTTATAATTAAATAAGCGAAGTAAATATGAGTACAATATCATAATTTAATATATCTACCTTTCTCTAAGAGAACAATATTTGAAATAAGTTTAAACAGCATTAAAAGCTATTTAATATATATAAAAACTGATGAAATCGTCTGTTTCGCACTATACCAACCTCGAGTATTAAATTAATTTAATAAAAATATTTAGTGTTAGCATGTGGGTATTCTGATTACCAGTTTACTATTTTGATTTGCAATGCTTTCGTATTTCCTTACTTTATTTGGTGTAAATTAATTTATGAAATCCCAGTATAGCTACCGCATACACACTTTAACTACAATAACGTTAATTGTTAATTTCGGTAACTGCGCTTCCCACTTTGGGCTAACTACAATATGTGTATGTTTGAGCAAATCGTAGTAACTATACTACCGATTTAAATGTGTTGAATAGATAATTTCTCAAAATTACGTTCTCGGCTACAATTCTAATTAGAAAATCATACATCAATCTAGCGTCTCAAATTATACATCATCAGTGACGTAAGCATACCATTTATAAATTTACCGGATGGTGAGCGCTTCTTAATTTGAAAGAAGCATTACTACAACGCCGTATTGACATGTGGTGAAAATACTTTACATGTACTTACTGGTAGCGTTCTAAAACAGACGCTAAACTTATTATTTATTAGATGAGTTTAGATGAGTAAGTGTTTAAGTACAAAAACAATACATTTTGTAGTAATAAATATTAGGATACTGTTGCGCGTCCCCGAAGACTTGGTATTTTACCCGTCCTGTTACTCTATTTTTACACAGAAGCGATCAAGTATGGTCACGAAAAATTTCACGAAAGAAAATCAGTTGGTCATAACTAGTCAATATTTTCGTTTTCCAAAAGTTTGCCTTATAAAATGGGCATTATAGAGCTGTGAAGATCTATAAATATTTGAAATTGATAAATTGCTGTAAGATCCCACATTGTTCAATAAACCCTAAAAATCACAGTCTCACACAAAATAACAAACCAGTGAATACTGGTTTTGACTATTCCTATCAAGACTCAGACGCGACGTGGTAGGTTAGGTTAGGTTCGACTTGTGCTGATAACAAGCGCGAGACGGCCGCGGTAGCGGCCGGCGAGCGTCGGTTTGTTACGAATGACAATGAAATAAGAAAAACAGACCGTTACCAGATTTTAACCCCCACTGTTATAACTGGTCTCCACCGACGCATAATTTAACTATATAAAGATATGATTCTATTATCTAGGAGAACTAATTCGATTCGAAATATAGTGTTAAAAATTAATCGATATCTATTTCCAATAGTAACCGATGTGTACGAAGTAGCCAGCGGTTACTTATGTTAATAATTTATTAAATTATAATCTACTAGAATTCGAGGTAGTTTAATCATGTACCGGAAATTTCTCTTCTCATTCAGTCAACTAATTATTTTCAAATCGTCCAGCTAAGTAATCATTTGAAACCTATGTATGTATTTTAAGAAGTCAAAGTCGCTTATGGAATTGATATTCTCTTAATACTTTTCCAATAAAATATTTCGTCGATTATTCGTGGATTATTCGACCAAATTACACTACAAACCAATATCCCTAAAAATACAAAGATCTTTACGAAAGACGTCTCTTTACAATCTGGTAGTAAACAGTGTGGGCATCAGTATCTATCATATATATGTGTACATATTTAGCTTATCGAAGTCATCAAATATCCGGTTCAAATGAAATTATATCAAAATTAGGTTGTAACTAGTACTTTACTCATCAAGGCTTTTAAACTTTGATAATTATTAAATTTCATTGCTAGCTCCGTTGTCCTCCGGCTTTCATAATTCCCCAAAAATGTTATCAAATTTATCGTTTCTACGTATTACCATAACATTTCAATTACATCTTGCCATTTTCCATAGCTGCGATAAGCAGGTCGTGAATAAGCTACACTATATATTTAGGTTGTTACATATTCCATACGGTTTAGACCACGGATTCCCTTGGGGTAGATGTTGGTCTCTAAGCGATCGATATACATGAAAACTAATTTTAGAGTTAACGAGGTCCAAAAATCTATCCATATTAATTAACCCAATTTATTATTATATTTTTAAAATACTGTATAAGTTGTGTCACGTGTACCAACTTGTTATAAAATTGAGTGTACCAACTTGTTATAAAATTGACAAATATTTTAGCAGCAAGTATCATTTTTAAAACTCAAGTCGTTAAGCGTGTATATGTATGTACAAGATGACAAACTCGGCAAGTTAATACAAGTTCGTACAAGATAATAGACAAGTTCGTACAAGATATATGTTCGATCGTACAGGTCATTCAGGCACGTTTTGACTTTTGTTCTAGACTGACCAAACGCTATTGGCCTGAAGCTTCACAGCTTCGATTCTCTGTATTTGACGCATATGCTCTATTTAAAAAATATTTGGGAGTCTGAGGTATAAGTTTGCCCAAAATAGTTCGGGAATCCCTGGTTTGGACTTACTCCGGCCCCATGAGTTTAGATTTATTCAATTCAGATAATATATTCACATCTCGCATAATTAAAGGAAGCACATACATGTGAAGTTCACAATATTACAGTCTTTACTTCTTACATCATTATTGTAAGGTAGGATAAAAATAAATCTTAGTATACCTCACGTTATATTGTTATATTATCATGTAATGAAATAAAAATTTTTTCGTATTTAGGACATGCTGTATACGTCACGGGAAAAATAGTGTCAGATACAGTAACAGGCTCGGCCATGTACTGTACTTGTACGTCTTAAGATAAACCTAAATAATTATAGTACACTATATTCATTCATTAAAATGTAATTGCTATTTAAATTCATGTATTGCTTTATTCAAGGTTAGCTAGTTGGCTTAGTTGCGGTGTGATCAAATAATACAAATGTGAATCTTTTCGAACGGACTACACTGTGGGCTTGGCCGCTACAGTTTCACCGAACTACACATCGTACATGAATTACGAAGGCGGGTTACATAATTATCCACACCTCTTTTTGTTTTTCACTCAAAAGTT
The DNA here is from genome assembly GCA_035772565.1 of Antheraea assamensis. NCBI lineage: Eukaryota > Metazoa > Arthropoda > Insecta > Lepidoptera > Saturniidae > Antheraea > Antheraea assamensis. The sequence goes on from JAQQSE010000145.1 coordinate 547,356, forward strand.
TTTCACACAATAATATGCTATAATTTTATAACAAAGCAAAAGCAGTACTACGCTTCAGTATAGTAGTATCTTTCAACTCCTACTTTCCAGCGAAGAAAGCCAGCCAAACCGAGCCATCAAATATTTCCAGAGAATATGTTACCCGGTGAGGCGCGAAATGCACCAGTAATATAACTAAGTTGTAAATGTACTTTAGCCTGAATTTAAATGAGACCGTCATGAAAGAATAAATCCGCGAGGTTTGTTAGTCAATGTTTCATATTCCAAAACATATTCCAATTAGCAGCAAGGCCTTTTCGCTGACGAATATTTAAAAGATGCATGTTATTGTCATCATACCCCGCGAGGGTCGATATACTTGCACTAGTGAATATTTCGTATTTACATAAAATCTCACGATATTCACGAAGGTAAAAGTTGGCCTGAACTCAAATGAGATTGTCATGAAAGAATAAACCCGCGAGGTTTGTTAGTCATGTTAGTCAATGTTTCATATTCCAAAACATATTCCAAAAAGATTTAGCAGCAAGGCTTTTCCCTGACGAATATTTAAAAGATGCATGTGATTGTCATTAAGAACATGCCCCCGCGAGGGTTGATATACTGCACTAGTGAATATTTCGTATTTACATAAAATCTCACGATATTCACGAAGGTAAAAGTGACCACAAGTAGTTATGTGCCTGTCATAATAGGCATACCCTGCGAGGGTTTATTATTTATCGTTAATTGTTTCACATTACCACAATATCTTACTTACCTACGAGTGTATGATTCGAATGCCCCAAAACTCCCACGACTCATGAAATGCATAACCCACCAGGGTATACATAGTCAGTAACCTCACATTCCAAAAAGGTGCTATTATGTAGGAGGGCATACACCACGATTAATTATTCCCTTGAGGGTAGCTCTGTATTGTTAATGAATGTTCCACAAAATAGTCGCAATTTGCATGAGACCCCGCGAGGGTAGCTGTACATTTCACACTGCCACACCACAGAGGTGTATTAAGTGGCCAAACCTTTGCTTGTGCCAATCAGGAACGCATACTCCGTGATGGGTTATAGTCATAATTTGTATGAGACCCCGCGAGGGTAGCTGTACATTTCACACTGCCACACCACAGAGGTAGGTGTACTAAGTGGCCAAACCTTTGCTTGTGCCAATCAGGAACGCATACTCCGTGATGGGTTGATAGACATTTCTTCATCCTCCAGAAGTCAAAATAGTAGACAATTTGCACGAGACTGTCATGAGAACACCCAGCGAGGGTTGCCATACGCCGTTAAAGGACGTTCACATTTTCAAATGATCTCACTTACCTTCCTTTCCTTATTTATGATTGTGGTTTGGCACAGAAAAGTAGTTATGAAGGTACTCTCTCGAAAGTACTCGAAAGTACCACGATAGATATTGATTAGGTCGATTCTGAAAAATCAAGTACACATCGGTCGATTCCGCAACATCCAGTACACATCGGTCGATTCCGCAACATCCAGTACACATCGGTCGATTTCCTCCCTTCTCTGTAGTCATTAATTCTTAGCGTTTTCATCGAGCGCGGTTGTCAATAACCAGTTTCATTTGTATTACGATGAAAAGATTTAATATAATAATTTTATTAAACGGACAACCTTATTTCCCATCGGTAGGTCGAAAATTTAGTTTTACAACTATTATCATTATATTTTACACAATTGACTACTTTTACTTCACAAGACTATTATCATTATTTGTAAAAAACGACATGGAATTTTAAGCTTAATTTCTACGACATGTGTATAATATACCAATAAAAAAGTCTTCATGAAATAAAATGAACATATTTTAAGGTAGAAATGAATAATACAATACTAATTACTTTTTAAAATCCTTGCAAATTTAAGCAAGTAGAAGATTTAAAAGAAAATAAAGTTCAAATTTAAAATGGAATGGTAAAACCATTAAAATATTAAATTTTCCTGTTTGGAGTTTGAACATTTACGTAATTTTAATTTAAAGAGGCAATGCAAAGTACTTCATTGTTGTTTAACATTAATTATACTTGTGCAACTTACGTGTTTCAAGTTATAACACGACACTTTTCACGATTGTCTTAAACACTTTAAATAAAAATACCTGCGAGGCATTTTTGAGAGCACAAGTTGTTCGAACGGAAAACATCACGCCAATGACGAACAAATCTGCCGCGGCCAAGTCCACGGCTCTGGCCCCGCCCCCTGGTGAACAGTAGGAGGTGCGAAAGGGATAGCCTATATAAGGTAGAAAGAGAAGTGAACGGAAACGGATACGCTACTCTCAATAGAAAGCTTCTAATAACGGTCAAGTAGTTTAATACATCTTTAATAAAAAAAGTAAGTAAAGTATAAATTCCATAAAAAATATTACCCGTTGCACTCGTACAGTGTAAGACTGACAGTGTGTCTCTTTAATTTAAATCACCACCGATATATAACTTACATTGGAATCCCTTCTAGTAATTGTAAGTTTATCAATAGAACAATCCTCTATGGTGGAAAAATTTCTAATATTAAACAAGAAATTGAAATTTTTACCTCGATTTTTGAACGGCTGTATCCAAGTTAAAAGTGGTAGCGTATCTAAAATATAAAAAAAGGATTTTAAAGCTCCAAGATTCTAGTTTTCGAATCTCAGTTTTTATCTAAAAACTACGGTTTTAATGCAACCCGAAGAAACGGAGCCAAACAATTTTTTTTCGAAATTTTTATCCTTCATTTTCTCGCTCCACAGGCTTGGAATTTTTTGGTTATACACCAATATCCAATATAGAACAAAAAAGGACCCTTTTATCTTCAACTACCGATATCTCAGTAACCAATTAAAAACAATGGTTGTACATATAATTGAAGGACAGTATCAGAAACCGCAGTAAATTTCTAACAAAATCCTTTTTTGCCTTGGTAATTCGAAAACTAGAGTCTTGGGGCTTTAAATTGCATTTTTTATATTTTCGATACGACCATTTTTGACATAGACACACACAGCTTATCAAAAATCGAGTAAAAATGTAATTTTTTTTGTTCTCTCAATTTTTGTAAGAAGTGTATTAATTATAATTCGAGTATCTAGACTCAGTCTCTACACTTTCGTCATCTTATACGTCACCGAAATTGTTATCAGGTAAATTATAATATCGGGTTCGATCCAGAGTTCTATGATAGTTTTTTAATTATGTTGAATTTTTTTTCTAGAGGAAGGCATTAAGTTTTGATATATCCAGTACCTTTAACGAAGGTCTCACCACGATACATCGGTAGAATGTAGCATAAATCTAAAATTATCGCAGTATTTTTTTGACCTGTAAGAATTACATGTGTAAAGTGAAAAAAAGGAAAATAACTCAAAATCAAAAAATACTTTATTCAATTTAGGCCCTAAGAAGGCGCTATGAGTGTCAAAATTACCCTCGGTTTCGAAAATATCCCAGTGGTCGAGAAGAACCGGCAAGAAACTCGATCGGGCTTATCTTTTTAACTTATATAGATGCATAATTAAAATACATTACACGTTACAATTGTTTTTAGTGGATGAACACACAGGAGTCAATTCCAGACATCACCATCGTTTACATATTGATTCACTCTGTAATAACCTTTTGACACCAAAACCCGCTTGACATGGCACTTAAACTTATATAGTCCGGTAAATTGATAACATGCTTTGGGACTTTGTTATAAAACCTAACATTATTATCTAAGGCACTGTTATTGGTTTTACTGAGTCGGAAACGTGGGACGAGCCAGTTTGTCACAGTTTGTAGTGTTCAGATCATGCCCGTCTTTTACTAAATTCAGCTTTTCAAAGTTTTTCCGAACATACTTTAAATTCTCAAGAATGTATTCAATTACCTAGTTATTGTAAATTGTTTTGTATATTGCATTGTGCATTTATAAATCAATTCTATATTCCTAACTATAGCATAATTTCATAGGAGTCAATTTTTATAGGTCAAAATAGGTTTAGAGTTAAAAACTGTTTCACTTATCTAATTCTATATTGATTCACAAATAACCATTTGTATGTGACATCGGATTCGTAACATGACTTTACTTTGAGTGTATCTATAGAACCTGTAGAAGCGTCATGTGACTTTTTAGACAAAGCTTGTGAATTTTACGATTATAGGTAAATAATTATGTTTCTATAATTATAAATGAGTATTGTGACGTTATGCGGAGGATGTGAATAAAAATTACATGAATTTTGCCAGGTGCTCACATACAATTCATCCTAGAAGCCATATTCACAGCATGTTCAAATATCGTAGAGAGTATTCAATGATAAAACAATACTCGCGGTGACTTCTATATTAGATATCCCATAGAATTCATTAAATCAAGTATCATCAAGTAATTAAGTAAAATGTACTAAGTGCAATTCAAACTATCAATAACGATTATAATTGAAAAAATATATATTTTTTCTGCTCAATCAAAGACTTGATTAATTATGTTCTGGTGAGGAGGTTTTATGTAAACAGAAAACCTAATAACATAGGTGTTTAATAAGGTGGACGAAACGTATCAGATAAAAACCAATGTATGGAATAAAATAAAAAATAATACCAAATAGCAGAAACCCCAAATAGTCCCGACGAATAAAAATTATAGATCATTAGAATTGAAAACCAATATGACTTATGGAAAGTAATATTCTCGATATGTGCATACTGATATTTAGCTGTGTGACGTAGTTGAGAGTCTTGCTGATAGAAATAACCATTTTAGAGATAACGAAGCGTTTGGATAAATCTATAAGTCATAAATGACTTATTTAAATTAATAATCTTACCAATCTTTCGAAATTCAATTCAACCCTTCGAAAAATTACTTTGTGCGATAAAAAAAAAAATTATAAAAAAACAATTCGCTTTAAACGATACTACAATTTACTGAAATATTTTCCATAAGAAGGACACAACGCAATGTTTATTTTGTACTTTTTTTACATATAAAAGAAGTTACAATTTAAATAGCTTTTTGCCACTTATTAACTTAACAATTATTAAAATTGCTTGCAAACAAAAGGCGTTATTACTGCAGTAAATTCTCACAATGTGGCGATTAGGTTATATCGTCATTGTCGCCCTTGGAGCTTAAGAAGACACGTTGCTCTTTACTTTTTATTTTTGGGGTTCATTACATAAAATAAAAATAAAATACGGAACCCTTATATGACTCCGTTCTGTGACCGATTATTGAACATTTTTTTTTATTTCTCGGGGTCACGGTAAAATGAGGTACAAGTTATGGAAAAATATAGTATAATATAACTTAAATTCCGTCTGGTATTAGGTTATATTTGGTGTTCATTTCATTTTGTATAGTTACTATATGAACCACCGTTTATAATCGCAAATAAAATAATAAGATACTTTGGGGAATGCAATGAAATTTAATTATTATTAATTTGTTAATATATATGAAGTAGTAAACCATCATCTCGCGATTTATACTCGATACGGGTTCGAATTATTTCATGATTTTCGTTTTATTTTACTACATATGTAGTAATTCTATTCGTTTTATAATTTAAACAGTGGTCTTGTTTATTTAAGCGAACACGTTAATTACAATAATACCCGTTGTATGGAAATTTCGAAAAGGGTAGCTCATCCTACTTCAAATCTTCGAACTTCAGTGAGTGTCACCTAGGTCTGAACGTGAAGTGAACATTATCAACCACCTTTACCGTACATGAGTGCACTGACATTTTAAGAAATACTGACATTTTCAATATTCTTCTTCTTCTTGTTTTGGCACCTGCGGCATTTGCCAGTGTCAATGTTTTGTTTTAAAGAGGGATTATAACAGAATGTTTACAAATAATATAAGTTTATTAAAACGTAGGAAGCTCCTTATCCAAATTAAAAATAAGCAAATTCAAATAGAAAAAGTGACCGCCAAACTTTGTGCTTCCATTTTCAATATTACACAAGTACTATTAACAAAATATTCTTACGTCAAAAATATATATAAATGTTCAAAATAACAAATTCAGTACAATTTGTCTTATTAATATAATAAGAAAAGTAAAGGAATTAAAATACAACTTTTACATCAATAAATATGTGTTTTCATTGCAGTGGAAAATCTGTACAATAGGAAACAATACATTCTGGATAATGCGATAATATAGTTTATTCATTGTAAAAATAATTGTATAACAAAAATGAATATTGAAGTTTACAAATCGTATTCTTGTTCGGCATTTTGACTGTTTTGTTCGTCGGTAGTAGAAAGAGACATATGCGGGCAAAAATATCATTCATCGCAGTTTCACATGCTCTTTGAAAACCGGCTATAATTTTATTATTCAGGAGGTCGACAAGAAGGCTATAATTCTCGATAGCTATGGTCTCGTTAGCGTCACTTTTATGCAAGATAACGAATAGTGACGTTATCTGCAAATATTTAAATTGGCAAAGGTTATAAGAATCAATAGATTGTAAAGCACAACATACACAACATCAGGAACCTCAAAACTGCACATGCGTAATGGCAAGCTTCAAGGATAAAATAATCCAGCAAGTGAAGGCAAATAGTTGATTAATGATTACTCAAAAGGAAAAAATTATATAAACGATATGTGGCGAAAATATCCAATACAATAAACACAAGAGTAGTGACCTAATCACTGTAAATAATTAATGTAAAGCAGAAATATGAGGAATAACATTAACAACTCATCAAAAATATGTAAAAATTAGTGAAACTATTCCGTTCCATGTTCACAATACACAGGAACCTGTCATACCTGTCATAAGAATATTGTACAAAAAGTCACAAAATTGGAGGACATTTACGAAACAAATCCGGAAATACCAATAATTCTAAGCTGGTCATCCAACGTGGTATACATTATACTTATCGTGTTAGCATCCGAAGCTGTGATTTAAAGATTTTGGTGGAAATCAAGCTCGAGACAATCCTCTGCTCAGCATAATCAGGTCGAGAAAGTACCTCTTCAGCCGCTGCAATCTTCAGTACGTCTCTCACTTAAGAGGAGAGGGGTTACGACGCCGTAAAGATACATACCGTATCATTATAACGCACACGCATCACATTATTACCCAAGTTTCATTCATTAAGCATTTTCACTTTAAGCTATAACAATAGGCTATTTCAAATTGTATCCCTTTTACATTAAGGTTAGGTTATAAACTTTTGTAAGAACAATTTATATATGTCTCTGATATGAATATATGTATATTTAAAATCTGGAATATCATATGTATGTATTTGAAATGTATTTCGAAATGATGATGGCTAAGTTGATAGTGTATTCAGACACAGCGTCGAAGGACGTAGGTTCGAATCCTAGTAACTGAGCCGGAGCTTTCGGTGATGGAAAACATCGTGATGAAACCATAGCATGGTGGCAGGGCAGGCTAGCTACCACCCTCGTGTTGAAAATTTGTCGCCAAGCACCTGTTGGTGTGTTCCGGCAGCTGCACTTGAGAGCCAGTCTCCCTCTAGGTTTAGCCTGACTACCATCTTTGACCACATCATCATTTAACATCAGATGAGATTGCAGTCAAACGCTTAAACTATAAAGAGTTAAAAAAAATCCATAACATAACATCCAACTTTGTCTTTTTACGATGAGATTTACAAAATAAAACTGTTATGACTGTTATTACTGTTGTTTTATTTCGGTCAAAAGTGTACAAAATAAGGTAAACAATGTTCGCTAACTACTTACAATTATACAATCTTTGTAATACTTAATTAAATATGGCAAAGTATAAATTCTTTAAAAACAAAACAACCTTTTGTACTAGTCCAATGCAAGATTAACAACGTGTATCTCTCATTTCAGTCTCCGCCGATGTATAACTTACACTGGAATCCCTTGGAGTAACTGTAGTCTCATCTTCATCAATAGAACTATCATCTGTCATGGAAAGGTTTCTAATATCATAATTTGAGTATCTAGGTTCAGTCTCAAAACTCCCGTCATCAGATATATCACCAAAATTGTTATCTCGTAAATTATAATATCGGGTTCGATCCTGAGTTCTATAATAGTTTAAGCAATCCTGTTTTTTAATTAAGTTGAAATTTTCGTCCAGAGGAACGAAATAGGTTTTGATATATCCAGCACCCTTTACGAAGGTCTCGCCACGATACATCGTGAGAATGTCGCATTCATCTAAAATTATTGCTGTATTTTCCGTGACCTGTAAGATTTAAATGTACAAATGTAGTCATAGTACATTGTTTTGTATGTTGCAATGCGCATTTGTAAAATCAAAGTATCACTTCTAAATGTATTGATGACTAGCATAACTTGAAAGGAGTAATATTTTTCTTCAGGTCAAAAAATTCTGTAGTTAATTATTTTTTTTACCCAATTATGTGTAACATCAGATTCTAAGTATGGCTTTACTTGGAGTGAGTAAATGACTTACTCTTACATATATAACCCTTAGAAATATCATCATTTCTCATTTAGTCGATAGTTGTGAATCCCACAATTGTAGATAAATAATTATATTCCTATGATTGTAACGATTAGTGAAGAAATTAAATACCGCTTACCTGAATTTTGCCAGGTTCTCCCGTAGAATCCATTCTGGAAGCCATATTCACAGCATGCCCCCAAATATCGTACAAAGGTTTCAATGATCCAACAACACCTGCGGCTACTTCTCCATTAGATATTCCTATATAAAATGTATTACTTATAAGAAGGTAACTTTAAATATCAATACCAGCCAGTTATAACTGCAACCTTTTTTTTGGGCTCAACCAATTACGTAATTGTGGAGAAGACGAATTGAGGAGATTTTTTGTAAACATAAAATGTAGTAACGTACCTAAGTTAATCACTGTTTAATAAGCTGCATGAAAAGTATTAGACAAAAATCTGAGCATGAAATCATTACTAAATAGTAAAAGCCTTGAACAGTCTCGACGAATAAAAATTTTGGATTATGAAAATTGTAAATCAGTAAGTGTTATGAAAACTAATATTATTGTTATGTGTACTATGCTATCTACTTCATATATCCAAGCACTACGAGTATCGATACGAAGTATTTGGACAAATTTATGAATTATTTACATAAATTTAATACTCTCACCAATTCTTAAATTCAGCCCTTCGAAACTTTGAAAGGAACCTCGATTAAAATTTTGCAATTGCATCATCATAGCAGCAGCAAATTCCACCAAAGTGAGAACAACAGCTTTGCTGCAAGGAGTGGTTTGTTGACTGTGTGATGAACACGAAGTTGAACTTAGTGATTCCCTTTTGTTTGGATCTAAATCACATGCGGCCATGTAGGTCCATCCGGCTAATTTTATTTTCTCCACTTTATGTACCGAGGTTCCAGTTAACAGCAACTACGAGTTTAGTAATAATAGGTATATTTAAGCGTGAAACACATTTACAAGATAACTTTTTGTCTTAATGTATTATAAGTGCCTTTATGTCATGCCAAAGTATTTGCACTATACTTGTTATTAAGTTCTCGTATACTAGATTTGCACTTGTTGATCCTGAAACCCTATAAACTGAAAGAAAGTCGTTGTCAAGGTTTAATTCCCATGTACTCGTATATGATGGTTGTGAGTCATCCGGCTACAGATCACTAGCATCTTCTATATTAACTAAATATACTCGTATACCGTATTATCTCGGAATACATATGCCTCAGCTTGTCATTATAGCTGCTGTTACAACTCATGCATTATGGTCGCGATCTATTTAAACAGTATTACTATGTACTATCCTAAATTGATACCGTTGAGAGAAGTAATTATAATAAAAAAAATTGATTACCCTATCAAAATCTGAAATAACTTCATCCAGTATGCTTAATACGAATTTATCGTTCATATCAGCATCACCTTCCAAACCGAGCTTATAATCAGTTAATGACGCAAACATTACAGCCACGTTATCATATGTGTCATAGTAAAGTTCATCTATTGATCTATTAAGGTTCAAATACAGTCGAACTGAAAAAGAATGGCATAAAAATAATATTTAGTCAAAATTAGTACTTATCTATAAAATATGATATATTTATATTAGTCTCTTTATTAGATTTATGACTACAGAAATAACTCTAATATGGTTCCAAATTACGATAAACCATTTTAAATAAGTATTATATATGAGAATTACCTGATTTCTAAATAAATAAATATTAGGCCACATAATGCCACTTAAATTATCTGTATTTTCTATTTAAACTTACCGACATGAGCCGGCAGAATATTTTCTAAGAGCATGTTATTCACTTTCAACATCGTTTCAGCCTCACGTTGTTCGTCACTAAGCTGGAGTTGCCATAAGTGGTCCAACCGATTTCTATATTCCGTTGTCCTGTCAATCCAGTATAAAGTTATTGTTATAAATACAACGGAGAGAGTGTGAGACACTCTTGGATCTAAGCCAACATTCCATGTAGCATCTTCAGCAAAAAGGGAAGTCTTGATTTCCCAAACAATCCAAAGATAAAATATTGTCATTCCGCCGGCGACTATCCATTTGAAAATAAAGAACACTCTACTGAAGAGAAAGTTCAAGAGAAGAGCTAAACCCCAACATTGAGTTACATGCTAAAATAATAAAAATTATTGAAACACACTGTAATAGGTCTAAATATATTTGCTTGTATATATATAAGAATTGTGATTACCCACGACGAAACACAGTTCGATAACACCGTCACGGCTCCTGAAATTTCTACCGGAACTTGACTGCATCCAATCACGTTAACAACAGAAGTAGCAGCCAAACATAAACTGATTAAAAGGTATATTGCAGTTCTTATTTTTGCTGATCTAATGATTTTCGCAGAAATATCATAAATCCAACGAAGTATTTTGCCACGCGGTTCAGCTATGCCTCTGTATTTGGTCCACAAAAATTGAAACCACGTCAACGGTTGCATTAATATCAATGCAATAATGATGACCGAAAATATTAACCAGGTATACCATTGAAATCCGCTGAACCTTAAATAAATAAAAAAAATAAAATAAGTAAACAATTGCTTGAAATTGCTAATTAGGTTCGGCACAACGTGTTTTCCTTTTCCACTCTCCCCTGTCAGATGTCATCTCAGTATTCACGCCTTTTATATACGTATCATTTTTCACACAACCTATCTACACCTTTTTGGGTCTTCCTTTACTCCTATACCCGTCCACTTTCAGACTCAAAACTTTTCTTGTTACATGACTTTCATCTATTTTCATAATATGCCTAACCGTATCATGCTAACCTATTACTCCCCAACTTATCTGCCACTGGCGCTATTTTCAAACTTCCTCTGACATACTTATAATCTTATCTGTTCTGGTTACACCACACACTCATCTTAAAATTAGCATCTCTGCAACATGTAATCTTTTCTCATTCGTCTTTTTCGTAGCTCAGCACTCGGATCCATATGACACAACTGGTATTATTGTAGTTTTATACACGTTCCTTTGAGTTAACGTAGTAATTCAGAATTTATTTTTAATTTACATCTGTATGTTTCCATGGTCATAATAATTTGGATGTTTCTCCAGTATAGAGGGTAGTCTGTATGTGTATTTTATACTTCCAAAGATTTATATTACTTATTCGTTATAAAGAAATTTCTTATATGATTATAAAAGATTATGATCTCACAGTTAGTAGAATATTTCAATGTACATAAGTTTCTGGATGGTCGACAGCGTGGTTTCACGAAAACGAAATCCACTACTGACGCTGGTGCAACGCTGATAAGTCATATATTGGGGGCGTGGGAGGATACGCCATATGCAATTGGTATGTTCTGCAATCTGTCTAAGTTTTCGACTACGTTAACCATACTACGCTTATTCTTAAATTAAAACACTATGGGGTTTGTGGATCTTCTCTCGGTCTTGTAGTCTCTTATTTAAAAGATCGCTATCAAAAGGTTAGCATACATGGGGTGACCTCTGCGGGTTCGTTTGCGCGAATTTGCGTCCCACAGGGCTCTATTTTGGGGCCGTTTTTATTCTTGATATATAAATGATCTAACGTTAATGGTTAATAACTGTGCTGCCATGGTGCTTTTTGCAGACGATACTTCACTTATATTAAAGTATAGTAAAGTATTAAAGTAAAAAGGATAGATTCAGAGGTTGGGCATCTGAATAATAAGTTAAATGAAATTTGTCATTGGTTTGCGTTAAATAACCTGTTGCTGAATACACGTAAAACGAATTATATGAGATTTACTTTACCTAATGTTCCATAGGTTAATAGTAGAATCAAGATTGAAGGGGATTTGGTAGGGTTAGTTAACAATACTGTATTCTTGTGTATCACACTTGATTCCAAATTACAATGGGGTGCTCATATAAAAAAAATATCTGGCAGATTAAGTTCTGTTGCATTCGCAGTACGTAAGATTCGCCAGCTTACAGATATTTCCACAGCAAGATTAGTCGACTTCGCTTACTTCTATAGCTTAATGTCCTATGGTATTTTGCTGTGGGGGACAGCAGTTGAGGTATACACCATATTTTTACTCCACAAACGGGCAGTTCGAGCAATATACAATATGGGGCCTCGCGAATCATTAAAGACTAAATTTCAAGAATTCAGTATCTTAACTTTACTTTCCCAATACATTTTTGATAATTTTATGTATGTTCGCAAAAACTTTGAAAGGTTGGAGTTCGTAAAACACAGGCATGATCTAAAGACTACAAACTGTGACAAACTGGTCGTTCCATGTTTTAGACTCAGTAAAACCAGTAACAGTTTTTTAGGTAATAGAGTTAGGTTTTATAACAAAGTCCCAAAGCATATTACCGATTTGCCAGACTATAAGTTTAAGTGCTATGTTAAGCGGGTTTTGGTAGCAAAGGGCTATTTATTATAGAGTGGATCAATATGTGAATGATGGTGATATCTGGAATTGATTCCTCTCTGTGCATCCACTAAAATCGATTGTAACGTATAACGTATTTTAAATATATAAGTGCATGTTAAAAAGATAAACCCGATAGATTTTCTTGCCGGTTCTTCTCTATGACTGGGATGTTTTCCGAACCGGTGGTAGTTTTGACGTGCATAGGCGCCTTCTTAGGATCTAAATTGAATAAAGTATTTTTGATTTTGGTTTATTTGAGGTCTACACTGGATGTACCAAATTTCCCCCTTCGAAGAAATTACTATTATCTTATATTTGGAATATTAAAAACTTAATTGGTACCAAAAATATAACATTTTTTCGTAGTGTGAATAATTTTATACCACACGTTATTAATGAAAGCAAAATATTTCTTTATCAACTTACCAATTAGTTGTCAGGCCATTTATACAAAGGATTAAAAATAATATTATTAAACAGCATGTTATATAATATTTAAATAAAGGATCCGGTAGAAGTAAAAACGTTTTTTCTAATTGACATTCCTTGTACATTAATGTAAATCTATTTAACTTTGATTCCTTTTTAAAGTGTTCCCTGAAACAATAATATGTAAGGCTCGATATGTTAGGTTGAATAATTATCGTAAATAAATATTACTAATATATATTTCGTTCTATTTAATTTTTATTTGTTACACTCATTTATTTAAACAATTTATATTCTTCATACTTTCCATTCGTCATATCTTCAATTTCTTTAGCCATCTGAGCATCAGCTGTTTTAAGCATTTGTTGGTATTCAACGAGATTCTTATCCATAAATGCTGTTCTTTGCAAGTTCGTCGAGTTTCTAGTGTCCAATCGCTACTAGAAATATAGAATAATATAGCAAGTTATTGTATGAATGATAGTTCTAAAAGGAATAGTTAAAGACAGGCAACGTACTCTTGAAGACGAAGTTTTTATGATTACTTTGTTGGCGCCAAGGGATGCTCTTCTGAACGGTTTATATTCGAGTGGCTGAAAATATATAAGATACAATATAATTTCATTTGGCTCAATTGTCTGAATATAAAAATCACTTACCAAATTATATTGAAGTCAACTAAGAAAATTACTAGTATTTTCATTTACTGAATACGCAATCAGTTATGTTCACAAGCGTCTTCTTATAAATATTGTTAAATGCGAGCATTGATATTGTTATTTGAACAAGCCCAAAAATAACACACGAAATCTCATCAAAATTCTTGTACTTATTAGATTTGGCAATACTTACTCTGACTGGTCTTGACAGTAGAAAAGTTTCCAATTTATTTTTCATTATAAACGGATCATTTTGCGCATCAAAATTTGGTTCAATTATGTACTCTCTTGCAAAATCGATTATTAACTCTAGTGTCTGTTTAGTTACATGCACTTTTCTGAAAGATACAAATAAAATATTCATACTAGAAACATATCCCGAAATATCATAAGCCGAGAGTTGCGTTATTACATTCTTAGTATTAAATTCTACAGTAAGATGAAGATGACATATGATGATGAAGACACAAATTTTCAAATATATTTTTGTAGTGAAAACTTCTTTAGCAAGAATTAGATCTGATTCCCTAGAATGGAGCCCTCGAGTACGCTGCTAGCGCGATACAGTGACACTGAATGTTTTCACTCACTAGCTTAATAGACACAATACAAGTCACCCCATATACGTGCTCTGACCGGTGGGTACATCTATGGTAGAACGGTTTATTTTTTCCCCTTGTTTTACGAACTCCGTTAGTTTAGTTTATTCGAGTTGACAACTAACATGTTTGAGTTCGTGAGGCCCACATGCTGGTACCAATGTGTTCTTCACTAATTGATATATGTAGCTTAACTTATCTAGGTTAGCTTAGATTGATTCGCGTTGTTCACCACGAGCGCTCGCCCTATTAGTCCGGTGAAGCTGTGAAGGTCCCTCAAGCTAACAGTGTATAATCCGTTGGAAAAAACTTCTTTAGCAGCATTGAGCGATTTTTAGCAGGGAAAAAATTTATGCGAGGAATATTTTCTTAGTTACGTATATAATTGTAGTAATGACTATTCATTACTTTGCTCTTTCGCACTTTACGATTACCAGTAATCCCAATTTGTCATTTTGAAAACAATACATGGGCATTTTTACTATCACTCTTTCTCTAATTTTGTAAAATACGTAATTAAAGTGCGCGATATCATTTACAGTACACTGTTAACATTTAGAAAGCTTACCCGGCTTTTCCCGTAGATTCCATTTTGTTAGCAATAGTAACGTCTTTCGACCAAATATCGTACTGCCATTTCCTTATGCCGATAACACCACTTAAAATTCTTCCTGAATGTACGCCAATTCTCATGTCAATGTTTAAAGAACGTTTTTCTCTGAAAATAATTGATATAGGTGATAAAAATAGACACCCATTTGATAATCACGGAAACGAATAGTCGTTAAAAACATAATTCAATAATAAGCTACAGGAATTCTAATAAATATAATGATTTGATTATATACATTTTAGGAGGCATAAATCTGAACTGATTTAAATAATTTATCCATATATACTAACATTAATGTATGTGAATTAAATTTTCGTTTACGGTTTGGAATACCTGATGTAAAACTATCAGTTGGATTTTCGTTGTATAATATTAATTAATTTATGTTCAACATTAAGCGATGAAAGCGCGTTAAAACACCACATTAAAAATCAACTTGGTATACCTGACGTCTTTTATAATATGTATCATTTCTAATCCTAAGTCGACGCAAGTTTTTCGCGTGATATACTGTCGGCTTTGGTATTCCACTAACGCAGTAATAGCAGTCGCCTAAAAATTTAATTCGTAGAACATCGTGCTCCTGGAAAAGAACAATTTTATTTGTGAAAATTATAATACAAGGTAATTATGAATAAGATTATTAACCTTGCTAGTGTGGTCTTAACTAACAATTAAGTAACAATTAACATTAAATTTTAGATTCGAGATAGCTCCCAATTACAGAATTCTAGACAAAACAAAAAATTGGTTGTTTCTAAAGTCGGTTTAAGGACGATAATTTTATATGATAACGTCATAAGAAAACATTGATGAAAAATGATGCGTGACAAGCCGAACGCTTAAGCCAATTGCGCTTCTCTATCTCGTGTTCCACGATCTCGCTTTCACGCTGGGCTCAGGAGGAACGTGACAATGAGTCATCCTTTTTCGTGCGTGCAGCCGGCGTTCATCGATTTATAACACGTTATCCCGTCAGAAAACTTATCAATATAAGTAATTTAATTTACGATCATACTAGCTCATGCTCGCGTTAATGTAGATTCAACCTATCTCTAGGGAGTAGTAATTTTATTCTCAATTTAAAATACTTTATGCAATTTTCTGCACCTCCGACAACGTGTATGGAAAACTTCACTTATGTTAGTTTGAATAGATAAGGCGTGAAAGCGCAAGAAATAAACCAACTCAGTTTCGCATCCTGTTATTATAAATGTGCGCTTTAACCACTCAACTGATAATCATGATATTTTGCATAGACGTAGTCGGTGGTACAGAAAAGGACATAGTATATCTGTTATTCAAATTAAAATGATTATTCCCAAGGGACAGGTTAAATCTATTTTAACGCGAGGAAGGCCGCAGATTGAATCTAGTCTATAATATTAGTTATATATTAAAAACTGACCTCTGAAGCTTCGTCAAATCTCCCGAACAATTCATTCAGTAGCTCGACCATTCTCATAGGTGACAACGTTGTCGATATCATCGTATAGTTTACGACATCAGCGTATAGAATACTCACATTGTCGTGTTCTTCTACGTAAAACTCACTATAAACATAAATAAAAATTATAAAAAAAAATCTTATGTATTTTTTTTTTATATCATAGGGGGCAAACGAACAGGTGGGGCCCCTGATTGTAAGTAATCACCGCCGTCCATAGACACTAGCAACACCAGGGAGTCGCAAGTGCGTTGCCGGCCTTTTAAATATGTGGGCCTCCGGCGCTCTCACTGACCGAACGAAACGCAACAGTGCAACCACTGTTACTTCACGTCGGTTTTTCTGTAAGAGGGTGGTACTACCCCGGGCGAGCCGACCCATTCATTCTGAAACCAATAATAGTTTCAGCGTAGCTCTACCACCTACAATTTTTTTTAAAAAGAATTATATATCACATCGTTTTAACGTGGTATAAGTAATAACTTTGAATTGGACAAAATTTAATGGACAAAATTTAATTTTGTACGTTACTGACATTCTTTTGTCAAAAAGTGTACCCGTATAACCATTGCATTTTTTTATGTTATCCTATTACATCAGTAGCGATTGTGTATTAATGAAATGATGTCCGCATCAATTTTTTGGATACTCAATATAGCATCTTTAAGTTCGGTTTTGCATATTACAGTCAAGAGGTTAATACAGAACAAAGCCAAAATATTATTATAGGAATTTAAAATTTGCATTTATTAATCCCTAAGTTGTCTCGATATTATACGTACAATATAGTACCTATGATATACCTAAATTTGTAATCTGCGCATATCTATTTAGGAGCGGCCAAAATGTTTGATGTGGACTATACTTTTCATTTATATTCGATTTATTAAAATACATATTATATTAAATTAGAATTACTGTCTGTCCATCAATTAATATTAATGTAGATTTCACCTATCCTTCCAGAACAACATTTTGTTTCTGAATAAAAGTACCCTATACCATTTTCTGTATCCCTGACAACGTGTATGCAAAAACTCATGACGATCAGTTAATTAATTACGGCATGAAATATAAAAAATAATCTCACATTTGCATTTATAGTATTGCAATGTGCTGCAAATTTTATTTAACATAAAAAAAAAACGATTTTACCTACTTTATCCAATTACGTGATAGAATATCAATTGCGTAATTTTTAATTCTCAAATTGCATAAAAATCCATTGTTTTTGTTGTAATTAAATGATTTTCTTTGCTAGCAAATTAAAAACGAATATAAAATCGTTTTATGTAATCAAACTTCATACTATTAAGTATATATAGTAACGTGTTACCTGAATGATCTCATTCTGTAACTAACATTATGTGTTTGTAGACCCAAATACATTGCCCTTATGTCTTGTCGTACCTTTGATACAATATGTTCAGGCAGTATGCTCATCATAAGTCGTTCCTGAAGTACAAACGTATGTATTAAGCCTTACGACAGTAAAACGTTTTACAAATGCTAACAAATACTTTTAAAGGTTACGTTAATTGACTAGTTATTAAAAGTAACTAAGATCAAAGTTAAATAAAAAACATGTGTTAAGTTCACACGCGGTAGAAGTGAAAAACCTTTAAAAAGTAATAATCTATATGTATATAAGTATACACGTGAACAACACTCCACGCTGGTTCGACGTCTTTTCTCAGTGCTTCGTAATACGCTGGCGCAAATGCATAATTATACATATACTAACAAACTTTCACAGATGTGTATAAATAATGAAACAAATACAACGCTCGGACTAGATCAAGATTATGTAAGACAAAAACAATGAGGAAATCGCGAATATAAGAAACACTGTATAATCTATTTTCTCTTATTCTTAAACGTTACATCCTATAAATATATATTTTTGGCTCTTTTTAATGCTATTATTTCGTTTTATCAAGTTTAAAATCACAATGTGGTTAAAGAAGTTTTTACTATAAAAATAAACATTTTAGTTTTTAGTGAAAATATACGAGTGAAAAATATATGAGAGTTTGTGGTATATATTTATACTTTAAAATACAGTTAGTTTCTGAACAGATAGATTTATTAACTTTAAATAGTTTTGTTTACTTCTAGTATTATATTCTTAACAATATACACTACTAGAATCCTTAAGAATATACAGCACAATTTTTTTTTACTCTATAGGTTAGCGTTTTGACCACAATCTCATCTGACGTTAAATGATGACGTGGTCTAAGATGATAGTCATGCTAAAACTGGCTCTCAAGTGCAGTTGCCGGAACACACCAACAGGTGCTTGGCGACAGATTTTCAACTCGAGGGTGGTAGCTAGCCAGACGGACTTAGAGAAAACCCTACCACCGTGACATAATAGGGTTCTCCAAAAGTTACGATTTCTTAGTTGATGTTGCAATATTGGGCTGTTTTCTATTTCCAATGCAATCCTATTGTTAGAGGATATAATATAAAAATTTGTAAATCTATTACCTCTTGATCTTTTACGAATTTCAGTCGCAACGTACTTTCCACACAGGCACGTCTGTCTAAAAATGATCTTCTTGTTACTACTTCGTTCATTAGTCTAAAATACACTCCCATTAAATTGACACCCACTAAATAAATAATGTCTGATGATATCTGGAATATGATATTATATTGTAGCATAAATATTAGATCCTATATATATAGGGCCTTGGGATATTTAAAAAGAATAGGGTATTCGTCATCGTTATAGAAATTGTAAATCAAAAGCAGTTGATTTCGTGTCTGTCGGTGGTTTCTCTTAGTTCTTGTATACTACGTAATGCATTTCAGTACGGTTTTGGCTAAATAGTCCGGTGAAACTGTAGTGGCCTTAACAAGCCAACAGTGTAGTCAGTTCGAAAAAAAAACTGTTTTGGCTATCATTTAGAGAATGTCTTCCGGAAGGTTTATATGTACATTATAATTATATGTATGTTTTGTATTTCACCAGTACATAGCTGAAGTTATAGGGAGTAATATAAATTTTCTGATTGAATAATAATATATAAACTTTTTAAAGTGAATTATTAATTTGAGACATTATAGAAATTTACCCTGTGAAATATACGAATAATGAATGTATTCAAATTATTAAAATTATTTTTATTTACTTGTATATATAATATAAACTACATTAGTCTTAATGTCTCAAACACTCTATCATTAGACAGAGCTTATATAAAATCATGATTGATTCGTGAAAATGTAATAACATAAATTAATATTAATCGGTTTTGTAATATGTCTTATCTATTTGATTAATTATTGTCCATTTATTTTATTGGCATAAAACCGGTTATATTGTTATATACCCATACTAGCAACCGTCCACGGCTTTGTTTGAGTTACAATATAAATTTCATTGACTATAAAATAGAGCCCAGCGGCACGTAGAGACCAGCTATAATAAAATGGATAACACAAAAAACCTTTTCCATGAAAAAAAAAACTCATACAAATATAGAGCGTTTTTTTAACTGAGACGACAGTACAGAAAATATGAAACCATAGAAATCCCAGAGAAATTTCCTTAGGAACTATGTTTTTTTTTGGCAAATCATTGAAGTGTGAACTGTCTAGAATATTAAATAAAATTGTCAAACTACGAGTTTTGTGTGGGTTTATTATGTGCGGTCTATGATTTTTTTTATTTAATCTTGTCATGACTATAACTATACTATACTAATTCGATTTTATGTTACCTCTATTAAATTGTTTCATTAATACTCAGCGTCTACTGAAAAGAATAATGACAGGTTATATAAAAGTTTGAAAGTTTTCTATACGTCAATCTTAACAAAATCGGCTCGGCCGTTGCGCCGATTATCCCGAACACACAACAAACACTCTATTTTTATTTAGATTTAGATTTATTTAGAACTTACCACAATTCCAATCTGAGGATTACCATTATAAGTGCATAAAGCGAATATCAAGACGTAAATAATGCTGACTAGTACGCTGAGGAATATGGCTAAGAAATTATTTCTCATCGGCAGGAATATGTATATTGAGAGAAGAGCCATTGTTGCGTATGCCGGTCTCAAAGAAATACCTTCGAAGTAACTATAGATACTGACGACGACATCTGAAAAAAAAAACCTGTTGGTAATTTCGATTACCAGTAATTTAGATAATTAAAATAGGTTTCATTAATAACAATTAGGGGATACAAAGAACGTATCTACATTAGACCATAATGGAGTTTCGATTATAGGTTTCAGTGTTTCGCTACAATATCACGTGATGTTAGTTGATAGCGTGTTCGGACACAACGTCGAAGGAGGTCAAAATAAAAAATCAAAATCAATAATACTTTATTCAGTTTAGGCCCTGAGAAGGCGCTTATGAATGTCAAATTTACCACCGGTTCGGAAAACAACCCAGTCATCGAGAAGAACCGGCAAGAAACTCGATCTGGTTTATCTTTTCATTAACATATTATAACTCATATTTTTAAAAAGGTAAGGTTCTAATTCTAGCAACTGAGTTGGGGTTTTCGATGAAGGAAAACATCGTGATGAATCCATAGCATTGTGGTAGGGCTTTTTCTAAGTAGGTCTGATTAGCTACCACCAATAAATTGAAAATCTGTCGAAAAGGACCTCTTGGTGTATTCCGGCAGCTGCACGTGAGAGCCAGTCTCCCTCTAGGTTTAGCGTGACTACCATCTTAGACAACATCATAATTTAACATCAGATGAGATTGTGGTTCAACGCTAACCTATAAAGTATAGAAAAAAAAAATGTGGTCTAAGATGTAAGCACGGTAAAGCTAATATGAAGGACTGACTCTCAAGTAAAGCTGCTGAAACCCATCTGTAGGTGCTTGGCGACAGTTTTAAACTTGAGGGTGGTAGCTTTCCAGGCAGGCTTAGGCAAAGCTCTACCGATTCTCTAATGACTTCATCACTATGTATTCCTTCGCCGAATGCTTCGGCTCATTCGTAATGATTCGGATCTACGTTATAACGTATGCGACGTTTTTGAAGATCATACAATATATAAAAGCAGAACGAGAAATAGCCTATAGGCTTAAACTTTTTGTACCTCTTGGAATGTCGTAGTGAATGTGTTCATGTTTTCTATCAGAAATAACACATGTGTTAGACAAAGTTATAACTTAGGTATAATGATAAGAGTAAATAATAATTAATTAACTACTAGGTGTTATATTATCTAATCTCGATTTATGGATTAAAAAAGGGAAATTAAAGCGGACATTTATAGTTCGAGCGTGACTAATTTTGTTAGAGTATGAAGAATTATTTGTAGAATACCTTTTGAAAAGTAGAAAACATGTATATTACAATGTATAATAGCAATTCTTATTCTGTTGATTTAAAAATATTTAAAAAAAAATCGACTTATAATATCGACGTCTAAGAAAATAATTTAGAAATCATTCATTTAAAGTAAGTTTTGACTATACACAATGGTAAATACATTTACATAAAATTTAATAGCTTTAGTAGCAGCTTTCCTCGTGTTAACATACATTTGAATCATCCTTCGAGAACAGTATTTTTTTCTGGATGAATGGCATGAAAGGTCTTTTTCTGTAGACCTTACAACGTGTATGAAAAGTTTTATAATAATCGACTCATTAGTTAAGGCACGAAAGTGTAACAAACAGATAGGTAAACAAATTCACATTTAAAATATTAATAAGGAATAGTAAAATACAAGAAAATAGAAATTAAAATATTTTGGTGTTTTAAACAATAAATACGGGAGTAACATTAAATTAGTAACGTCTTACCTTTGGTATAGTCATGAAATTAAGCTTTCTATCCAATAAATCGAATAAGTTCTATATCAGAAATGTACTATTAAAAATCTCTGTGTCCTACAGTTTATGTATGTATCGACATATATTTATATATTGAATACCAGTAGAACTTATAGTTACTGTACTGACTTCATTGGCATACATTTTATAATTAGCTATACGAGTATCTTACCTGTTAATACCAGATCTAGAGTAATGATGAATGTGATGAGAATGGGCATCCACGACCATTTCACTTTCAGAGGATTATATATACGCTTGTTTAAAAATATCAATGGTATAACTATGCGTAGTATATACATCGCCATTGTGAGATACGTTGAATGCGATTGTATTTCCTAAAATAATAATAATAAAGTATTTATGAAAATTGTTAACCGACATTACCTTATGTATTTGTCAATTCCTGAAACTGTCATCATCATCATCCCATCATCAGAGTTGGCACAATATGTTTTCCTTTTCCACTCTCCCCTGTCAGATGTCATCTCAGTATTCACACTTTTTATACACATATCATTTTTCACACAATCCATCCACACTTTTTTCAGTCTACCTCTACGCCTATATCCGTCCACTTTCAAACTCAAAACTTTTCTTATTACATGACTTTCATCTCTTATCATAATATGCCCGTACCATGCTAACCTATTGCTCCTCAACTTCTCTGTCACTGGTGCTATTTTCAAACTTTCTCTGACATACTCATTCTTAATCTTATTCATTCTTGTTACACCACACATCCATTTGAAAATTTACATTTTTGCCACATGGAATCATTTTTCATCCGACTCTTTCGTAGCCCAGTACTCGGATCCATATAACACGGCTGGTCTTATTATAGTTTTATACACCTTCCCCTTGATACAACAGCATTCGTGAGTCACAAACCACCCCAGATACCTTTCGCCAATTCATCCCTAAAGTTAGTTCCTTAAACTGTCATATAGTACTTTTTATTACATAAAATTGAGTAATATGTAGCTGCACATTTTATATTGGTGGCATTTTCGGTAATATAGTTCGGTTATTCTGTGACACATTAATATGATATGTCTTATACAACAAAACATTATGACAAGGGCTCCATCGCTTTGTAAGGGCATTGAAATCACCCGATGCCACTGAATCTAAAATATGGAATGATAAAAAATATTTATTCCCTATATAGTGACAGTAATTAAATTTCAGCGTTTGACCACAATATCATCTGATTTAAAATCGGGTCTAAGTTGGCAATCATGCTAAACCTAAAGGGAGACTTGCAAGTGCAGTTGCTTGATTATGCTAATGTTTCGTAATAATGCTTAAAAAGGTGGATTGTTTTTAAAGTAGAAACGAAAGAGACTCAAATAAATTATAGTAAAAAAAAAAATTATACGCTCTTAGAGATAATCGAACTAAAAAGTAAAAATAATTCTTAGCATAAGAATAAATTACTTTAAATAAAGTAGGGCATAATCGAGGCTAAAGAGTCATTTACAAACATACAAAAATAGCCAGTTACAACCATACAGGTGAAACGAATAAAAGCGTGTTAAAACGGTTTTCGTTGCTATATTTGCCTGTGAAATTCATTGCCTCGTTAATTGTAAAGTAACACTTCAATTGTAAAGAACATATTTTGGAGGTGAAACTTGTTATAGGAAGGTTTTGAAATTCTGATCGGCAACCCTCTTGTGTAGCGAAAAGTTGTGGGGGTAAATACTGTGTTTCATAGAGTGTTGAAGACTCCAATTGTCGTCTGATCACCGAAGTTAAGCAACGTCGGGTGCGGTCAGTGCGTGACTGTCTTTTTATAGTATTATTTTAATTATTAAAATGTGTCTCTGTAATACAAAACTTCACTTCTGTCGTGCGTTTTTACTACACATCCTGCTTTTTTTTATTATCAGCTACTTTAATAGGGTTTCAAAGTGATTGACATCATCGAAACTGCATCGCATAGTAATGATGTAATAAGGCAAGTTATATCTCTATATATAAGAGATCAACTGACTATATCTAATCAACGTATAGCCCAAAGTACAGAGGGTATGGCCGTGAAAATTTGTATGCGCGCTCCTTTATCCTATAGTTGAGCATAAGGAAGTATTTTTCGAAATCCAACCCCTAAGATGGTGAACAAGGAAACGAAAATTGGTTGAAACTTCGTAATTTTTCATTAGTCACTTACTCTTTTGTATATATAGATATAAAATAAAGAGTCGAAAACCGTTGTTGCATATATAACGCATATAAATCCGCGGGATATTTGCTAGTATATAATATTTATTAAAACTTACCTCTGTAAAAGTAGCGACTACAACTAAAACTATATGAATTGTTGTGAAGAATATTAATAGCGAGGTGTAAATATGAAGAAGAGTCTCTCTTAATTTATCATCATACTTTCTGTATAGACCCTCGAGGTCTTTCTGATCGAATTGGTCCTGTAAAAAAAGCATTGAATATAAAAAAAAATAACCTAAGTTAACCAAAATGTAATTACTGTCGTTGCCTATCTATCTTTTTCTATATCTATATAAGCAATATACCATTAACTGACTCATCACTATTTCTCCGAAACTGTATGTCCGGTTGACTTGAAATTCACCATAGTTAATTCCTTTTGCGACTGTAGACGCTCACTAAGAACGAATTTTGGTTAAAACCTATCCTAAATACATCTTTCAGTTACAATTACATATTCTTCTAAAGACATCGATTGTTCCTAACATTAAGCATTAGTTGTTATAGTAACTAATAGTTTTATACCCGTTGCCATGGTGACAAGTTTATTTTTAAAGATGTGCGAATAACGCTTGAACCGAATCGACTCGAATAAGGATGTTCTATATGAATTTCGAATAGAAAATTCGAACTATTCGAATACTTTTAAACTATGGAATAAATATTAAAGTTATAGTTACTTTTTCAATATTTTAATAATTCAAATAATAAAAAGATGTAAATAAAAAAACCTTAAAAAAATCAAGATTTAAATGCCCTTGAAAAAGAACTTTAATTTACTATATAATTCAACTCTACAATAAGAAATTCATGTTAGTGAAAATATTTATTAAAAAAATACTTTCTCCTGTAAATCTAAGTAATTGTATAACATTAAAAGAATCAGTTTTAAATTTTGGCGCTCAAAATTCGTTAACAACTAATAAGGTGCAAACGTATAGTATAGCTTTTACTATATATTTATATTTTGTGCCACCATTAATAAATTAAGAAAACGATTATAGTTTATGAAGAAAATTATCAGTGACTTTGAAAAAAAATGTTTTCAATTAAATATAAATGACATTTAATTTCTTGAATTTGTAATTTTAACTTTTTTCTGCTATTTTTTGGCTAGAAATAGAGATACAGTATTTTTGAATACTTTGTTTTAATTCAAATATCAAATCAAATTATTTGGTTTCATTCGCTATCGAATAATTCCTTTATTCGGTTATTCGCACACCCCTATTTATTTTGTGTTCATTGAATTACTAAGTTTTTATTCTAAAATTTCATTTTACCTCTGTTTTGTTTCGAATTTTTGATTTTGTTTAAAAGTTAAGTGTCTGTATGTAATATCAAAATAATAACATTTTACTGACTGGTTATGAAAATGTATAAGCTACTTATAGTAAAAATCTATTATTTGTTATTTTTGTCGGTCTGTCTGTTTGTTTGTTCCGGGTAATCTCCGAAATGGTTGACTTTACAGGGAGTGACATAGGTTATTATTTCAGACCAGCAGTTACTCGTAACTTTGCCGGCATATAACCACATATCCGAAACGGCTAAACCGATTTTTACGGGACTTTCACTGGCACATAGCCGAGTTCATAAAGAGCTCATAAGGAGTAAGTTGGTTAATTTAATTTTAGACTACTTGTTACTCCCGACTTCGACCACAGTGGGATATTCGAAATGGTTGAACTTAATGCGACGTAACGTAAGAGTAACTTAGGCTATTTTATTTTAGACTAGCTGTTCTAGAACACTCATAGTTTTCATTGCAAATGTAGCGACACACATACCTACATCAAACGTGGCATGTGTGTACTACAACAACTTAGGCGAAAAACCAGCGGCAGTATAATATCCCAAGCCTAGTCGGCTTAACAAGGCGATTATTAAAGACTCGCCGCCCAGGTGGCGACCACATGCTACCTGGGTGCAATTATAATCTCGCCGACAAATCCTATTTACAATGCAGCGCACAATTACTGTTTAGCATTATTTTATTATTTAAATTATCTTCATTGTTGCTTTATTCTACTGTATTGTTAATTTATTGTTTTACTTTTTAAGACTGTAATATTATTTGTATTGTCGGTTTACTTCTATCCTGTTGATTTGCACGTGTTCTATTTTGTACCATAAAAATATGCCTGCTCGCCTTCAATAAAGGAGATTCGTAATCCAGCTGCCAAAGCGATTACTAGTCTGCACAAACGGAGTCAGATATTTTATTTATACCTTTCAACTTTCTGAAATTAGCAAGTGGTAATCACACTACCACTTCCGTTAAAGTGGTGACCCCGACGTGATCTCCTACCCGGGCGCAGCCGTCAACCGACGTAATCTTGATACAAGCCCGACATGATCTCCTGCCTGATCGAAGCATCCACCCGTCAACCGACGTGATCTTCTTACAAGATCGGCCTAATCATCTACTGGGACACGCACCGTAAAGTGGTGACCCCGCAAGAACACGCGAAGAGGTGCTGAACTACACCCCGGAAGAACACGCAATGAGACGCTAAAACGCACCCGCAAGAACACGCAAAGTAAACGCTGCACACCGAAGCTACATATCATCAACATGAGGAGCGCAAGCCACAAATAATCAGCTACACACAAACTACACTACGAAGAACTCTCTATGGCACTCTCCATGCGCATTCCGCCATTTTGGCGTGACCAACCACAACTCTGGTTTTTCTCGTTCGAGGCAGCAACCAGCGAACTCGGAGGAGATGAAGCACGACTTGCACAAATTCTAATAACGCGCCTTGAAAAACAAGACATCGAGCAAATCGAAGACCTACTCTACAACATGCCGAAAACACATCAGTACACTATTTTGAAGAAACGCCTCATCGATACATACGAAGAATCCGACAGCCGTCGACTTCATAAGCTTCTGTCAGAAACGAAACTTGGCAATCAACGGCCATCCCATTTACTTCGCCGAATGCGAACATTAGCGCGTAATTTGTTTCCAGACACAACTCTCAAGCTTATCTGGATGAACAATCTGCCATCTTACATAAGGTCCATAATCGCTGTCATCACTACACATACAGAGCTAGACGAACTCGCCATCCTAGCTGACAAAATTATGGACCAAACACAAGCAGTGTCTACGTTTGATGAGCCAGCTGTTGTAACCACCGCGTCAAACAACTACACAAACTGCACCGAACACGTACACGCTCTCAACAACGAAGTGAGAAAACTAGAATTAGAAATTGATGAACTTAAAGCAACATACGACTCCAGACGTCGCTCAGCAAGCCAGCGTCCACAAACACCATCATATAACAATAAACCATCCAACGGTTATTGTTATTACCATGGTCGTTCTGGTGCAAGCGCACGCAACTACAATACTTCGAGTGAATACAAGCGTCCAATATCATCTTTGCCGATACAAGATACGACACTTGCAGAGACAGACTACAGCGCAAGTGAATCAAATAACAAATACGTCGACACACTTAACCAAATTGAGTCAATCACGTGCCCTTCGACGTCAGATTACGAAGCTGTTACAAAAACACAGGAGCAACAAAACAGCACTCATCAGGTGGTTAATCAAGATAATCTTCAGCCAAAGAAGATTACTAATCCGTCATTTACAAAGTACAAAACTCCGAGACAAAACTTGCAAGAAGAAAAACACGACGCCACGCGCTACATGAGTCACCCTGCCAGCAAAACAACAAGCACAATAATATCGCAAATACTCTCCCGGCCATCTCAACGCACCGACGCTTTCACTAGGGCGAGGCCATGCACACGTTATCAACGGGCAAAACAATGTCAACGAAACTTGATAACCAAGTCTTCAAGCCGCAACCAAGCAAGAACAAATTCAAACCACATACAAACACCGTAACACATAGAAGCATTGGGTCTACGTTCACATCTAAGGAATCCCGCAACTTTGTTCCTATAAGCAATGCGATAAAACCTCGGCGACCACTAGACGAACATTTCCACACCAGCAAGCAATACGACAAATCCGCCGCCATCCAATTACGCGATCGTCAACTTAGACGTCTCTCATCACACGACTTAAGCTGCCTACACAACCAGTGACAACGCCACGGAACCTGATTTAGCCACACATGTCAAGACATAACCGCCGTAACATCAACCAACAATACCTGCATATCGCCAAACGCCGCCCACACCGATCAGCCGATCGAGACACACCATTCGTCCACCAGTACGCTTCGCTTAAGGGGGAGCACTGTAGCGACACACATACCTACATCAAACGTGGCATGTGTGTACTACAACAACTTAGGCGAAAAACCAGCGGCAGTATAATATCCCAAGCCTAGTCGGCTTAACAAGGCGATTATTAAAGACTCGCCGCCCAGGTGGCGACCACATGCTACCTGGGTGCAATTATAATCTCGCCGACAAATCCTATTTACAATGCAGCGCACAATTACTGTTTAGCATTATTTTATTATTTAAATTATCTTCATTGTTGCTTTATTCTACTGTATTGTTAATTTATTGTTTTACTTTTTAAGACTGTAATATTATTTGTATTGTCGGTTTACTTCTATCCTGTTGATTTGCACGTGTTCTATTTTGTACCATAAAAATATGCCTGCTCGCCTTCAATAAAGGAGATTCGTAATCCAGCTGCCAAAGCGATTACTAGTCTGCACAAACGGAGTCAGATATTTTATTTATACCTTTCAACCTTCTGAAATTAGCAAGTGGTAATCACACTACCACTTCCGTTAAACAAACTTACCCTTAAATATTTCCAGTTCCATTGCTTCCCACCAGCTAACTCTACCTCTTGAGTTCTGAATTCGTGCAGCGATGATAGAACACTAGTCGCTCTACCAGAGTTCATAGAATAACGTGCTAGTAGCTCCAAGGCACCCACTTGGAGTACCACGGAGCCCATAGTCCGCGAAAGTTCGCGTTCATCCTTTAGATAAAAATGAAAATTATTATAACTATTGTGTTAAACAGTCCAATAAGAACAATTATGCCAAAAAAAAAAGAAATCTGCTAATGTGTAAAGAAATGTGTGACACAATACAAAAGTGAAAAAAATCAATATGAATAATTAAAATGGGAATACAATGCATTTTCGGTGACCGATAAATTGAGAGACTCTAAACGTATATTAAAAGTGACAACAGGAAGTTAACTGATCCGTTTAAATCATTTTAATATCATTTTGGTGAATTACAATATTAGAAAGGCAATATTAAATCATTAAAATTAATTAACAAAAATATAAATCATGACATCACCTATTCACTATTTACAATATAGATTTTTAAACCTAAATTTTTCACATTTCCGTAGTATGTTTAAAATATTTTCTTTCATAAAAATCTGGTCGTGACGATTATAAAATAACAAAGAAGAATTAGTCAAATAAGTGCAGCCTTTATGAAGTGATGCACTTACACACATTCGATTTTGATTTGTACAGATAATAATTACACATATTTTACATTTGGGGCATCATATGTTACCGAAAATAATACTGGATATGTTAGTAGTTCTTCGTAGAAATGCAAGTTTGCAAAGTACATATAAGCCAAAAACTAAAGAAATAAACGAAGCGTAATTAAGAAGCATAGTTGATAGGCGTAGTTCAAATTATCGCAGCTGAGTCCGAGCTTTCGGTGAAGGAAATCATCGTGACGAAACCACAGTATGGTGGTAGAGTTTTTTCTAAATCCGCCTACCTAGCTACCACCCTGAAGTTAAAAATTTATCGCCAAACTCCTGTTGGTGTGTTCCGGCAGCTGTACTTCAGAGCCAGAGTCCTCTAGGTTTAGAGTGTTTGTCTTACACCACACCGTCCTTTAATATCAGATAAGATTATGGTCAAACTATAAAGTATAAAAAAATATATATATTCAGAACCTTGATAGACAACAAAACAATATAGGAAAAAAATATTGAACAAAAGGCATTCTTATATTGTTTTTGACATTGTATTTAAATTGGAAAGGTGTAAATGTTTTTTACAATCAATCCTTATCAATTGGTCTGGCCTTTTTGGTGAATTGACTTTAGTTTTGTTATCAGTATTTTAGTTTATCAGGTAACAAAATGGGGAAGAACCTAACGTTTCTTTGTACGGGTAGTCTTGATCATTATGCTGAATAGAACGAAGGGCATAACCTCCAATTGATTTTAAGTGACCAACTCTTTAATAAGTCGACCTTAGTGAGTTCACATTTGGTAAGGTCACTTTAGTAACCGCTTTTAAGACCGATTAGTCTTTGCGATCCAGTAACCAATTGTGTAGTTTCAATGGCTATCATAATCTTTTATATGAATAGGTATATACTGTATTCGGTAAGCACCGACTTGTATATTTTTACATATGAGTCAAGTAGTTATCTTGTTGCAGTATGTGTAGATATGTCTCGTTTACAAAATAATATTAACAATGAGTAAGCCCGTTTATGAAACTGCTCGCGAAAAAAAAAATTGATAATGCGTTAACGAAGACAAATAAAAACGGGCCCTTTAGATTTTTTTTCTCTACTTCAATGAATATTACAAGAAAGCGGTTTTATTGATTTGACGATGTATTGGCATCTTATTTGAAGCTTCCTAGCATGATTCCTTACGTTACAAAATTAATTTTTATGAATTAACATGAAAAAAATGATTACTTGTAAAATTGCTTTACTAATGGCGAGAATTGCTCAAGATCAAAGGGGTCAGTCATTGCAAGAGAGTGGGAATATATTCCTCAGAACGTTATTAAAATATTGTGGAAAGCGTACCCAGAAGGAGTTAAACCTTGATCTTGGCAAGAGAAGATCACACTGGGTATTACATTCCTACATTTGTAACATTGTTTAATTTAAAAATATCAAAAAGAATCTCTCGTCTTTATGGCTGACCATTTTACATTGTTTGAAGGACGTGTACATCAGTTTTATGGAATTCATCGAAAATTTATGGAAAAATTGCCAGAATTCTTTTTCGCACATTAATTAATTATAAGTATACACACTACGTCAAACAATTAAATTCAATTTAATTGACTGAAATGGACTTCACAGCGTACATTTCTTAGGCGCTCGTTTTTTGTTTTTGCAAAGAAGTTTATTTTCATCTGTGTTACCTGATAAACAAATTATCCCTTACAGTTTAAATTAATGAATATAATTGATATTTAATGTCGTATTAGGTTAAACGAAATGGGATTTTCCTATATTTTTTTAAAATGACATAGAACTAGGCAATAAGTCGAATTTTATATTACACAAATAAATGAAAACACATTAGTATAAAACAAAGCGCACTGGATATTTTAATGTCTTTTTTTTATAGAAACTTGATGGGCAATTTGATCTTCTTATTTTATGTTATACAATAATTAGTCAATTCCCATCCGCTTCGTTGGGCATTTACAAAAATGGTAAAGGGTTAATCGAATAAATAAAATAGTTAGCTTAGAACCTTCTACCAAATATTTTGCATCGAATGGTCATAGTCCTATAGCGATATATTTAATCATTTTCACGTGATCGAACCTAAAAGCCTGTATAAATTGAAAGTACGTTCAAATCTTAAGTTTAATGTATAATAATAATAATAATAGATTTGTTTTTATTTTATTGTGTATAATTAGTACTAAAGTACTAATATTAGGCACTAAATAATATTATGTAATACTGTAATATAGCTATATTTTACACGTCAATTAAAAATAACAGTAGACACTTAAAACCATTTTTCTTTTATTTATGTGGGGAAATCCATTATGGACACGCCACCCTCTCGGGGGAGAGAGTGGGTAGTGTGAGACTCTTACTCACTAAAACCCCACGGTGTACCGGCCGCCGCTTTAAGACCAAACTTAAGCTTAAATATTACACGCCAGCATTATAATTTATTTCAAAATAATTACTATATAGATTACTAAAAACATGTCTTTAATCATAACCACTCCTTTATTTACAAAGACACTGGCACTTCCACGTAAATTATATTTAGTCTTTGATAACGATGTATCAAACGGTTCCAATGAACTTCTTTGAAATACTAAATAGATTAACATTTTTTTATAAATAGAAATGTTTTAACAGCGAACAGCAATATGTTTTCCGGTAGTGCTAAGATAACAAATCTTTTACAAATTAATGTTGAAGAATGTTGATAACAAAAAAAAAACTATTACTTCTGTTGTCAATAACTTTGATAACATACAAAGAAATATAAAGAATACATTTGAATGATCACGAAATCACATGACAAAGTTTTGGGATCGTTTTAATAAATACCAAATCTTGCATTAAATATTATAAAGTGTTACATTCAACCGTGATTTTTTTTTCTAACCGACTACACTGTTGATCTGGCGAGGTCTCTACAGTTTCACCGGACTACAATCACCCGTGACTATTTTATGACGTCAACAAACAAAACAGTTTTCTTACCATAATTATCATCGGAAAATTACGAACATTATAAACACAAAAACAGCAGAGAAACAAACAAATAATCAAACAGACCCGTTACGTATTGACTGTAAGTAATAACTGAAGCAATACTATAATAATCTACATATACATTGATTATGACGTCAACAAAACAAAACAGTTTTCTTACCATAATTATCATCAGAAAATTACGAACATTTTAAACACAAAAACAGCAGAGAGACAAACAAATAATCAAACAGACCCGTTATGTATTGAGTGTAAGTAATAACTGAAGCAATACTATAATAATCTACATATACATTGATTATGACGTCAACAAAACAAAACAGTTTTCTTACCATAATTATCATCGGAAAATTACGAACATTATAAACACAAAAACAGCAGAGAGACAAACAAATAATCAAACAGACCCGTTACGTATTGACTGTAAGTAATAACTGAAGCAATACTACAATAATCTACATATACATTGATTAATTTTGATAAGCGCCACTTAACGAACATAGGTACTAGCCGATTATGATAACGATTATCATATTAACATGTTTCTATCAGCCATGATGTTACACGTTATTGTTACACGTTGTCGCTGCTTGATTTATTATTAAATCATGTGCTATTGTAAAAAAAAAGTGCTTATGTACACGCGTTAGAAGTTATATTTATTTGGCGTAACAAGATAAAAATCTTTTCGTAAAATTTTATCTTTCGCCTTATTCTACGTTTGTAAAAAAGATCTGTATCCCTTTTTATAAAGTTAATATAGATAAGTAGTGTAGATAGAAATAATTCGTGTATAATATGTCGCGTGCCAAATGCAAAAAGGGCGATCGCAGCATTTAGTATTTTATGTCAAGCATCGAAAAACTTTTTGTTGACGTTGGACCTTTTTTTTTATAACATGTTGTAGACACGTTTCACAATAAATACATACATAGGTACTTTTTTTGAATAAGATGTTGACTATAGCTAACTTCAGGGTATCGGTTTTTCGTGACGGTGTGTGCGCGCTACGTAAAAATTTACTCTCATCATTTTTCCCTAACGCGACAAAAGAAGTATAACTTCAAAAATTTTTTTTGCTAAACCTATGAAAACTTTTCACAAAAACGTCTACTTCTATTACTCTTAACGTTTAACCATAATCATACCTAATGATAAAAGTTGTTTAAGATGGTAAATAAACATATGCTAAAGCTAAAACTTATGCTGGACCAGCCCTATAGGTGCTTGGCATCGGATATTCAATTTTTGGGTGATAGGTAGACAAGCGGGGTTAGAAAACTTCCACCATCATGCAAACGTACTAAGGTATGTAACACACATTTTATCATTATAAAAATTAATTCGATATTGGTAACACTCACCATTATATTTTTGTTCAGGTTTACCGTTTAAAAACCTGAACGTAACGTTTAGACAAGCTAGTGGAACAGTCAAACGGGTACAAATGGAGGCTCACGACTAGTTGCTATCGGTCTAATTGCACCTTTAAAATGACCAAATAATTTTAGTTTCATGAACGCAATGCTAAATGATCATTAATCAGACGAGACTCTGTAACTTCTTTGTAAGGCTATATAATTATTTTTTAAAGTCGTTCTACTGGAGTTTTATTTTCGTATGAAGTATTGTTTCTTTAATTACCTTGTAATTGGCACACATATTAGAAAATTGATTATATTGTCTGTACATGTAATTTGTTTCCCAAATTTTTTTTCCAGATATCGGTAGTAAAAGCAACGGATCTCGACACTGACGTGACTGATTTACTGATGACTGATGACATTACTGACATAAAAAAGTTCGTGTTTTTATGACTAAATTATCTGTTACCCGCGGCTGCATCCGTATGGAATATAGCAAAAAATGTTTTATCTTTAAACGTTTGCGTGGAGAGCGCACGGTAATGGATATTGCTTTTTTGGTTTCTTATATTGCGCGGATTTTTTTTAGTTTTCTTTCTAAATTAATAGTAGCCTAAGTTACTCGTTATAACATCGGCTATCTGCTAGTTACAGTCCCGTTAAAATAGGCACAACCGTTTTGAAGTATAACCGGAAGAAAAACATACACACAAAAATGTTTCAAAATTGTTTCTTTGTTATAAGTACTGTATATCCTTTCATATCTATTTAGTGAACACTGTTATTTTGACATGATAAACATACACTTTAATTTTATTTATTTGTATAGATGTAATTAAAGAAAACGTATAATCGATTTTAATAAAGTGTTGTATACGAAAAGTATAATGTCACTCCGGAGTTGATAGGCCATGAATATATCAATTATACATTCGGAATGAAGAAAAAATATAGTTTAAGATGGAATCATCCAACGCAGGGTCAATGTAGGTCATAAAAATAAATTATTTCGTCATTACAAGTATTTAATGTATGTAAATCTTATGAAAAGTTATATCAATTTATATAAACATTTAGGATTTTTTTTTATATATTATAGGGGGAAAACGAACAGGTGGGTCACCTGACGGTAAGTGATCAACTTCTTCCATAGACACTAGCAACACCAGGGGAGTTGCAAGTGCGTTGCCGGCCTTTTAAATACATGGGCCTCCGGCGCTCTCACTGACCGAACGAAACCCAACAGTGCAAGCACTGTTACTTCACGTCGGTTTTCTGTGAGAGAGTGGTACTGCCTTGCGCGAGCCGACCTATTCATGCTGAAACCAGTAATAGCTTCAGCGTAGCTCTACTACCTACGAAAAGGATGGTGGTAGTACGCTAAGTAGGTAGTCACGATAAGCCTAGAAAGAGACTGGCTGTCCATCAATAGGTAGTTGGCGACAGATTTAGGTAGGGTAGCTAGCCAGGCGGACTTAGAAAAGCCCTACCACCGTATATAAGATTTTGTTTTGGCGTTACTATCTTTAACAAATTCAACACTTAACTTCGGGTAATTTTAGGGTTACTTGTTAACATTATTGTATATAACTATACTTTAGAGAATCCTCTTATGATTAAGTGAATATTTCATATGTTCTCCTTTAATAAGTCTAGACCAATATCGTTGTGCTTGAAAGTACAAACAACAATATTATACCCATGAGAACTGTTTATAAGTCAACAAATTATCTAGATGTTTCTAATTGGCTACAACGTTAATTAGTTTGGTTTCAATGGGCATTTTCTGTCGTGACCTCAACGGCCATAGTTCATTTATTTAGTGTAATTGTGCTGTACGTTCATTTATTTTTCTCAAACATGCATGGAAATATTGTTATTATTTTCGAAGAAAGAACTCCGTGAATTATGTTATTTACGGAGAAAGAAAATCAAATCCATTGCAGGAGTGTTTTTTGAATTTCGAGCATTACAACGCTCCAGCAACGTTGTATGATACGGAAGTCCTTGGGTTATTAAATACTCTTTGATTGGATCTCTTTTATTCATTCTTGACATACCTAAAGTCAGTCTCTTTACTTAGTACAAATTGCGTTCAGAAGGCTGTATAGCCATAAATGCGCTTGCATTTCGGCATAGATGATAAGTAGAAAATTGGCGGCAAAGCTGGAAATTCGTCTTGATTTGATATTTACATACTTAATAAATATAAATTTAATAATTAAAATGTAGTTCCTAACGGTTCAGAGTTCCTACGGCTCGGCCTTCAAACTCATACTCGACCAGCTATTGTCTATTTCACGGCCTTTGCAATATATTCTGCATCCGCCCTTGTACATGTTACAAACTCTTTTGATAAATAAACAGCAGTTATGTTCCGATCAATAATTATATTTAAAAAGCCAAGATCTTTTCATTATCTTGTATGAGTAATTATACCTGTATAGCAACACACCTATCTTCAAGTTTATGAAATTATAATATCATCTATCATAAACAACTTTTATATCTAAACGAAAAATACTAGTGTCATTTATCCGTACCTAATTGATTGATAATAGAAAATTTGTAAGACGTTTTTTTTTCAGTCTGGTAACAAAACTATATTTCGCATCCTCTTGACTAAATTATAGTAACTAAAAGTTAGCAAGGTTTATTCACTTTTACTACTATGGTTAATCCAAATAGTATCAAATACGATTACAAGATGGCGCTTAATACAAAAAAAAAAATTAGCGTACCAATAAAGTTAAACGAAGTAGTATACCTTTGTGTTAGTAGATGGCGTTTAATACAAAATAAATTATAGTAATTGAATAACTTATTTTACGTACATTTTCTTTATTTAATGACTGCGACCAGTGGTGTAACTGTAGGTTGGCAAAGTTGGCAGAATGCCCGGCCTAATGAGGTCCCCAAAACTTCCGGAACTATTGGAAATTCAATAGCCTGATATTTAAACTTTGATGATTTTATTGATACTTTTGGGGAACAGAAAGTTCGAAGAAAAAAGTTTTATTAATAACTAGCAGCTCCGGCGGACGTTGTTCTGGCCTGATAATAAAATATATATACTTATGTGCGTAAAATGCTTAAGGTAACTAATGTATTTAATTTGATAATGATGAATATTGTATCCGTCTTAATAGCCTTCCAATTACTTCATTGTATGTAACCATTTTTTTAGAAGATAGATGGATATAGCAAGCTATCCTTAAAAGATAGGTATATGCCATTGCAGACATTGTTGTAAATCTATAAAAGAGGAAGATCTCACTGTGCATTGTTTTGTTAACTTTTGTTATATCTCAAAAGAATTAGGCATCGTTTTCTATGAAAACTCTCCAGGCGGCTTGACTTTTTCCAACACTTGGAACAGTTATCGTTATATTTCAACCAATTTATTTAAAACCTTGACAAATTATATACCTAAACCTTCCTCGTGTATTATTGTATCTATTGGTGAAGGCCGCTACTGTTTTTTTTTTTTTTTCGAACTGACTACACTGTTGACCTGGCAAGGCCTCCACAGTTTCACCGGACTAGTTGTTGTTGAAGGCCGCATTACAATCCATCCAGTAGTTTTTGAGTTTATTGCGAACATACAGACAGACAGACAGACGCGGCGGACGAGTTTGTTTTATAATATGTAGAGATTTGATCATTAGTATTTATGAAACGTTCAGTGCAAGTAATGAGGTTCAATTCATAATCGCTTTCGTCATACCGGCCTTATTATCATCAGTAATGCGTATAATTGTTATAGTTCCGAACATCATTTTAATTATTTGTGTACCCATATGGTTCATTATTTGAAAGATTTTTTAAGATACTATATATATTAATTACAATCCTCAAGTTCATCACATTTCTATCTATCAATTTTAAAATTAAACTGATACCCTTAAATTATCCTAAATATTTAATTCGTCTTACATAAGTTAACGCATTCTAAGAGTATTGAGGTATTATTATATGCTTAGATGTACTTATCTTCTATTATTATACTGAGATATCGGTGTGACTTAAAAATAAAACCTAGTAAGTAAATGACAGCAAATTACATAAATTATGATTGAAGCTCATTTGACATGCTTTGATAGGCGTTATAACCGTCTAATATGTTAGACACATGTATATAATCTAAACTTGTCATATTGAAGTCAATATTAAGCTATTTCTGCAATGGTTTTGCTCGTTTACGATACGTAATTACAATATGGTTTCCTTTGCGGAACTTTTATTTACAAATATAACCAATTTTAAAACTAACAACTAAGTTTCTTCCTACGAAACTGTCACGAAACGACAAAAGCTTTTGGTTTTTTTTTTGGTTTCTTATAAATTAGACTCGAAGACCAAAGTTGTGATATTTTTTGTTCCTATGAAACTTTTAATCGGATATTGTGCAGTGGTTCAGAGCTATATGAAAAATACAATTACTGTTGTATTCGTAATTGTTCAGTTTAGATACTTTTTTGTTATATTATACTAGTTGCCCGATTCGGCTTCGAAGGGTATAGCTACTAACGTTGAAGTAGAGACAAAAATCATTTCTTTATAGTACAATCATGTAATGAAATAAAATGGCAACTGAACACCTACCTATCAATTCTTTCAATATATTTGAAGATATCCCGACTGTCTTTTGTCTGAATTAAAATCCAATTTTTGAATTGAAATTTCTTATGGGAGGGCTTGGAAATTCTGATCGGCAACCTCTTTGTGTACGACGAAAAGTGGTGGGGGTAACACTGTCGGGTAGAGTGTTGAAAACAACGGTGCTCGTCCGATCATCGAAGTTAAGTAACGTCGGGAGCGGTTAGTACTAGGATGGGTGACTGCCGCCTGGGAACACAGCATGACGTTGTTGTATTTTTTTTATATTAAATGTTTCCGTGTAATACAAAAGTTCCACACGTGTCGTTTACGACACAGCCTGTTTTTTTTTCTTATATACAACACTTGTCCTGACAATTACAAACAGAACAGAAAAAGATTTAGAGAAATAGGTTTAGCCATTTTGAAGTGATGCACTTAAATACATTCGGTAATCGATATTTACTTAAATCAATGTTATCGTCAGGATCAATTGTTTCGTGGGAATCAGAGGATTTTCTTGAAATTTAACTGGTATGAAAATATACGTACAGATTGTTTATTTTACCAATATATCAAATCTACATAGGAGCGGACGAGCAAGAGTGATACGTTAATTATACAAATAAATAAAAATTATAAACATTCAACACATTTATTTATATCTTTAATTCTTTGGATAATTATCTTTCATTATTTATATAAAAAAATAAATTCTTGTTATAAATAGTTATTATTAAAAAAAAACTGATTATCCATTTTTCATTTTGCCCAAAATCCTCTATCTTGTCCGTCCTTCGCCTAGTGTTGCCAATGAAAAAATAACTATTTTAGACCATAGGTAGGTACTCCCCAGATCGATGTTTTTTTTGTTAAATAAATGTTTTTATCATTCTAATATTATTCATAGACTTTTAAATATCCCTAAACGGCTAAATTTCATTGGGGTTTTTTCCAAATGTATAATGTTCCCAGTTCGCACAACTTGTATCCATATAATCTAGTTCATTTTTTTTCATCGAATATTAATTAGACACTATATTTTTGACTGTTCACAATGACGTACGCATGTACATATGACGTACGCTTTAAATAAATACAACAGGATAACATGATAGCTAACCCTTTAAATTAATTTTTAAGGACAAACATAAGTTCCTATACTTACAGATCTTATAGTGTCCAGGTATTATAATAAAACTTTGTGTGGGAAGGCCGGAGTGGGAACATTTTAAATGCCATCTATATTTGGAATGGTCCTACAATTTGTCTAGTTTAACGTTATTGGGCGCGTACTCTATAGTAAAAGGAATCAGTAGATAAATTGTGCTCTTAAGACAACATTAAACTTGTTTCCTTTTTGAATTGTTGGTTTAAATATAATAATACTTCTCCATCTAGAATTGACATATGGCCACTTTTATATGAGCAGATATAACTTAAAATTTACAAGTTATTTTAAGATTTCCATATTCACGATATGCACTCCCGGTCTCTCGTAAAATGTTCATATAAGGTTACGAGTATTCGCGAGTAAAGCATTTTATACAGACTGATCGACCGATTATATGATATTAACTTTGTTAGTCGTTAGATTGTTCGTTTTTAAATATTCTTAATATAAGCGGTGGCCAGTTCCGAGAGAAATTTCTAGTGCGTCCTAGTTACGTATGTGTAAAGTGAATCCTGAATATTATTACAGAGTATAATCATACGAAAATTCATTAGATGTATACGTGACAGTATAGTAGTATCTCTGTGACTGAAAAAAAAAAAAATGTATGTAAAAATTTTTAAAATGATCTTATCGCTTTTTATCATTGTTTCAAAAGACACTCAGAGTAATTAAAAAAAAATAATATTGCAAATTACGGTTTCTGAATAGTTTTAATTATAAAACATAATTTATATATTTTTTTACAATTGATATAATTTCAAATAGGTTTTTTTTTTAATCTGTTATATAATATTATGTGTGGTAGAAGCTACGCTGAAGCTACTACTGGTTTCAGCATGAATGGGTGACGTTCACAGAAAGCCGACGTGAAGTAACAGTGGTTGCACAGAGGCCCACATATTTAAAAGGCCGGCAACGCACTTGCGACTCCTCTGGTGTTGCTAGTGTCTATGGACGGCGGTGATCACTTACAATCAGGTGACCCACCTGTTCGTTTGCCCCCTATAATATATAAAAAAAATAAAATAATATGTCACTCCCATTTTATGTTTTTATATGAACGCAAAATTGTACCAGTTTGTAGATCATAAATATAGCTTTAAAAGTAATAACTTTCGCAAGTAATAAAACTCCGTTCATGGTCTATTTTTACTTGAAGTATTTTATTAGATTTCAGTAATCGCCAATACGTTATATTATAAAGAGCTATAGTTAATTTACTACTTAAATAAGTCATTAACTTTAGTTCATATTGAATATTCTAATATTGATAACAAAAGTAAAGAAAATATCAAATTTGCTTTAACGTGTTATTGTTATACTCGTATAACGAAAGAATTGATTTTTCCGCAAACCAATCTGTACACGCCGATGGCTCGTAAAAAATGCACGATCTCTGCTTGAAACGATTTCATACCTTGTTACTTTTAACTCTTTTTTTTTTTTAAATTAGATACACAAAAATGTTTCACATTATTTATTTTGTCTAATTTCTATTTTATTTGAGTTACCTTAATGTTTCTCACATTAACGTTTAAACGTGTTTTCTCAATTACATATTCTATAATTTTGTCGTAGATGTGATAGAGCGGTCAGTAAAATACTTAAAAAAATAAGTGTGTGTGTACTTATGTACACGCTGTAGAAGTTATACTTCTTTGCCGTGACAAAATAAAATTCTTTTCAAAAATTTGATCTTTCGCCTTATTCTACGTTTGTAGAAAAAACGACACTAATAATAGATAAAGGTATTTAATAGATACATACTTTTGTTTGAATAAAATGTTGACTATAGCTAACATCAGGGTGTCGGTTTTTCGTGACGGTGTGCGTGCGCATCATAAAAATTTACTCTCATCATTTTTCCCTAACGCGCCAGAAGAAGTATAACTTCAAAAAGCGAATAAGGCTCGGACGTCGTGTCAGTCTACGTAGGTTCGAAAGAGCCGGAGCTATCGGTGATAGAAAATATCGTGATAAAACCATAATAATATGTTGGTAGGGTTGCTTAGCCCTCGTTAGCTAGCTACCTACCACCTTCAAATTGAAAATCTTTCGCAAAGCACCTATGGATGTGTTTCGACTGCTGCACTCGAAGGCTAGTCCCTCTAAGTTTCACGTGTTTATCGTCTTGGCCCACATCGTAATTTAGTATCAAGAGAGATTGTATTCAAACGCTAAAAAACTATATTAACCTGTTTTTTAATAAGATATAAAATACGTTCCTATAACTAAAACGACGGTGACCACGCATAAACATGGGTCAATGAATTCACCATTGTCACGACGTGACCTAAATTTACGTGTCGCCTAAAGGTTGAAGTGTAATAAGAAGCAAGGAAATGTGTTACTGTGAAGGTATTTTCACTACTTTATGCTATAACTAGCAACGACCCGCTACTTTGTACGTGTTAATTACATAACGTCTGTCTGTCTGTAACTGTCGGATAGGTTTTATTAATGAAATAAGTCTTCTGTACTCATATGCTATTTATGTTATTAGTGCAGAACTATTGGTGCACGCGGTTTCGTATCCTTGAAAATTGGTTAGTACTTTCCATGTGAACTAAGAACTCTAACTGGTTTGATTGTAGACTGTCTTTTATTATTTTAATTGTAGATTTTTCATAAGATTTTCCCCTCTCCTACGTATGTGAACAACACCGCGTACTCCAATTTACATATACCTGAACGCGTAGTACTTATAAAAATGGCCGTTAAAACTTGAATATCTTTATAACATAGTGAGGATCAAGTATTTAAGAAGTAAAACTAAATGAAAATAACCAACATTTATCCAATAGTTTTTGCATTTATTTATATAGACTTGTATATATATATATTATTATCTATTTAAAAAGCAAATTTCAAAAAGTAACCTTGTGATATTTAAAATTAAGATCTAAAATAACATTTTGTTGTGCTTCTAATTTCAGATGAGGTTTTGTGCCCTTCTCTATTTTAATAGGACTGATGATAAATATAAAGGTAACATAAAAATTAGACATTATCCGACCAAGTGAAGTATGTCTTTATAACGTAGTCATTGAATAAGAAACCGAAGTACGTTAACTTCAAGTTCTCATGTATAATTTATCTCCATAAAATTCTCTAAAGTGTATCGCTATACAATCCAACGTGTTCCTTGTGAGAAATTGTCTCCAAACTTCCGAGAAAACGGCTAGACTCTGTGAATAAGTAAAATTTAATGGATAACGCAAATAGTATGAGACTTTACTGTGAAAGATTTCAATGTATTTTGTGTTTTTTTTTTTTTGGAAAATAGTAAATAAAAAATTAATGTTCTTGTTAAAATCGTTCTTTTAAATTATTATATATTGATGCCATTAATATATCTATACAGTAATTATCAATAAAAACACGAGTCGGTGCTCGTGATTTCGTTTACTTTTAATATGCTTTAGATAGCCTATGCGAACTACTTATCTTTTCTGGAGTAATAGTGATCTGTCTTCTAATTTATAAACCTACTTTTATCATTACTGATAAGGAAAACCGTTATTATTTAATGTACATTTTTTTGTGGGTTCATGTGCTAAAAACTACATTCGAATATTATACCTAACAATCCGACATTAACTTATCTATTAAATATGCGGTAACACCGCGGATTCGTCTGCGTTGTTTTATATCTTAAAAATATGGTTTATATACACAAGACAAAACATAAACCCCACATCGCTTGCCCCACTTTGTCGTGGCAATAAAATACACGACGTTTTCCGAATCCAAATGTATAATGTTTCTTTGGAATCATAATATACATGTAATGAATTGTATCTATTTATATTCTAAATTAAATATACTAATAGGTATATGTTAAATTATAAAACCCGAAAGCTTATTATTATGTTGTACATTTTCCTGGAACGTAATCTGAGATCTTGATATTTATTACCTCCTTATTAACTGAATAATAAAACATTGTATAAACCGATATTTTATACTCAAAGCTAACAAGATTTCGATTGCGTAAACAAAATATTTCCAATAAAGCCATTATACTTAGATGTTATCAGTAACAGTGACAAGACAACATTCTTAAAAATAGTAGAAATTATAAGTTCTTAATTTAAAAGTTACACATCAAAAAAAAAAATATACCGAACCAAACAAGACAGTAAGTAGCTTAAAAAATCGCTCCGTAAGTCGTTGAGATGTAATCT
Source organism: Antheraea assamensis (assembly GCA_035772565.1). Classification (NCBI taxonomy): domain Eukaryota; kingdom Metazoa; phylum Arthropoda; class Insecta; order Lepidoptera; family Saturniidae; genus Antheraea; species Antheraea assamensis. Next base: position 591,806 of record JAQQSE010000145.1, read on the forward strand.
TATGATACTGAAGCTATTCATATGATATTTACTTCAATGATACATATTATGTTTATCCTGATTTTAGGCATAGGTACCAGATTTTATATAAATATTAATAGAAATATATTGGTATACAATTATAATGCAAAACATAAATGGTTGGAACATAATGGTAGTATGAATAGGTATATTAAAACATAGTATTCTAACGTTTGTCTATTCAGACGAAATAATATTATGTACTGAGTTCTCTAAAGTTTTCTAAAGCAAAAACTTTACAAGGAATGATTCAATTAAGACATGCATTTCGGTGCGACTAAAAACAGCTTTTGGCAGCACGGCTTCAGAGCTTACGCGAAAATTTATAGAAAATTGCATGGTAGAGCATTGCGCCCGTAGGGTGCGCGGGAAACGATGAGGGGTGGATATTATTTAGAAATACAGACTGCTTGCCAGCCGGCAGTCAACGCTTGGCGGGCGAACGAGACGCGTGTCTCCCGTTTCCTTACAACGCGTTCGTTCTACGAACCCGATACCGAAATTGACATATATAAAAAATATATTACAATAGACTTATATTTATTGGTGTGCTATGTGCCTAGAACTGGATTACGTGTTCTGTGAAATCTTACGGACATGCTAAAAGTGACACTTTTAAGCTACTTTATATTTTGTTTTCATTGAACAAATAAATCAACAATAATTAACTCGGATATAAGGTACGTATTTTTGTTTCGATTTATAGATATATTATCGTAGTAATGTCTAATTTAAAGCTAAAATAATCACTTCGTGGTTACTACGTTTGAAATGAATTTAATTTTATTTATTACTAGCTGTTCTCGGTCATGCGTTGGTGTAGGTCATTCTAGTTATTTTTCAAAAAGCATACAAATAACGCATGCAGTAGAATGTAACTTTGTGTGAGAATTCCAAATGAATTAGTGATTTTTGTAAATATATATTTTTAACAAACGGACATTTACATTTTTATTTCTATAAACCGATAATACTATTATGTATTTATTATGAAAATTAAATTCGTTGTATATAATAATATCCCTTTCTCTTGAGTTTTCAATTGTCGTAACCTAAAATGGTGAATTCAAATTCTTTGAATACCTTAACTGTTACATGTATATAAATAACCATTAGTTATTTACTGGATATTGATATAAGAACCGTTAGCTACTACAAAATCATAAAATACAGTTTGTTATTTTAGGGTCTTTACGTATTCCAAGATAAGAAACGTGATACACGCCTGACAACAATTTATTATTCCTATAAACAGTTCAGACATCAAATGTTAATGAATTATTGCTTTTGGGTGATAAAAAGTGTATATTATGGTAATTTGATTTCTGTTATCAACTTAATTTTCCGGTATCCTCAATGTTGCGTTTTGTTCACAATATTATCATGTAACCGAATCTACGAAACAAAATGTACGAGCCATAATATTTACGACAACATTATTGAACGACACAATAAAATAAATATTTCGTATTATTAATGGTGATTCAGTGGACCCGAATTTGACCATTAATTATTTCTTTTTCATTTCAATATTATTGACTTTTGTTTTCTTTGCGAAAGACTGTATAAATAATGTAGATTAGAAGACTAAATGTCATAGAGTATTATGACCGATAAAAACTTATAAATAAAGACGATAAATCGATGCATCGATTCGTCGGAGGAAAGGAAAAAAAAACTCTTTCTGAATCTCCTATTGAACAGTAAAACTCATCAGCAGCTATTAAACAAAAAGTAAATAAAGAAAATCGGTTGACAATGAGATAAGAAGAAGTTACTGAACTGTTTTATTGTTTTCTATTTCTAGCTTAACATGTTAATTACATTAGAATCATAAATAGTACTTCAAATATTATGCTTATCTGGATTCTTAACATGATTTAGAGATGTTTCATGTTACCTAATACAATAGTTTTAAATGTGTATGTGCTATTTAATTTGATAAAAAAATATTTCATGCGACTTTAACCAAATGCTTTTATTTTATGATATATGAATGGGTTATCATATACTAACTGGTGCCCGGCGCTTTTGTGCTTGTGAAATCGCTTTTGTCGTTTCCTGGAAACGTGTTTTATCTGGATTGATTATGGATGGCCTTTTAATTTTATAATTATAATTGTATTATTATAACTTAACCTCTGTAACACTAGTACCGATTTTTAGTTGTTTCTGTTAATTTTATCACTATTGGTCAGCACTCTATAGAAAAACGTAATGATATGTAGCCTAGCCAATACTCTGATGAGTCCTCTATTTTACCTGTCAAATTCTTATCATGACCGGGATAGCCGTTTCGAAAATTAGCTAGGATAAACAACAGACATATCAATTTAATTTATATGTGAAAACTTACAGCCGTCCACGTTTTCGTTGATTTTGTATATATGTAAACGATTATATTTTCGCGGAACCCTAATTTTTTTTCTCAACCTAATTTATTTTAAGTTACTCCTTATAACATCAGCTATTTACCGGCTAAAATCAGTTGAACTGTTTCGGATATTAGTCGGAACCAGATAGACAGACAAAAACTTGAAAAAAATTGTTTTTATTACAAGTAAATTTCATATTACTTTAGTAAAAAGCTGTTAGTTTGACATTACTACAAACAGAAATTTCAATTTTATTTTCATGTATAGATAAAATAGCTTATATGAGACATTTTTATTAAAAAGAAAAATAATAATTGGTCTTTCTCAAGCTCTAAGACAATTTTGTTGGTAAGCTTACGAAATTGGCCTACTTAAGTATTCCCGTTCGGACCAACTGTATTTGATCAATGGGTGAATATTAATGACTCCTTATCCGCTGACCATAAATCAGGCTAGTCTTACTTCCTTTGGCAATATAGTTTTACGTGTACCACATCACCTATAGTTTATGGGCTATTACTGAAAACGAATCTGTGAAATGTCTAAATCTTAAGAAAGTTAAATAAACACCCTTCAATGTAGGAACGTTATTTTTGGAATTTAAAATTCATAACAGAGAAAAGTGTTATAGAGAAATGTGACTGTTGATTTGTTTGTAATGGATAAACTCAAAAAATACCTAACTGATATTAAAATTATTACACCGATATAAGCTACATAATCAACGAATGACATGGGCTGTACTTTATTATCAAATTGTACACAATCGAAGAGAAGACGCGAGCTAATTTAGTTGCATATAACTTGTTTAGTGATAACCTTTACTAAGATCGACAGCTTGACCACAAAATAATGTGTTTACCACTCAGTAAGGGAACTTAATCAATTAATGTTATATGTTACAGAAATAAGTAATTTTTATGTTTCTGTACCTACTCCTTTTCTATATGAACTTTACCAAATTTTACACATCTTTGTACGCACAACGTGCTTAAAAAGGGGTACAAAGTTTTAAAGGGAAAATTTCTTATATCGCCTTAAATTTTTCATCCATTTATCGTATGTCGCTTTACAATCGGCTGCGGAGTAGGGGTAAAGTGAAAGGCGCACGGCAGAGCAGCCACGGTAGCGCCCATGGCTCAATCCAAAATGATTCAATGATTTAAATAATTATTGTGCTCAGTTATTAAAATAAATATTTCGAAAATTTCAGTTAAATTCCTAAAAAAGTTTCACTCGCGTCGTGGTTTCATAAAACCACACAATTATTTTTTACTTTGCGTATTACTATTTCGATGTCTCTAATTATTATATTATTTTCACATTTTTGTTTCACCATCAGTGACTTTCCATTTATTTTATATATTTACTACCCATAATTAATTTTGGTTGTCTTAATATCTGTTGTTTTTTATTTATTTTTTTTTGTTGTTAGACCAATATAAATATATATAATTCTCCAAATAAATTAAAACAAAACTTTAAAATAATTCACAACCAAAATATATGCAAATATATTTTAAAAATAAACTCACTTATTTCATATCATGGTCCCTTTAATAATTGCGTATAATATTTTCCTAGGAGAACGTTTCTAAATAAAATTGATGGAAGAATGAGCATTAATAAGGACCGGTCAACTTATACAGAAAAGGCCACGAACCATGCTCAAGCCAGTTAGCTACCTTATTTATTGGCGAATGTTTTTCATGAAAACATTAGATTTTCGTTCAGTGAGCGCGTGCCCGATGAAACCATTTAGGAATTTTCACTATGAGCACGTAACCGACGAATATTCGTACCTGCCTTGAACTGGCGAGGAGGTTTAATATAACAGAATTCAATTTATGAACGCATTCCACAGGATAGGTACACCTAATTTCGATGAGTTTTAAAGATGGTATCTGGGGTTTTTCAAATAGTTACCACTAGGTTTCAAAATCAAAATCAAAAATACTTTATTCAGTTTAGGCCCTGAGAAGGCGCTTATGAACGTCAAAGTTACCATCTCTAAATAAAAACAAAAACAGTGTAAACACGTTCTAGTTTAAAAATGGGTCGCAGTATAAGAGAAGTAGTTAATAGTGTAATGTTAAATGCAATATGGTAAGCGATGATGGCTTAATTGATAGCGTGTTCGAACACACTGCATACAGAGTCTGAGCTATCGGTGAAGGAAAACATCGTGATGAAACCATAGCATGGTGGTAGGGCTTTTCTAAGTCCGCCTGGTTAGCTACCACCCTCAAATCACGCCAATCCCCTATTGGTGTGTTCCGGCAGCTGCACTGTGGTCAAACGCTAACCTATAAAGAATAAAAATAATTTAAAACTTAGCCACGTGCAGTTAAACCTTTTAAGAATTAGGGGTGAATTGATAGAACTTAAGGCTGAAGGTACAATGGCGTGCGTATTTTTAATACACAAACATATAAGGACGCGTTACAGAACCCAGTACGTTACTTAAATGCTGGTTTGAACGTTTCAGAACAACTCAAAAAGCAGGATAAGCCCGTGGCACACAGGCCGGTTACCATTACTACACTATATTTAGTGTTTCTCTAGGTCTCGTTTTAGCCGGCATTATCCCGGTTTCAAACATTTATACCGACATCCCGGCCGGTTTGGTAATTTTCCCCGGTATTCTTACGCGTAAACGCCTTGAGTTATACTTTCTATTCACGATGTATGCTATATTTATTTTATTTCTGTCCTACATCTGTTCTCTTTCCCAGTATAGGACTATACGATTAAACCAGCTCATTCTAAATATTTTTATAGAAAAGTAAATTCAAGTACTAAATAACAATAATGACCAATTTAACATGCATGAATTCAATGGGAACTAAGAATGTCTAAGTTTAATTTATACTGGGGCTAAATAAACGTGGTCGGTGTTAAATATTTGTTTAGTTTAGTTGAGGCTGCAGACTATGTCATGGTTGCTTAATAGATCGATATGCATTTGACTTCTATTTTTTTAATACTACAATACAATACTACATTTAATACTACATACATATACAGGTCTTTTAGCGTTTGTCCACAGTCCCGTCTGATGTTTAGTGATTATGAGATCTAAGATGATAAACGCGTTAACTGGTGGTAACTTTGACGTTCATAAGCGCCTTCTCAGGGCTTAAACTGAATAAAGTATTTTTGATTTTTATTTGTTAAGCCTAGATTAGGACTAGCTGTCGAGTGCAGTTGCCGAAACACACCAATAGGTGCTTGGCGGTAAATATTCAATTTGAGAGTGATAGCTAGCCAAGGAGACTAAAAAGCTCTATCATCAAGCGATTAATCATTTACAATTAACAGCAAAATAATCTTGATGAATGAATGGTAGGAATGGTGGTGATAAAACCATAGAATGGTATTTAGACTTTTTCTCAATCCCACTTATGCCCGGTTTCTGAAGCCGTCAGTTAAACTATCAATAGCTATTGATTCAATAACGTTATCCATAAGACAAGCGGCTAACTGTCAATGCGTTTCTGAATACAGAATGAGACGGTAGACTGACATTTCTCGTGTCATTGTGTGTTCAGAAACCCAATTTGACAAGTTATCGAACCGATAGCGCTATTAAACAGATAAACTACAGTTAAAATGCTTCAGAAACCGGGCATTAGTGAGCGAATATCTTCAAGTTGAAAATCTGACGCTAATTACTATTAGGTAGGTATGTTCCATCTACTGCATATAAGAGCCAGTTTTCTTCTAGGTTTTGTGCGTTACCATTTTGGACCACTGATGAGGTCTTAGAACTGAATTAGTTTAGTCAACAGTCAGATTCGTTCAAGTACCTACATGTAAACGTCAGTGGGTTACATAAGTGAAATTGTATAGCTCACAGACGTATACAACTATATATATATGTATAGCTTAGTTAGATTCGCGATTCGAGGCAACGTTTCAAGCCGAGGCGCACCGCGCGCCCTTGAGCTGGTAGTCAATAAAATCGGGCGAGTGCCTTAAACCCTTCCCTTAGTAGTCCGGTGAAGTTGTAGTGGCCTGTCAGGCCAATAGCGTAGTTAGTTCGGAAAAAAAAAGACGAGAGGTATGACAGGAAACAAAAATATTTTTATACGCGCCTGATAGAGCGAGTTGTAATTAAATTTCTAACTATATCATTCATCACTGTCTGTCGAATTTTTGCATTATCATATCTTTATATGCTATGTTGGATAATCTATACATATAATAAGAATGTTTTTTTTTTCTTTTCCAACTGACTACACTATTGATCTGGCAAGGCCTCTGCAGTTTCACGGGACTTAATAAGAATGTAAATCTGACGTGGCTGTACGTACTTTCTTGATTTTCGAGAACAAAAATTGTTGCAGGTGTCTTGGAATAAGTAATAGAATACATTTCAATCATTTTTAGAAATGTCTGTCTTTCTGTCTGTATGTTTGAACAGGCATCACTGGTAAAGTACTAGTACTACATAAATTAATACAGGGTGCGGTAGAATAAAAGTTAAATAATTCATGGAATTACTATTATTACATTTCAAAATACAAATATAATTTTATCAGAAATAACATGCAAATAACAGCAATACGTGTTAATTCTATACAATGGAATTAATTAACAAGTACTTACTACCAATAAACATTTTACCATTCAAATTCTCTAATATTTCATTCGGAATTCTATTTCACGCGGTGTAATGTAATTCTATGACAAATTTCAAACGTATTTGAGATAATTACTTTAAGCTGCATGTTAAAATATTTTATTTGATGAAATCGTTCTATAATTGCAATAATGATTATACACACTTCGGATTTCGTGTTTCATTGGGTTTTAATATTTACATTCGATTGGTGAATTAATTGGATTTGGCGATGCACAAACATCTCATTAATAGCTAATATTAATGTTTACTAACTTTATCGACGAACTTTTACCGACACTCGTTTCAACTCGAAAATTTTAATTGGAAAACTAGTTATGAAGTTGACTTTACCGGTCTACAAACAAGAGAACTCATAAGTACGGAGTCAAAATATTTAATAAGCGTTTTAGTATTGAATTACACTTTACCACATGAAGCTGTTTGCTTAGGACTTACAGATATGCGTTTTTAAACGATTGAAACGTATCAACATATTATTATCAACAATTGAATATTTGTAATTTGATTTTAATAAGTACCTGAAAATAAAAGAAACCGATCGTTGTGTGCGCATCACGCAAAACCGGCTGGATAGAATTAGTTTTTTTTTTATTTTACTTGCAAACTACTTGACCCTTATTAAAAAAAAAACGATAGTTTTATTTAATATGAATTTTTGATCGACGAAGGTGTTACTTTGCGGAAATCCATCATTAAAAATTAGGGTGGACGTTACTTCGCACTTCCGCTTGGAATTGTTTGGCCGCTGTCACGTCTTAGTGCAACAGAAAACGGTCGTGGAACAACTAATAGTAATTAAAAAGTGTCGTTGGTCGGCAGTTACATTCGATATTGACAGATGGTTGAACCTGTCATCGTTTAACACTGCTGGTATCTATCTGTAAAATATAAAAAGTATGTGAATACAAAATGATAGAAAATAAATAAAAGATGCCAATAATAGTCCATTGAAAAGTTACATTTGGGGTTGCGTTTTTTAGAGGACGCAATTTTATTTTTTTGATGTGTAGGGGGGGTCAGTGTAAAGCTAAAATCAAGTTTGTGGGGTCGCCGCCCTTGTCCCACGGCCGCCATCTTGAAAATAGGGGTTGAAATGGTTATTACGATTTATCTCTTAAACTATTTATCTGATAAAAAAAATTATTAACATT